>PRKT01000134.1:643613-654386 GCA_003671525.1 Saccostrea glomerata | reverse complement strand
ATATAATCAATAGAGCCCCGCCCTAACACCAGAACCCCTGACCCTGGGGCCACAAAATTCAAAATTTTGGAAAAGGCACTCTTGCTCATCATAACTATGTGCTTAGTTAGTTTATTTAATACCCAGAAGCAAAGAATAAGATATTCAAAGAATAAATGCATTTTCACTATATAATCAATAGAGCCCCGCCCTAACACCAGAACCCCTGACCCTGGGGCCACAAAATTCACAATTTTGGAAAAGACACTCTTGCTCATCATGACTTTATGCTTAGTTAGTTTATTCAATACCCAGAAGCAGAGAAGAAGATTTTCAAAGAATAAATGCATTTCACTATATAATCAATAGAGCCCCGCCCTTACACCAGAACCCCTGACCCTGGGGCCATAAAATTCACAAATCTGGAAAAGGCATTCTTGGACATCATTACTATGTACTTAGTTAGCTTATTTAATACCCAGGAGTAGAGAAGAAGATTTTCAAAGAATAAATGCTTTTTCACTATATAATCTATAGAGCCCCGCCCTTACAACAGAATCCCTGACCCTGGGGCCATAAAATTAACAAATCTGGAAAAGGCATTCTTGGACATCATTACTATGTACTTAGTTAGCTTATTTAATACCCAGGAGTAGAGAAGAAGATTTTCAAAGAATAAATGCTTTTTCACTATATAATCTACAGAGCCCCGCCCTAGCACCAGAACCCCTGACCCTGGGGCCATGAATTTCATAATTTTGGTAGAGGACTCAATGCTCATTACATTCATGCCAATGGTTTGACTGCTTGATGTCCACGAGTAAAGAAGAAGATTTTTAAAGACTGCAATAATTCCAGTGGTTTTGGCCCCACCCCTCAGGCCCCAGGGAAGCAGGGACCATGAAATTTACAATTTTTGTTCCCTTTTACCCATAGATGCTCTATACCAAATTTGGTTGAAATTAGTTCAGTGTTTTTATAGAAGAAGCTGAAAATGTTCAAATTGTAACACACGACACACGACGACGGACGAAAACGGATAGCAATAGGTCACCTGAGTTACTCAGGTGACCTAATAAAAGTAAACGTTAGAAGTCTGTGAGACAAAGCTCACTAGTTATACCCAGCTCCTTTAAAAAAAAAGATATTGACATCAGATTTACAAAATTAGATTGTTGCACGCACGGCGCAGGGGATAGAGTTGCGAAGTAAGGAGTTGATCCTTACGTCCCGGGTTCGAATCCCACTGTGGGACGTGGAGACATATCCATCAGATGAAATGACCAACCATGGTCCCGTGTCGTTGTAGGTGCTGTCACGAAAAGGGACCCCTCCCTGCTCAATGGCCCTGAGTGCCGAGTATGGGACAAAATTTGTAGCTCTCCACCAGCAAGTGATGGCGTCTCCATATGAATGAAAAGTTCTCGAGAGTCGAGAGGGACGTTAAACAACATTTCCTCAATCAATTGCAACCAATTAATAAAAAAAATTCCATCATATGACATACCTCAGCAAAAAGTGTGCTAAAATTTCCAGCAACTGCAATGAGTAGTTGCTAACAAACTGCTACAAAAGTGTTATGTATGGTACGGACAGACACACAATGGTAAAACAGTATAACCCCCTTGCCTTCAGACAGGGGTATAATTACTTACCACTGACATTTGAGTAGCTACCCTCACTGCTGACAGTACTAAGCGAGGGGCTGTATATTTTGAAAGCTGTATAAATAGAAATGTTTAATTTTTGTGTATTGGAAATTTAAAAAGAAAATCTGTGAGCCAATACTCACAAAATTACATGTATCTCAATTGTATGTATGTATGATGATCATATGCTTAGTGCAGTACAAGAAATTATTAAACAATTATAGTGTGACCCTAATATCCCGAAGAATATGTCCTTAAGTCTTTGTTGAAGATAAATATAAATTAAACAATATTATATATTGATTATTGATTAAGCAATATTATATATTGATTATTGATTTCTTATTTTTTCATTTTAAGTCTATGTTGAAGATGAGTATAAATTCAATGATATTCTATAATATTGATCATATAATTATTTTTTCACCTAATTCAAAGTCTATATTGAAGATAAGAATAAATTAAATGATATTATATATTGATCATAATTAATTTTTAAGACTCTTATTTACAGTGAGAGTGAATTAAAAAACATGGTTAAAGTTGGTTTCACTTGAAAATAGTAAGTTTATAAATATTCCTCTATAAAATACAAATTATGAAATTCTTCATAAACAAGAGGCCCAGGGGCCACAGCGCTCACCTGAGCACATCAGCTAGGAAAAAACACATATCAGATCAGAACTAATAGTTAACTTAAGTTGGGGGGGGCTTGAATTTTAACCCTCAAGGGGATCATAATTTGAACGAACTAGAATCTACATTACCTGAGGATGATTCCATACAAATATAACTAATCCTGGCTTTGAAGTACTTGAAAAGAAGATTTAAAAATAAAAAGCTTTCCCTATATATTTCTATGTTAAACTGGTCGGCCATTTTGGCCACACCCTACCCCCAGGGGTCATGACTTGAACAAATTTAAATCTACATTACCTGAGGATGATTCCACACGAGTTTCATCTTTCCTGTTCCAGTGGTTCTCGAGAAGATTTTTAAAGATTTTTCCTATACATTCCTATGTAAAACTTTGATCGGCCATTTTGGCCCCGCCCTAGTCCCGGGGGTCATGACTTGAACAAATTTAAATCTACATTACCTGAGGATGATTTCACATGAGTTTTATCTTTCCTGGCCCAGTGGTTCTTGAGAAGAAAATTTTTAAAGATTTTTCCTATATTTTCCTATGTAAAATTTTGATCGGCCATTTTGGCCCCACCCTACCCCCGGGGGTCATGACTTGAACAAACTTGAATCTACACTACCTGAGGATGATTCCACATGAGTTTCATCTTACCTGTTCCAGTGGTTCTTGAAAAGAAGATTTTTAAAGATTTTTCCTATATATTTCTATGTAAAACTTTGATCGGCCATTTTTGCCCCGCCCTACACCAGGGGGTCATGACTTGAACAAATTTAAATCTACATTACCTGAGGATGATTCCACATGAGTTTCATCTTTCCTGGCTCAGTGGTTCTTGAGAAGAAGATTTTTTAAAAATGCCAATAATTTTTCTCTTTTCATGATTATCTCCCCTTGGAAAAGGGCGTGGCCCTTCATTTGTACAAACTTGAATCCCCTTCACCAAAGGATACTTTGTGCCAAGTTTGGTTGACATTGGCCCAGTGGTTCTTGAGAAGAAGATGAAAATGTGAAAAGTTTACGACGACAACGGCAACAACGACAACGACGACAGACAACGGACAAATTTTGATCAGAAAAGCTCACTTGAGCCTTCGGCTCAGGTGAGCTAAAAACAGCATATTTCTTAATGTAATGAAAAAAAAAAATGTAAAATTTGAGAAAAGATAATGTGTTGAGCACCATGCATCTACAGAAAACTAGTTTAATTTTTACCCAAATCAATTTTGTTAAGAAAAAACTTAAGAAAAGGGTCTAAAAATGCATGCAAGATGGTTATTGAGAAAAATACAGATTCCAATTCCTAGACAGTCGTACAAGAATTTGGACTACACACATAATACGTACCACTGCAACCTTGTCCAAAGTCCGGTAATTGGGGTGATTGTTGTGCAACGAGGTTGCTTGCTCGCATGATGTTGCTAGTTACATGTACCGGCTCAGACGGAGGAGGAAGGGTTGGTGGCTTGGATTCAGCTGTTTTCTGGAGCTTTTGAAATAAAGTTGAATAATAAATATCTTTGATTCAGAAAAGTACAATAAAGCATGAGAACAAATGAAGTATTTTCAATGGAAAAATTTAAATCACAAACAATTCTTATAGCAATTTTTTTTTTCAAAATCATTAGAAATTATTCACTCTGCATATACATCGAAATCCCTTAAGTTAATTGATAAGATTTAAAACACTGTTTATTACATAAGTTGATAGAGATTTTGATACCAAACTGAATCTTCAATGCTTAACAGGATGGGTATTTGCACTGGGTTCTAATGTAATTTATATTTTAAAACCAGAAGTCTCTGTGGAGACTGTAGCTCTACTGGTTTGATCTTATAATAAAGGAGGAGAAAAGAAGCAGTAATGGGACTTAAAACTTTACAGCAGCAATAAATAGAATAATGATCCTTGAATAAGTCTCTTTTTGTGGCAAGATTGCAATAAGACTACAACTGTAGGAGTAGCTTTTAATAAAACTTTTCAGAATTTTCAACTTTAGTTACGATGGCAACATCAATCATCAAAATCAAAATCACAAAGCCGATAATTATGTATCTCAATGTAGTCTACATGCATGCCAAATTATATTATAACCAGACTTAAACTGTATTTGGAGTAGCATTTTCAAAGTATTCCCCAGAAGTTTCTATTTTTAGTAACAACAGCAACAAATCCAAGTAAAAAAAAACAGATCAAAGCTGTAGGAGGAGAAGCATTTTGAAAAGTTGTTTACATACAGTTAGTCGGACAGCTAGACAGACGTACGGACAACGGACGCATTACTATCTCATAAGCTCTTCTTGTCTCTGACAAGTAGAGTTAAAAAAAATTATCTGTTTTAATAAGATCTAAGCCAACACCTCCCCCCTTTCCACTCAATAGGTTTTTCTTTAGGTGGGGAGTTATCTTTTGTCTGTTTGAGTGTTTGTGCATTTGATTTTTACGTAATTAACTGAGTTTGATTTTTTTTTATTTGGGGGGGGGGGAGGGGGGTTAAGACCCTTCCCTTGAGAAAAAAATTCTTAGATGTATGCTTTAATAAGTGTATTATAATCTTTAAAGGTAAATTGCCAGTCACTACCATAAGAAACTAGAGGTTTCTGTGAGCAATGCGGCTCATTAAATGATACCCCCGCCTCCCATATCATGAAAATAATGGCAGTGTCCATGTTTTGCAAAAGGGAAACCAAAATATGTGTTGGATCAGAAAGTTAAATAGGACTAGGAGGTGCAAAATGGCAATGTGTAATAAAGATTCTGTGTAAGTTTCATCAAATTTCATTCAGTGGTTACTGGTATGAGAGAATTTATTCTTCTCTCACACAAAGGATGGGTACCCCAAAGCTTAACAGATGGACGTAAAGGCAGACAAACATCACGATTACTTATATACCCTTCCACTTTTCAAGCGGGGTTAATTAGAACAGGTCAAATGTGTACTAATATGTCAATGTTGGATGTAAACAAGAGGCCCATGCGCTTGTGTTCCTTGACAAAAAAATATTTCAAAATGATCCTAGCCTGTTTTTATTTTTTCCTTAATGGTACAATACACAATTCATCAAGTAGATTTATGAACTTGACCTTGGTTGTGTGAAACGAGGCCTAGAGGGCTGCTGAAAATGAAAGATTGGTAACCCGTATATATTTTTTAGGTTGGTTCCACGTAGTTTTTTTAGCATATTTAACAATTTAACAATTAGGATGCATATACACATGTAAAACGACTATGATTGTCAATTGGTATAAATAACCACAAATCTACCCTATCCCCAGACCGAAGCCATTGTTAATTTTCCTAGAATCATGAAATGCACGAATCTATATTTGTAAAATTGTCGCTATAAAATGGATGAAAAAAACTTACATTCATTTTTCTTCTCCGTTCCCAGGCTTGCTGGGGGAACGCATCCTCCCAGCACATGAAGCTGAGAGGGCCTCTCTCAAAAACCTCAGCCATTTTTAAGAATAACGATTGAGCCTAGCAACGGCTGTAACTAGGAAATGACCCTGTAAAATCTGAAAATTCCCGCTCAGAACACTTTGTTTCCGGAAGTAAGAGAGATTTTAAAAAATCCAAAACATTTATAAAATATCCAAACATGTCAATGTTATTTAGAATAATATGTTTTACAGTGTGACCGTTGAGGCGAGCGCAGTTGTACCATCAAAACACTTGAAATATTGATCAGCCACTTCAAACATCAAGTCGCACGAGATATCTCGACTAGCTGTGACGTCACACGACGTCACGGAGCCCGTCGGAGCTTACGGAAACGGCCGAGCGTCTGGTTTAAAATATAGACCTAGCACAATTTTGGTCGAAAAACATTGCAGAGTTATTTTTTGTTTTTTCGAAAGATTTCTACAAACTGAAAGCTTTTTATGCTTTACGTTATTGATTATTTATTTATCTATTTCACGGAAGCAACCGGCATGACTTATTAGCATATCGTCAAAATTCGTAAGTTTCCGGTGACGTCAAATGTATCATTTCCGAAGGGCAAGGTGAAGGCCGGTGTTGTGGCATGGGGGTATTTTTTTGAATAAGGTAAGGCAAAACCATTTCGTTAAGATTTCGGTAAGAAACAATGTTCCTTAATTTTTTTTACTATTTTTGATTTATCTGCGCAAAGGAGGAAAATGCTACTCCAAATACAGTTTAAGTCTGATTATAATATAATTTGGCATGCAAGTTGACTATATTGAGATACATTACTATCTGCTTTGTGATTTTAATTTTGATGATTGATGTTGCCATCGTAACTAAAATTGAAAATTCTGAAAAGTTTAATTAAAAGCTACTCCTACAGTTGTAGTCTTATTGCAATCTTGCCACAAAAAGAGACTTATTCAAGGATCATTATTCAATTTATTGCTTTTGTAAAGTTTTTAAGTCCTAACTGCTTTTCTCCTCCTTTATGAAAAGATCAAACCAGTAGAGCTACAGTCTCGACAGAGACTTCTGGTTTTAAAATATAAATTAAATTAGAATCCAGTGCAAATACCCATCATGTTAAGCATTGAAGATTCAGATCGATATCAAAATCTCTATCAACTTATGTCATAAACAGTGTTTTGAACCTTATTAATAAACTTAAGGGATCTCGATATGTGAATAATTTCTAATGATTTTGAACAAAAAAATCATGCTGTAAGAATTGTTTGTGAATTAAACTTTTCCATTGAAAATACTTTGAACATTTGTTCTCATGCTTTATTGTACTTTTCTGAATCCAAGATATTTATTATTGAACTTTATTTCAAAAGCTCCAGAAAGCAGCTGAATCCAAGCCACCAACCCTTCCTCCTCCCTCTGAGCCGGTGACTAGCAACATCAGGCGAGTGAGCAACCTCGTTGCACAACAATCACCCCGATTGCCGGAGTTTGGACAAGGTTGCAGTGGTACGTATTATGTGTGTAGTTCAAATTCTTGTACAACTGTTTAGAAATTGGAATCTGTATTTTTGTCAATAACCATCTTGCATGCATTTTTAGACCCTTTTCTAAAGTGTTTTTTTTTCTTAACAAAATTGAATTGGGTCAAAATTAAACTAATTTTCTGTAGATGGTGCTCATTATCTTTTCACAAATTTTACATGTTCTTTTTTATTACATTAAATAATATGCTGTCTTTTATGAAGAATTTCATTTGTGTTTTATAGAGGAATATTTATAAACTCACTATTTTCAAACCAACTGTAACCATGTTTTTTTTTATGCCCCCGTAAACGAAGTTTCGGGGGCATATAGTTTTTGTCGTGTCCATCTGTCTGTCTGAATGTCTCTCTCTCTGTCTGTCTCTCCTAGCTGTTTGTCTGTTTGTCTGCAAAAACTTTAACCTTGCCCATAACTTTTGATTTAGTGGAGCTATGACATTCATATTTCACATGTGTATTCCTTGTGATAAGACCATTTTTGGGGTACCACCAAATTTGACTTTTTGACCTTGGAGTTTGACCCACTTTTACACAAAAAAATTGAACTTTTACTTTGACCATATCTTTTGAACAGTATATACCAGGACATTAATACTTGACATATTTATTGTTTGTGGAAAGACCTTTCATTTGATACCAACAACCTTGACCTTTTGACCTTGACCTTGGAGATTTTTGTACTTCTTAAAAAACTTTAACCTTGGCTATAACTTTTGAACAGAAAGTGCTATGGCATAAATACTTCACATGTTAAATCCTTGTAAAAAGACTTTTCATAAGATACGTAGTCTATTGAGCTCGCTTCGCGAGCGTCGCTCGCTGCGCTCGCTATAATAAACATTAAATTGATTTTATAAAGATAATTTACGTACAGTTTTTTTTAAGCGTAAAGCGAATCTTACAAAAAAAAAAAACCAAAACTTTGTGACATTGAAACTCCAAACTTTGTGACACACCATCTTATTCAACATCCGCACAATAAGTCGGCTTAATTTCAGAAATCAACAAACATATCAACCCAAAATATCAGTCTTTTATTAAATATAGTTCTTAACAAACAAAAAGGATTATCGAGATGTAATTTATAAATAGATTTAGCTCATGTAATTATTATTCTAAGTACATGTACCAGAAGACTTTTTATGTGTATCCCATATTTATGTCGATTAACACCCCTGTCTTGGATTTTGAGCGACGCGTTCAGAGCATACGGATGGATTTACATAAAATTTTAAGAATTTACATCATTTGTATCATATTTTGAATTTTTCTGCCAAATTTTATGTTTGTATTGTTTGTTTTAAGAAAGTTATCAACATTTTGTAATTGCGTGTGCGACGCCCATGTTACCGGTCCACATGCGTTTTTCACGTAGTTGACGGAATAGTTAAATTAATATTTTTCACAAAAGAAATTTTTTGGAACAATATTTTTGTTAAATTGTATTACCGTAAGTACAATTACCGACCGAATGATAAGATATATAGTTTTCATATAGTGAATTGTTTTAAAATTATGAAAATAGCGAAAATGCTACCGAAATAGTAATAATTACTATTTCGGTAGCATTTTCGCGGTGAATTATTTTGAACTTTTTGACACCAGTACCGTGCGCGACGTCACATTAGATATTTCCAGAGTATCTTCAAAATATGGGGTAAAACCATGACAATGTTTATTCTTGGTTAACTTATGTTCGGCATGAATCTACTGTAAAAGTACTGAATTCCACGGGGTCATAATTCCGCGGAAACACAATTTCTATTCAATCCGCGAGTATTAAATAACGCGGATATCGTGGATTGTCATTATATGTCCTTAATGAATCTTCAGTATACTTTGACAAACTTCCGCTCGAAAATTATGTCCGCGTACATAGTGTAAATTAATCCCACGCGGAAAAAAGTACGTACCGGTATACAGAAAAAATCAAAGTACTGAAAGTACTGATACGAGTTGATTGTTGTTCAAGCTTATAAATTGAACACTGCTTTTACTGATAAAGAAATGAAATGGCCATTAAATTTAGACTTCCACTTAATTTCTGATGTCAATTTCATGAGATGATGCACTGTATTATTAAATCCCATAAACAAATAATGTCATTTGAAATAATAAGGAAAGCATTTCTTTTTACATTATAATTATACATCTATTGAGTATAAGTGCCCTATTTTAACAAATGAAATGAAACGCTCTTTCATAACTATCATGTATCTGAATGTCCTTAATGTGGATACAGCAAAAGAAATATCCCTTTAAAAAAATACTTTTCATAATCAATTTGACAATTACTATTATTATACTTATCATATAAGATTTTTTTAACATTGCAGTCTTCCAGTTTGAATGTGTAAAAGCACAATATACAGTAAAATACAAGAAAATGATTTTCTTTAGAAAGAGAAAGTCACCGTCACAATTTTGTTCATAATATTCTCACAAGTGTCACGAGCATTAAGAATGCAAAATGTGTGTAATCTTAATATCAGAAGTTTTACACAGGACCCTGATTTACAAATAAATGCTACAGTAATCAAAGTACTAACACAGTTTTGGAACACAGGAGAAAACTAATAATTATATTCTTGAGCATATACACTTCACAACTGTTGCAAAAACACATGGTCACGGTGAAATATTTGTTGCATATCACAATAAGCTTTAAGATTTTTCTTTCATGACACACAATAGAAACAAGTTGGACAACTGCATTTTTTCCCAATGTAAATTGTAGTTAAAATCGGTTTTGAAATTCACAAACATGAAATTAATTTGATATATATAAACATATGCCTCCAACATTTCTTGAAAATAAAATTTCTGCTATCAAACTGTGGTTTAAAAATGACATTGCTTCTTTTTTTATTTATACAAAATTTTATTCACATAAGTGAATGGGATTGGGCAGCAGGCAAAGCCTATTTTAGCCCTCTCCCTACAAGGTCAAAATGAACACACAATATATAGATATAAAAATAAATAGACACACATAGTAGCAAAAACAAAAGAACAAAAACAAAAGAGAAAAAAAAAGTAGAAAGAGAGAGAGAAAAAAAAATTACAATGAAATACATGTACCGGTTATAAAGTGTTGGCATGAGTAACATACATTACAATTCAAATAAAACGTTTGGTTGCTGCGATGAAAGCATGTACTGCTTCAAATATTTGAGTATTAATATTTAGTCCATGATTGGGACTACCATACAAAAGTAAATCAAGTTCATGAGTTTGATCACAATCAATAATATTTTGAATTGTTTGGAAAAGTACATTTCTTGGAGAGTTATATTTTGGACAAGCAAAAAAATAATGATGAGCATCTTCAATAGAGTCAATACAGTATTCACACATTGGTGTTTCTGATAAAAATTGGTTATATAAGTCTGCCTTTAAATTACTTGCATTATTTCGCAATTGGCAATGTATTATATTGTACTTTCTTATTCCAAAATGATAAATTTCTTTACCTTTTTTACAATAATAAGAATTTAAAAGACTTTTAAATGAAGATATTCCAGGGGCATTTCTGATATAATCAGGCAAATCATTCCATA
>PRKT01000134.1:612894-635724 GCA_003671525.1 Saccostrea glomerata | reverse complement strand
TAGTTTCACGATTTGTGAAACTATGATTAACAACTCTTAACTATAGTTAACGATCGTAAATTATAGTTTACAGACGTGAATCTATGTTTATCAACAAAATCTATTTTTAACGTTTTATTACAGACAGATAAACTTAGATTATCGTTCGTAAACTATAGTTAACAACCGTTAAATATAGTTTTACAGATGAAAACTATACTTAACGAATCGTTAACTATAGTTTACGGTTTGTAAACTATAGTTGACAGTCGATAAACCTAGTTTATCAATTGTGAAACTAGGTTTATCTCATTTTTGTGAATTTGGCGTGCCATAGTTAATGCATTAAATACAATATTTGACTCCTACTTAATTATCTTCTTATTGGGAAGATACAGACATTCACAATCAAAGAAATAAATTCTTCCTCCAAAAAATTACCATGGGTGGTGATATGATGAGAGGTGACATAATGAAGTATTCGTTCCATTGTCGAGGGATCCTTAAACGTCGCAAGGTGTCCACACTGCGACTCACAGTAGTGCTTAAATAAGGAGAAAATGGAAATAAATCATTTATTATCATTTCCTTTGAATTTTGAAAAGTGCAAATTGCAGTTACAGCCTACTCCGGATATATTGAAATCCAGGGGACCATGCAAATTATTTCAATATATCCGTAATTCAATATAAGCGAAATCGTAAAGCCGCCATTTTTACAAGTTTAATCCCGATCTAAAATAAAGAAGAACAAACCCGAACAAATTATGTTGTCATCGTTTATCTATAACAGTGAACAGATTGCATAGAATATTAGTCCTTGAAAGTTTAAATATTTTTTTTTATTTCTGTTTTATTAAAAAGACAATCTTCAACCTCATTATTATTCCCCGATCGCATTTATTTACGTTTTGAAGAAAATTCACCGGACTTAAACGGTTGAGTACTGCTGAACGCTGCTTGTATTTCATCATAAGTGTACTCGGGTTAATCCCTTAGTTATTTCGAATAAAGGCATATCAATAGCCATTAACAGTACGTATTTAATTTCAAAGTTGTTTTTTTCCTAGAGCTGTGGGGGTTACCATATTACGTTTAGCTGTTTAGTCTCGATACGTCCGTATTATATACATGGACAAAAAGAATTTCACAGTGAAGAATTTTATTTCCTAAGAGCATGCAGTATAAAAACACATAAGGTGAAAACTTAATTATTCACACCTGTGTATATAACTGGTCAATCAGGCATAATTACTGTCACCAACCGTAACGACGGCCGCCAGGGAGTACTTCAATATAACCGTTATGAAAACAACTCATTATCACCTGTGGGGACCGATCAGTGGCTTCAATATAAGCGAAATTTCAATATATCCGATTTCAATATAACCGTTATTTTAATGCAAAGAATATGAGAGGCAAAAACTGGGGATTTATTTCTATTTCAAAATAAGCGGAATTTCAAAATAAGCGAGTTCAATATAAGTGGAGTAAGCTGTATTTCTTTACACCAACCTTTGCTTGTATCCAAGACATTTTTGTCGTTCCAACGTGGTAACATTCGTTATGATAAGTGTAGTCTGTAGTAAACGGACATCTGTTCGAGTTGTATTTGCAAACTAAAAGATGAATCATTTTTACTGTCTTATGAATTCATCATAAAAGGGTACTGGTAATCTTGAATTTGATTTATATAGTTCACATAAAATTGATGTTATTGCTGCCACAATATTCTTAATACTCGAGACACATCTTTGATTCATTTAGGTAATTACGTATACAAGAAAATAATGTATTTGCAAGTTTTAAAATGAATTTGTTTACAAACCAAATGGTATTTTCTACAGAAACTTTTACCATATGATATTGATTAATATTCACCATATTCACTTTGGTCCCTACCTCGCTTATTGTTGAAGGACATGTAGCTAGACAAATTAAGAAATTTTTCGGTTTCATATCTCTAGTGATGCTTGTTATTTTCAGTATCATACCCCTAGGAGTGGTTATTATTTATTGTATCGTATCTCTAGCACTGGTTGTTATTTTTCAGAATCATACCTCTAGCAGTGGTTGTTATTTTCTGTATCATACCTCTAGCTGTGGTTGTTATTTTACAGTAACTTACATCTAGCAGTGGTTGTTATTTTCAGTATCTTAGATCTAGCAGTGGTTGTTATTTTCTGTATCATACCTTTAGCAGTGGTTGTTAATTATCAGTATCATGCCCCTAGCTGTACTTGTTATTTTTAGTAGGATACTTCTAGCAGTAACAGTTATTTTTCAGTATCATACCTCTAGCAGTGGTTGTTATTTTCTGTATCATACCCCTAGCAGTAATTGTTATTTATAAGTATCATTCCCCTAGCAGTGGTTGTTATTTTTCAGTATCATACCCTTAGAAGTGGTTGTTATTTTCTGTATATACCTCTAGCAGTGACAGTTCTTTTTCAGTATCATACCTCTAGCAGTGGTTGTTATTTTTCAATATCATACCTATAGCAGTGGTTGTTTTTTTCTGTATCATACCTCTAGCTTTTTATTTTACAGTATTATACTTCTAGCAGTTCTTGTTATTTTACAGTACCATACTTCTAGCAGTGATTCTTATTTTCAGTATCATACCCCTAGCAGTGGCTGTTATTTTCAGTATCAAACCTCTAGCAGTGGTTGCTATTTTCTGTATCATACCTCTAGCAGTAGTTGTTATTTATCAGTATCATACCCCTAGCAGTGGTTGTTATTTTCAGTATCATACCTCTAGCAGTGGTTGTTACTTTCTGTATCATACCTCTAGCAGTGGTTGTTATTTTACAGTAACTTACATCTAGCAGTGGTTGTTATTTATCAGTATCATACCCCTAGCAGTGGTTGTTATTTTCAGTATCATACCTCTAGCAGTGGTTGTTACTTTCTGTATCATACCTCTAGCAGTAGTTGTTATTTATCAGTATCATACCTCTAGCAGTAGTTGTTATTTATCAGTATCATACCCCTAGCAGTGGTTGTAATTTTTCAGTTTCATACCCCTAGAAGTGGTTGTTATTTTCTGTATCATACCCCTAGCAGTGGTTGTTATTTATCAGTATCATACCCCTAGCAGTGGTTGTTATTTTCAGTATCATACCTCTAGCAGTGGTTGTTACTTTCTGTATCATACCTCTAGCAAAGGTTGTTATTTCACAGTATCTTACATCTAGCAGTTGTTGTTATTTTCAGTATCTTACCTCTAGCAGTGGTTGTTATTTTTCAGTGTCATACCTTTAACAGTGTTTGTTATTTATCAGTATCATACCTCTAGCAATGGTTGTTATTTTTCAGTATCATACCTCTAGCAGTGGTTGTTACTTTCTGTATCATACCTCTAGCAAAGGTTGTTATTTTACAGTATCTTACATCTAGCAGTGGTTGTTATTTTTCAGTATCATACCTCTAGCAGTGGTTGTTATTTTTCAGTATCATACCTCTAGCAGTGGTTGTTATTTTTCAGTATTATACCTCTAGCAGTGGTCGTTGGCACTGTTGTCGGCGTTGTAGGAGGGGGCGTGGTTTCTGGGACCAGCTGATGATGATTACACAGATCTCCATGGCAACATCCCCCCGTTAGTGACAGCTCTGGGTTTCCACTTGCTCGTCGTCCAAATATAGAACTGGCTTGTGTATGCAGATTGTCACATATCTAAAGAAGTGAGAGGAGTTTGGACAATAAAAAATGAAATGGTTATGTTCTATGATCAATCTCTGAAATCCTGCACACAGTACACAACATAAGGAAGGCAAACCAGGAATCTACGGAAACACCAGAGGTGACATGCAGTGTCAGAAAGAATCTCTTGTCCAGCGATCACCCACCAGAATCCTCTGCATTGATCAGGTAAACGGAGCAATCCGTAGTCAAAGTAAGAATACAAAATCATTAAAGTGAAACACGACGGTCAAATGGCGACCCATCAAAATGTTGTATTTGCAAACATTATTACTAAAACGATCAAGGAATTTCAAAATATAAAGAGCGAGACTATAAAAAGCCATGTATCATCAATTTATTTATCAGTAACTGCCCCAGGCTCTAATTTCAAATTGATCGGACTCAGAACATGCTTTTGCGTACCGAATAAAACATTAACTCCATATGCTGATGATAGTGAAACACTACGGTAACTACACAAATAAGGAAAGCTTAATATATCATCCCGCTTACATTAATGAAGCTACATAGCTGCTGCCCTTTTCACAAAGAATCTTACGACTAAGTCTAAAACTTTCCCCCTTCCTACAGCAATATCTTAGCTGCAAAAATCTTTTTTTTCTGTTACATTATATTGATATTTCATGATTACATTTTCATTAATTATTTAGAAAAAAATATTTTTATTTAATAAAAAATTACAGAGTGGTGAAATTTTAGTCTTAGTCGTAAGATTTTTTGTGAAAACGACCACTGGTTTGTGATTGTTATGTCCATAGTCAGTCAATTGAAAACAGATTCCCAGGTTGTTTTTATTTCGAGTTCACTAGCTATAGAGAGTCAGAATAGAAATGAAAGTAACTATTGTTAATTTTTTTAAGTCGTTGTTATTCAATATCTATAAATATTCTATAGATATACATGTAGAATTGAAAGGCCACATCATGATCTTCATAATAAGCTATAACTTTTTAAAAAAAAAATGCCTCATAGAAAAAGTATCATGACCAATAAGATATGCATATTCAAACGCTCAGAGGCCAAATAACGATATTTATTAAAAGAAATCATCAAAAGAATTAAAAAAAAAACAATGCCCTAAAATGATTTGTTTTCAGTAATATTTGTATTAAATAACACATTAACACATAGGAGGAACATATTTAATAGTCATTAAATGATATCTGATATAATATATTGAAAGAAATATTCACGTTTATTATGTTCCCCAAACGAAGTTGGGGAACATATTGTTTTTACTCTGTTTCTTATTATTATTAAGGTCTTCCGACTTCCTTCGGAAGACCTTATTGTTTTCCTTCTGTTTTCTATTATTATTATTAAGGTCTTCCGACTTCCTTCGGAAGACCTTATTGTTTTCCTTCTGTTTTTTATTTATTATTATTCCACTTTTCATAGTACAGGTCATATCTCAGCTATGCGTTGACGAATTTTAACGATTTTTTCAGGGATGATGCATCTTGTGAATATCTCCAGGGGTGTCCCTCACTTTTTTGAAATTTTTCTCTGTTCGCGATTTTTGGGGAAATTTGTATTTTTTAAATGGAATTTTGTCGCAAAAAATTCTCGAGAACGGCAAAAGATATGTAACTGAAACTTGCTGAAGTGATAGAACATCGATTGTAGATGTGTTGATCGACCTTCATTTTTCGTCGTTTTGACTTCCGGTCGCAAACGGAAGTGAATTCAAAAAGTCTAATTTTTCAACTTTTTTGTTTTTCAATATTTTTCTTTTGAATTTACAGGGTTTATAGAGCGTCTTCAAAGATATCTATATATGTTTTCATTTTCTTCATGCGTGCGTTTATTGCAAAGATATGACCGAACCAAAATTTGTCTTACTGTCGGGGGTTCGAATCCCGCTCGGGGCGTTCCCCAAATTTTTTCTTTGTTTTTGTCTTTTTTCAGATGCAAATTACTTTTCACTCTCTTATAACATGTTTGGAAGATTTTGTCGATTTTTAAAAGCTATATTCGGAGATATTTTGTGAAATACCTGGAACAATCCCGATCTGTGTTGAGAACCTACTGTAAATGAACGTAAACGAAAAAAATACTTGATGAAATCTATTCCATGAGATGACACAGCAAAGATTGCAAAAGAGAAGTCGGTCGGAAGACCTGCTTGTTGCCCCAGCAACAAGAACGCATCTAGTTATTATTATTATTCCACTTTTCATAGTACAGGTCATATCTCAGCTGTGCGTGGTTCAATTTGAACGATTTTTTCAGGGATGGTGCATCATGTTAATATCTCCAGGGGTGTCCCTCACTTTTTCGAAATTTACTTCCGTTCGCGTTTTTTGGGGAAATTTGTATTTTTTAAATGGAATTTTGTCGCAAAAAATTCTCGAGAACAGTAACAGATATAAAACTGAAACTTACGGACGTGATAGAACATCGAATGTAGATGTGTTGATCGACCTTCATTTTTCGTCGTTCTGACTTCCGGTCGCAAACGGAAGTGAATTCTAAAAGTCTAATTTTTCAACTTTTTTGTTTTTCACTATTTTTCTTTGGAAATCACAGGGTTGATAGAGTATCTTTTAAGAACTCTAAATATGTTTTCAACATTTTCATGCGTGCATTTGTTGCAAAGATATGACCGATCCAAACTTTGTCTCACTGTCGGGGGTTCGAATCCCGCTGGGGGCGTTGCAAAAATTTTTTCTTTGTTTCTGTCTTTTTTCAGTTGCATATGACTTTTCTTTCTTTTTTATAATGTATGGAAGATTTTGTCGATTTTTAAAAGCTATATTTTGAGATATTTTGTGGAATAACTGTAATAATCACGATCTATGTTGAGAGACTGCTGTCAATGAAAGTAAACGATAAAAATACATTCTGAAATCTATTTCATGGCCTGACGGAGCAGAGATTTCTAACGAAAAGTCGGGCGGAAGACCTGCTTGTTGCCCTAGCAACAAGAACGCATCTAGTTATTATTATTATTCTTCTTTTCATAGTACAGGTCATATCTCAGCTGTGCGTGGTTCAATTTGAACGATTTTTTCAGGGATGGTGCATCATGTTAATATCTCCAGGGGTGTCCCTCACTTTTTCGAAATTTACTTCCGTTCGCGTTTTTTGGGGAAATTTGTATTTTTTAAATGGAATTTTGTCGCAAAAAATTCTCGAGAACAGTAACAGATATAAAACTGAAACTTACGGACGTGATAGAACATCGAATGTAGATGTGTTGATCGACCTTCATTTTTCGTCGTTCTGACTTCCGGTCGCAAACGGAAGTGAATTCTAAAAGTCTAATTTTTCAACTTTTTTGTTTTTCACTATTTTTCTTTGGAAATCACAGGGTTGATAGAGTATCTTTTAAGAACTCTAAATATGTTTTCAACATTTTCATGCGTGCATTTGTTGCAAAGATATGACCGATCCAAACTTTGTCTCACTGTCGGGGGTTCGAATCCCGCTGGGGGCGTTGCAAAAATTTTTTCTTTGTTTCTGTCTTTTTTCAGTTGCATATGACTTTTCTTTCTTTTTTATAATGTATGGAAGATTTTGTCGATTTTTAAAAGCTATATTTTGAGATATTTTGTGGAATAACTGTAATAATCACGATCTATGTTGAGAGACTGCTGTCAATGAAAGTAAACGATAAAAATACATTCTGAAATCTATTTCATGGCCTGACGGAGCAGAGATTTCTAACGAAAAGTCGGGCGGAAGACCTGCTTGTTGCCCTAGCAACAAGAACGCATCTAGTTATTATTATTATTCTTCTTTCTTCTTATTTCTTCTCCGGACTTTTTTTGTCCGGAAGTGTTCTCAGAAACTGTTCACCAAACTAAGTTAAAACCTTTTTAGGGTTAGTAGGCATGTTGTGTAGATGTGCCGAACGAAGGTCATTTTGCGCGCATTCGCATGCACGTGCGGGCGCGTGCAATGAGTAAAATGACTGATATATTTAATATGGTTGTAACTTTTATATTTTTTGATAAAATCTTTTGAAACTCATTAAATAATGATATATGAGATGTGTAGATAAGATGACATGGTCAAATTTTCATGAACTCACGCGCATGCACGTGCGCTTTGCTCTGATTGGCTGAAACAGAAATCTTAATATCTTTTTTGTTTTATGATGAAATGCTTTGAAATTTATAACATAGACATGCATTAGGATGTACTACAATATGATATACAAAATTTTTCATCAAATCACGCGCATGCACGTGCGCTGCAATCTGATTGGCTTAAACTTTAAATGGCTATAACTCCCTTGTTTTTCAACCAAACAGGATGGGATTAAGAACATAGACAGACATAATGGACACCTACAAGAAGGTACGGTCACCATGCACGTGCGTGCACGTGCAATGAGTAAAAAGTGTAGACAAGATGATATCGTCATTACGCTCATGCAATCACATGCGCACGCCTGCATTGCTTAAATTTGAAATACTTGGTATACTTTTGAGAAAACTTTGTTTACGTCTTAAATGCATATATTTTGCCTTCTTTTATGAAACTTACAGGGAATATGGCACGAGAAGGGAGTTGGGGAGCGTTTGGGGAACATCTGTAACGGTTCCCGTTACAATTAGCACTAGTTTTATACATATAATAGTTCTGCAGCATGCTTGTATTACATGAAAAATGTTCTCTTTAGAGTGCGGAAAGTAACTAAAATTTTCTATGAAATTTGATAATTACCCTTTGATGAACACATCCAAGTCGGTAGCCATGTTCCAGGTTGAAATTCAATGTTTCTAGTGTGTAACAAACCTAAATAAAGAAAACATAAAATCAATTTTACTGCGATCAGAACTTTAATATTCAAAAAATAAAAAAAATAGCAGTCTGATAAACACGATTTCAGCATAATCTTATCATAGAAATATTTCAACAAACTAACCTCTCCTGGATTACAGACACGTGACACGGTGCAATTCTCGACTGAAGACACGTGTTCACATTCATAACACTCACCTGAAAACAGGTAACCACAGTACTTAATGAACATCAGTTTTTGAAGGTACCGGAAAGTAAGGAGATGCACAAATAAAAAAAAAATAGAGATGTCTTCGTAATGTCCCTCCATTATTATGATTATTAGAGTTCACGTAAAATATGTTTGACAAGGGGGGGGGGGTAACTAAGATCATGGTAAAGCACGGACACATGAGAAGATCAAATGTGGAGCAGGAATCTAGGAGAAAACTTACAACAGACTATTTGAATGTCTGTTATTTACAAGTATTTAAAGACTACATTGTTGATTGATTGATTGATTGTATGTCGTTCAATATTCCTCACGAGAACTTTTCACCCATATGTATACGCCCATTGTTTTTGTCCTAAAATTACTTCAACTTCTTTAAAACATTGACCTGATATATTCGTAGAAGTTTCAATTGGTCCTTCATTTAAAAAAATATTTTAAAGAGGATTTACTTACTAGAGATTATTGGAGAAAACTCAAAGAAAACCACAAAATGCATGCATAAAATAAAAACTACACTGCATATAAAGGTAGGAAAATAAGTATATTCATTGTAAATAATTTCGATAAAGTTAAATTTCTCCCCTAATTCAAAAGTATTTCGCAGAAATTGCTCATTCAATTTTAAATACTTATGTTTCACCTTTTCCCAAGAAAATATAAACTCCTACTCACTGCATTTTCCACACAGTCTTGGACATATATGATCTGCTATACAGTCATTATTACACATGTGGGTATTAACGGTGAATAGTAAGGTACAAGCCAGATTGTCGGCGTCAGCACAAACCGAGGATCCACTCCGACGCCTGAGAGCTTAAAGTAAAACAAAATAATAACTCATAACAAGGAACAAACTGAAGTCAAACTATGATTCTGAAATGAACAAATTCAAAATCGCTGTTTTATATTTTAACAACGACTCTAAAAAGAGTGAATTTTTTTGAATATTCAAAATTAACATTAAGTAACATAGATTTATCAAAAAGAAGCTTATTTCAAAATTATTGATAATCATAAATTTCTAGCCTTTTTCGATAACAAACAAAAAATAGATTTACAAAACATGGTTCTTAATTTCTAAAATATTTATTTATGGTGGCACCTGTTTCAGGGGATTTGACATTTATCTCTCTCTTGCTGCCGCCATTGTGATTACAGAGGTCTGACATACAACAGGAAGTGCCTGCTCTTTTGCTCAGTGAGCGTTTTCCATAATGAGAACATACCTACGAAATGACAACAAGGACTCTTGGGGACATTGCAATAAACCCATAAACTTTGTACTAATCTTAGGTATTTAGACTTAGTAATGAAATTATTTTTGATAGTAACATTTTCTTGTAATCATATGTTGACAAATGGGAGGCAAATACCTTCTCAATTATTTGCTAAAAGTGTATTGTATATTGAATTGTATCGATCAAAAATATATTTTTATGGCCAACATATTGTTTACTCACCGCCTTAGGTGCACAGCCTAGTTTATATACTTCTCGGAAATCATTTGTGAAGGATGCTGCAGATATGCATTGCTACAAAGAAATACATAAAACAGGAAAATTGTTAAAACAATTTCTTATTTTATGAAAGTATATGTAATTGTCTTAAATAAAAGTATTCGTTACGTAGTCTTGGCTTGGACACTCAATGGTGTTGTTACACATCTGTGTTGATGGAATATCTGCACAGGAATAACATTTCAATGCTGTAGGGATAAAACAAAATCAAGGTACAGGTTTGAGTCTGCAATTAATGGTTCCTTATTTGTAAATTGACATGTTGAAGAGAAATATCAGTTATTCATATGTATGATGCATGTTAGAAAAAAAAAGTGTCATGCTTCTGATAAATAATGGAACAATATTCCGCTAGCTTTGCGTATTCATTAGTATTTTTATAAGCACCTTTCCAAATTTACATAGAAAGTATTTTGTAGAAACGTGACATATATTTTAGAATAATCATGAAATGTGTTTTTGTAGAATTGTAATTTTAAGAATAACTTTAGTGAGATAAAATCACAATTATATCCTTTATAACACTAAACAAATCTAGAAATGCGCTTGTGTTGATCTATGCTTGCAAATAAAGATTTAGCATAGGAGAATTCCTCACTATCCAGCTATGGATAACATTTTATGCATTGTAAAGTACTCACGACATAGGCCACAGTACCGCTGACATATAGAAGCATAACACGTGTCGTTACACATGTCAGGTTTGGAGGAGGCCAGACGCTGACAGGCCGCAGTGTCCATGTCATCACAGGCAAAACACGTCAGAGCGAGACATATCACGCCTTTTAAGTAGAGTCGAGCAACAATTAAAATGGTCCAGATATTTATCAGGAAGAACAATCGTCAAACTTTGTAAAAATGAATGTTTTTGAGGCTCAAAAATACGTTTTCAAAGCATATGGATGTTTACTTAACGTAAAATAACGCCTAAACATGGTAAACAATTTAAAAATAAAAATATCCTCTGTAAACTTCATAGAGTCTAGCCATTGAACAAGTACTTTCAGGTTTTCAAAATATGAACTTGAAAGAATTTTAGTCAAAAGAAATCTTACACCTCGTTCATAAAATGAATACGTTTTAAATTTGTATTTGTGTTCTTTTTTCTGTAATATTGAATTTAAACGATTTTTAAAGATAAGAGAAATGTTTGAGTGTGTGTAAATAATACAAAAGACTTACCAGCAATGACCTTCCACATGTCAGCCATATTGTAGAAGTTATCACGATTAAATTCACGAATTAAGATAAGAACAAATGATGAGATATATATTCGTGTAAGTGTTATTATATTGTTTTAGATATACACTGTATTGTATATACTATACTTTCTATATATTGATGATTCAGGCACATCCACCCCCATCCACCCACCAACCCACCCCCAAAAAGAATTAAATAACAAAACATAGTTTTTCCCACTGATGAAAAGATTTAACTTCACAGATAGGAATTATAAAAAGAGACTTTGAAAACCCATTTATACACTGTTATATATTATGTAATTTCTGTCCGTAGTGAAGAAATTCTTCAGCTATTGTAAAATGAATTTTTACGAGATGGTAAATTCTTCTTGATTCCTATATTTGTTTAAAAGGATATATTTAAACAATGGAATAAGCAATATATATAAGAATAGTTAAAATTTTCAAATAACACAATAAGTGTGGGGATTTTTCAAGAAATCATGTAATTGGTCATTTAAAATTACTCCGTCTCGTCAACTTTCTTTTCTTTGTCAATGTTGAGGTCTATATTTTCTTACTTGATTTACTTCCTTAATTATGACGTGTATAAATATGTAGCACCAAGGGGAACAAAGTTAAGTCCTTATTTTTGATCTTAAAAAATATCATCTTCGCTAGCCAAGGGTTTCTGATACGCTACTCTCCTCATAAACCCTTGGCCTACGGTGTTCATAAAAATCGGGATTTTTTCCAGAGTTCTGATTGGATTTCAGTACATACCTGTCGACCAATCATCAATTGTTTTTCTAAATGACGATGTTTGCGTTCGGGATACTTCTTGACTCTTTAATCTCGGAATTGAAAAACGCAAGTAAACAACGATCCGTAAGATAGCATGCATATCTATGAATAGCTATAATGTCATCCAATATCTTCTAAATATATGTGATTAAGAATATATATTGAAGCTTCCGATTTGTACTATAAGTAATAAATAAACATTACTCAATTATTGTTTCTAAATCATTCTTGAAAAAACTTTAATTTCATTTTTTTTAAACATGCGTCTTTATTTCTGTCGATGACGCAATCTGCGTGTACCTTATAGATTCAAGATCACGTGACGAAAATAATCCCGTCTCTTGACTTCACCGTATGCCAAGGGTTTATGAGGAGAGTAGCGTATCAGAAACCCTGGCTAGCGAAGATGAAAAAATATCCTTTTATGGTAAATGTCTACTAATTTTTAAAATACTAACAACGGTATTTGAATTACTGAACACGTGATTTGTAGATAACCTTGTACATCTTCCTCGCCTTCAATATTCATCATGAATATATTTTTACGATGTTTAAAATATGTCTATATGGTATTCAGTTTTTGATTGAATACCTATCTAATGTTTTCTCGGGGTTTTGTTCAAAATCAAATGCATTGATGTATTTTGTTAAAAGAACGTACACAAGTTACTATTGCATAAATGTTTCAATGCGTTATGAGCGTGCCACTTATCTGTCTTTTCCAAAAACTGAGTATAAAAGCATCCATATGAACATAATAAACAAACAAGCAAACAAACAAAATCAATGAAAATATTTGGTATGGAATACTGTAGACATACTTTTTTCCACGGGGTCATAATTCCGCGGAATCTCAGTTTCTGTTTAATCCGCGGGTCGAAAATTACGTGGATTTCTTAGATTGTCACTATACGACTTACATTTATATTAAATACGCTTGGTCAAATTTCCGCGGAAAAGTTGTAACCGCGTACATAGCGTAAATTAATACCACGCGGAAAAAAGTACTTCTACAGTAATTTAATTTAGCAAAGTCCACAAACATGGGGACATAATCTTGCTCTGCTTTGATCTAAGCAGATGGAGGATATAAAACTAAAGTCATTGCACCTAGAATCTAAGTTTCGACATGGAACCTTTGTCGTTGGTGCACTGGTTGTTGTGGAGATGGGAACTAGTTTATGGTGATTACAAAGGTTTCCATGACAACAACCACCCGTCAAGGACAGTTCGATGTTATCAGATCGCCGACCAAAAACAGAGCCTGCTTGTGTTTCAAGAGAGTCACATATCTTCAAAAGACAGAACAAAATCAATGTTGAAAATCAAACTTTACCCGAGTACTTTTTATCTTAAGCAGAGTACAGTATTTATGTAAGCTTCCACAATTTCTTTTAACTTTGGATCGAATGACAAGACCTGGGGCTCGATTGAAATAAAAAGCAATCATCTGAAATACCTTGTGATGTAGACAACCCATTCTGTATCCATGTTGAAGTTTGAAATCAAGTGTTTCTACTGTATAACAAACCTGAAAAATAACATTTTGATAAGCTTTTTTCATGTTTTTATTCCTTGATGAGGTGGAATCAGATATGGTAAAATTATGTCTTTCGTTTTTATTCAAATGAATTAAAATGTTAAATGTAAATACAGTTCTGAATGTGCATTTCTAACTCTATTACATTAATATAAATGTTGCAATCATCAATTACATTTATGTTGCATTAAGAAGATTATGTGTTGAATTACCTCTCCTTTATCACAAACACGGGTCTGGTTACATTGCTCTGTTTCATTAACGTGGTCACAGGTATAACACTCTGCTAAAATATAAAGAAACAGTAGAACTGTCTATAAATAATAACTATTAATGAGAGAAGCCGATCCAGCACCAAATTTTTCTTGAAAACCCTTGATCAATGTAATCGGCTTAATTTATTCATTAATTGATGTAATGTGTTTTTATTTAATAGATGACGACTACATTAGTTTATGAAATGTTAGCCGATAAACCCTTACATCAGGTGATGACAAAAATGCTGATAAACAGGAAGAAAGACTGTCGTTTAGCTATAATTGAAAGGTGACAGAAATATAACTGAAAAGTGACAGAAATATATCTGAAAGGTGACAGAAATTTTAATGAAGGTGACTGAAATATATCTGAAAGGTGACAAAGGTATTATTGAAAAGTGACAAAGATATTACTGAAAGGTGACTGAAATATTACAGAAGGTAACTGAAAGTGAAAGCTGACTGAATATTACTGAAAGTTAACTGAATATAACTAAAAGTGACTGAACCACAGAACTCTGTCTTACAGCAACCTTTCTGTTGACTGAATTCTCAAGGTTCATCCTTTGAATGATTCATACAGCCGGACGTTCCTGCAAATTGATTACTAGTTTGTCATAGGGCTAGCTGTTTGATTAGGGACATTTCCATCAGCATCATATAAAATAATTAAAAAGAGACTTACAACATCTTCCACAGAGTCTAGGACATATTTTGTCTGCAAAACAGTCGTCTGTACAGAAGTCAGGATTTGTTGTGAACAGTAAAGTACAAGCCAACTCATCTGTATCGCCACACATCAAGGGCGCTGTTTCTCTTCGTGAATCTTTGATATAAATACTTGTTTTTAACTTCTAATTTGATTATATGAATTTAAATATATGAAGAAAAATTTAAACAGAATCGAAATAACTCTGTACTTAGATTAATTATATCTAATGCCCGAGAGCAAGGCCAAATCTACAATGATAAGCTAATCCATACCTTTTATGAGAACTGGAGTGTCTATTGATCTTTTTACGTGCCCATTGTGATTACAAAGATCCGACGAACAACAGGAAGCGTCGGCTCTTCTACTTATAGACCGTTTACCATAATGAGAACAGACCTGGTAAACACAGAAACAGTTGAAACAAATCTAACAGATGTCACTGACAACAAACAGGGTACGCATTAGCTTCAAAACAAAAACAATCAACTTTTCATATAATAATTATAGAAAGTTTCTAAGAGAGAACCGTAGTATCTCAAGAGCATAATGCTTACTACTATAGCTACATATACGAAACATAAACAACGTGGTACAATATGATAAAAAATAAAATACTCATAAGTATATTTAATCGAAGAAGTGATTTAAACGTACGGAATTAGGAGCACAGCCTAATTTGAAGACCTGTCGAAAATCATTGGTAAAGGACACTCCAGTAATGCATTGCTGGAACAAAACGATCAACAACAGTACAATTTCAGGGAAACTGTTAACATAGGATGCGGAATGTAGATTTCTTGAGTTGAGATGCTATTATTCTTACGTAATCCGTTCCTGGACACTCTATTGTTGTGTTACACCTCTCGGCAGAATCGATGTCTGTACAGGAGTAACATTTTAAGGCTGCAAATTAATAATTGTAATTATTGCTGTTTCATTTTTAAGGTCAATACAATGAATTATGATATATTTTTTGTAATTATAATCATATGCTTGTACAGAAACGAAAATTAAGTTTAAAAAAAAAAAAGAAAATAAAGAAAAATCGAACAGCTCAAGTGTATATATTTTTTTTCAATTAAATTCGTGTATGGTGCACCTTTTTTTTAATATAGTGTTGTACATGTGTACTGCATATATGTAGAGAAAGTTGAAATAATTTGATAATCAGCTTATCTGCATGTATCTTAGTTATACATTATCCTGTATACATTCTAGATAATACTAAAATATTTCTATAATCTTGATTACAAATCTCTAATACATATTCAAAGACCTTCAATTTTACCAAAACATTTAGAAAAGACTCTAAAGGCCTTGTGATCCTTCAATGGAAAGGAATAATTTCATAATTAACATAGAGTCTATTTGTAGAATTTGATTTAATTAACATCTAATAATAGGTTCTTACACCAATTAATTTAAATAAAATTTTTAAAAAGTTATAAGTTAAAACTAATTTCTATTACATGGACGTTATTATCAGACCATACGCGCATGCAAGTATGAACTGATATTTAACACTCACCACACATTCCACATGTACGTTTACAGGAAGAAGCATAACATGTGTCATTACACATGTCAGGTTTGACTGCGAGAAGACGACTACATGCAAAAGTGTTTACGTCATCACAGCCATAGGTAATTACTACCATACAGAGAATAAGTAAGACTAAAAATGTAAAATAGAGTCAGGCCATAAGCATATCATTTAAATATTTAACCAAACAATGACACGTGAAACAGGAAAGATAACCGTGAACAACGGCATATTATATTTATTGTCGCAGGCATTACAATTTTAAAATGAATTAACAGCTCGTTAATTCCTTCAACATTTCAGTAGTAAATTAAATATCTTATTTGATAAGGTTATTTATACAATGTAATAATAAAGTTCAGTATTTACCAATTGATACGAATGGCCATATTGAATCCATGTTAATTGTGAAGGATCGAAGAGATAAGGGTGCTATTTGTTATGAACAACCAAATATCACGCTATTAGATAATTTTTAGCGTTACATTCCTTTCAATACCACTACACTCTCAAGATGCATACCAGTACAAAATGTTAGACATTTCCTTTGCCAAGACAACTTGTACATCTTCTGCAAGAGATGCAAAATTAATGATATTTTAGATCAATCATTTATTATAGTACATAGAGTTACATGTGTAAGCAATATTTATTTACTGCTTATTTGCAAAAATTCAACACGCCAACAAGTCTAACGCTTCTTCAAAAACTTTGCGATAAATAAAAAATCATATGAGGTATAATTTGAAACATAAAAAACCTCATTTTTGGGATTAAACATCGAAGGTTGGTGGTGAAATGAGGGAGCGCATCTTTAGTTTAGCCATTATTGTGAATTTAACACAGCATCGTCCATTGGATGCATGACTGTAACCTGTTTACGCTTTAGATGACTTCATATTTTTATTTACAACTAACTTTTCATTTTCAAGTACAATTTCAAAATTACATTGCTATTATTGATATAATTTGATTTTTATTGTAAAGAAAATAAATTGTCGTATGTAACTCTCTGGGCATATATATGTTTAAAATACATCCCCAAAACTTGATTTTATAAAAGAGAAAACAAGAAATATTGACTGAAGGTAAACCGTCTGAAATTATGTGTGCGTAGAAAGGTCTCCTTTTTGCCTCATATATCAATTATAAAAAGAAATGAATAATACAAACAAGAATAAAATAATTAGAATTTGACATCATTTTTTATTATTATTTTTTGCTATTGTTAGTCATGTCGTCTGTCGGCTTGACAAACAGGATATGCCAGAGTTGTGCAAGAAACAGCTCTCAGTTCCGAGTGGTAATCCAAGATTGCACAATCATACGCGGAGATACTGTGAGCATTGTCGAACATTCCTGTTGGTACAGGGACCCTCGAGGACTCCCAAACGAAAGTCCCATTAACCGGATTAATAGCACCCACATAAAACTGAGCTCTTCTATCTTCATCATGGAGATGAAAAAAATGAGAGTGGTCTATCGAAAAAAAAATGTTCTGCTTTAAAATGAAATCACAGCATTGGATTGAAATATTATTGATAATTCGTAAAATATTTTTTTTTAAGATAGATCTTTTCTGGAAAAGTAATATGCAAAAACCTACGTATGTCTGACATGACATTATGCATGTCGTGTTCATCATTAGGGAATTCTGCTAGGTGAGCACATAAAGATTTGCATTGTTCCTGAAAAGTAAATTTAGTTATTAAAACAGATTTATTCAACTTGAATCAAATATTTATTTCAAGATAATTTTAAAGCAATTTAAAACAACAAATAAGACAAAAGCTGTAATTCTTTAAATAGGTACAACCTGGATGACGCTTTATTTGTGTTATTAACTTTTATTTCTCCATGAAAGTTGAAGATGTTAAACAGTAAATAAGCTTAAACGTCCATTAAAGTATTAAAAATCAGGAGCGATGCAGACAAGGACCTTAAAACATCTGAATTGGGATCATTTTCATAGAAGACAGCAGGATTCCCCATCGACCAATCAAACTCGCCGTGTGCTCCTTTAAATCATCAATCAGTAGACAATTCGATGGCTAAAAGTTAATCTTGTACTAAGTATAAAAAGGTCAGTCAGTATTCGACTTAATGACAGATAAACGCTTGTATCATCGATGCCTGGAATTCATGGACTTACTTGGGCATCCATGTGATTCATCGGAGTATGTCCTACCAAATAGCATTTGTCGTTTTCAGTCATATCTGGATAAAAGGGGCACCCATGTTCTACAGTGTTGCACACTGAAAAGTAAATTACTGGTTATATCAATCAATGCAAAGGTTGCTAGAGCTAGAAATTTTTTGCTTAGCATACCTTCACGGCATAAATGCACTACATTGACGTCAAATCGGATAATACGCTTGTTTCCAAAGAAGTTAACAGTTGTCAATTTAAGCTTAAGATTTTTTTTTACCCTTTTTGCAGAAAATAGTATTTTTTGCATATTACTTAATTATAATGAGTATGCAGGAAAAGTTTTAGATACTTCAACTTACTTCATTTATCGATTTTTGGTTAATGAAAACATGTTTATTTTTTCTCAAACTTTAACAAAACATATTACTTGTGTTGGTGCAAGAAGTTTGATTTGTGTACTTATACATGTAATTAGTATTATATGATTTTTAAAGATGAAAATTACAGTCATTACATAAGTATCTTATTTGGTGTATGACTATCTAATTTTTTGATTCGTCGCCCGGGTGATGCAGTGATAGGAGCGTCTGCTCTAGAGTCGCGAAGTAAGGAGTTAATCCTTACATCTATGGTTCGAATCCCACAGTGAGACGTGGAGACCGGTCCTTCGTATAAGAGCGCATAAAGCGAGATCCTGTATTACAGGTGTTGCTGCCACGGAAAAGACTTCCCTTCTTCTCAATTGCCCTGAGTGCCGAGTATAGGTCAAAATTTGTAGCTCTCCAGGGACAATGGTGGCGTCTCCATATGAGTGAAAAAATTCTCGAGAGGGACGTTAAACAAAAAACCATCAATCAATCTGTTATGATTCACCTTTTTGAGTGGTAGTGGTTGGCGTGGTTGTGGTAGTGCTGGGACGTTGGGTGGTTGTCTGATGTATATTATGATGATTACATAAATCACCATGGCAACATCCACCTGTTAGCGACACCTCGATATTTCCGGAACGTCGTCCAAATATGTTTGTTGCCTGGGTTTTCATTTGATCACATACCTAAAGTGTTTTTTTTTCTTCAATATTTTGTACTTCTGCTTTCTAGTCCATTAATCATTTCAAATTTTAACATTAATGTATTTGCCTAGATACTATCAAAATCTTTTGGTTGCACTATCATATATGTACATAACATTTTTTAACTTTCCAAGTAAACGATAGTCTCGTTTGACAACTTTACAATACTCTTTGTTATTACCTGTTGTGGAACACATCCTAGCCGATATCCGTGTTGCAAGTCAAAGTTCAAGGTCTCCAAAGTGAAACATACCTACAATTAATTATTTCTGCTAATAAGGTTATGTTTATAGCAAAGAAGAAGGTACGGTTTGAGCTTTATTGTGCCCTAAAAATTTAATGTTCTTAAAAAGTTATGAAATTCCCTTTAACAACAGTTGAGTAGAGGCTAGGAATATGATAAATCATTAAAGAATATGGCATGAAGGGGGACCTTTCTGGAAATGTGATGTCATTAATTTGGTACATTTCTAAGTATAATGCAGAAAAGCCTTAAAATGACTAATTTCTTTGCTAATTTTCCTTTAGAAAATAGTGTCTTCCACCGTCACCAACTTTAATTTTTGGATAAATTATGTAAACTGCAATGAAAAATCACATATCTGAAAACTTTCTGGGAGACGGTGGCAGAGTATGTTTTCTGAAAGAAAATTCCACTGAAAATTGATGTCTCCTGCAACTTTTTAAGAAAATACGGGAAAATGCACAAATTAATGACGTCACAATTAGCATTTAGGAGGTCATATGAGAAAAATGATTTGTGTATTATTACTGCAGGGAATTCCTATAAGTCAGAAAAAATGAGTTTTGATTTCATATTTTAGTAAAATATAGGGCTTAATTTGTATTGAAAAAGTAACTTATTCTTCTCAGAGATCATTTATTCTTTATTTTATGAAATTCAAATTGATAGTGATTTTTAATATATATTATACCTGTTCAATGAAATTTCTTTTTTTCAGTTTCTCACAATTGAACGTGTTTTATTCACTTTAAAAGTACAAGTACATCTTTTGAAGAAAAATTCTTTTGTATTTTGATAAGTGAAATGATTTTTAATTGGACATATATACTAGCATAATATATATTTATGCATTTTTTTCTTGAAGTCTTACCTCCCCGACTTTACACGTTGTTAAGTTCACGCAACGTTCTGTTGACATCACGTGATCACACTCATAGCACGTACCTCGAAAAAGAAAATAACAAAAATTCTTATGAACTAATCTACTGCTCTTTTTTTTTTTAAATTGAAATAAAAATCATAAAATTAAAACTTAACATTTCTGAGTTGTATTTATTATCTTTAGGTTCACATCAAAATATAGATTTCTTTTTAAAAAAAACTTTTAAAATATTGTCTAATGTCGTAAATGATTACAATTAGTAAATTACTAAGGCGCATATTTCTATAAGTCATAGAGCATACACTTTGAACTCTCATTTCGTTAATTTAAGGGGAGACAGGACACATGTCACATGACTAAAAAGACATATCACGTCATAATCGGTGATGATATACATGTTAAACGTTGTTAAAATCAAGTTCTTGTGTAATTTTATGCTCAATCCGCATATTTGTTTCTCTTTACCCTGCAGTCTGACGTCAGTGACGTCATAGACGTAATGTTTGAATTCTCAGTGCAGCGAGATCAAGTACGCACCCGTCAGGTTAGTTTTATTTCATAATAAACAGGTCACAGTCAATGTATCGTGATAAATTTCTGAGGCAGATTTTTTTAGAATTAATATTTTGTCGTGTTTAGTAGCACAGGTTCTCCCTATTTAGATAATTTTGAATGTTTATATTTTCGTGTGACGTCACAATTGATTTCCCGCACTCGGAAAATACAAACGTGAAGTGTTTTTATCATGCTTACGTCTAATTCAACGATGTCCTGTGCGATATTGAGGTAAGATTCACCCTGTGATATTTATGCAGTAAATAATTACGATGAAGGACTGACATTCAATCGTAGATTTAGAAATATTTATTGACAGAATTTTTTTCCAAATGAGGTTTTTGTCGATGAAGCTGCCTGAAAAAATGCAGAAAATATCCCACCCAAATACTATATAAAATTAAAACAATTGCTTTCAGATAATTTAAACACTATGAATATTATGAAATATTTGAGTATATAGTGTTATCTATCAACTTTATCATTTATGCGTAAAAATTCACATTATGGACACCGTTATGGGCCCGTAAATATGAAGTATCTAAACTCCATACAAACTCTAAACAGGGCGGTTATATTGGGGCGATATCTTTTAAATAAGTCAAGAAATCCCATGTCAGGAAATGTTAAGTGCATATTAAATTAGAAATATAAAAAATACGAAAAAAATTCATTGACAGGAATTTTTTCAGCTAAAGGTCCTGTTCCTCCTTAAATTCGATATAATTTTTCCAAAAGAATAGAAGCTTTCTAAGATGCATATCAGAAGACTAGTAACATGGTTAAAGGACAGGGGCACGTAATATGTGATAAATGACAATAAATGACACGGTATTCAATAAAACCGTACGACGCGGATAATGTTTGGTCAAAATGTAACATATACCGGGTATTATGAAAATATTGAGGAACACTTTCTTTCTAATATAGAGAAAAAAAAATCCATAAATATGATCTAGATCACCGACGTATTTGAGAACCAGTCGATTTGTTTCACCCTGCTCATTGTTTAAATGGACGTTTGGGCTCGGGTACTGTTTGTAATCTTCATACATAAGTCATAAAGACACGTATGACATACTGCATTTTCCACAGAACCTGGGACAGATGACGTTGGCTATACAGTCGTCCTGACACATGTTGATGTTAGTGGTGAACAGAATCGTGCAACCTACCTCATCAACATCGGCACACTGAGGTGACACAGTCTGCCTCTGTTTTACTGACCTGACAGGACTGGATAAAGCTAAGAGAAAAAAAATCATAATTATACACATGGGGATTCTAAAATCATTTAAGACTTTAACCTTAAAAAAATTACTTACATATTAACATTATTTTCCCTTTTTTCTTAAACCTTTTATTGCTCTTTGCGTTTTTATAGATCGTATTTCAAACTTTAACACGATAAATTGTTCACAAAATTAAATTATATGAGTTAAAATAGATGTAAGAACTCTTACATGGTAGGTTTTGATTAGAAATACGTCTTGCCGGAGAATGTCTGTTACAAAGATCAGTCCCACAACATCGGTGTCCGGAGCAAACCTTCAATGATTTTGTAGATTGAAGAAACCACTTTTTTCTGAAAATGAACTACATACATTTCTTCTCCCCTCATAATTGAAATTTCAAAAATGCGTAAGTTTTATCTAAAAGGTAAATCCACCATAGGCGTCATTACTGGGGGAGCTAGGGGGAGGGGGAGGGGGGG
>PRKT01000134.1:533261-612759 GCA_003671525.1 Saccostrea glomerata | reverse complement strand
GGGGGGGGGGGGGGGGGGGGGGGCTTAGCCTCACTTTTTTTTTTATCAAAGATAGACATAATATAAGCACTTGACATCGGGGCCTAGGTTTAGCCCACTTTCAGTTAACAGACACTTTGTTGTGTATATAGTAAAAGAGGGGCAAGTACTAGTGGTGTGCTTGAAAAAAGAATGTTCTTGTTTGGACAATGGAGAAATTTCAGAATTTCCTTTTCTTGATTGCTTTTTAGGTTTTTTGGGGGAGGGGGTTCGGATTTTTTTCTCCCCCCTTTCAACTTTTTTTCGACACAAGCTGATTGTGTATGCTTACCGATGCTGGAGCACATCCCAGTTTGTAAAATTCTTCAAAGTTGTTCGTGAAGGAGGACACTGATATACATCTCTAAAAATGATAATAATTATGTAATTAATTAAAGTCAAGATATGTATCGTTGAGAATCTGATGTTTCTTGTTCTGCTTTATTTCAAACATGTTATTTAAAATTCTTGCTGCACATTTTCAAAAGTTTGCTTATGATGGTAGCATTTTTTTCTTTGTAAAAATTAATGATAGTTAAAAACGTCAATATTTATCGAATAATACATAAAATATTAAAAAATATATATAAAAGTAAAAAATATTTCACTTCTTTTGATGATGGTAACATGTAAAACGCCTCAAACTGAATTTAGTAAATTTATTGGAATCTATTTATACATGCACATAGTAGCACATCAGTCTCATTTCATGATAAAAAGGTTATATTACAAATCGCAGGGAGGGAAATGCTCTTTATCATACATGGAGGGTTGTGTTATAAAGAATAAATGAAATTTAGTTATTAATCTGAATTGTATGTAGAAGGGGATTGTAGAGTATTATTTGATCGAAAATAAAATGTCCGTTTTATTCTCTCAAAATAAAGCTTCCAACTCTTTCATACATGCGTTGTTTTTTTATTTGAAATTTTATTTTACTAACCTGGTCACTTGTTGAACACTCGACTGAGTTGTTACATTTGGTTGGATCTTTGATATCATTACAGCTATAACACTTTAGGGCTGTAAAAATGATAACATTGCGAGGTTAAAAGATGTGCATGATAGTTCATGTAAGTGATTATACATTTTAGTTCCTAGAACATATACTTCTAAAATCACAAAACATCAACATTTTTAAAAAGCAAGCAAAGCATGAGGTACCGATATTTGAGTGTTTTGTAGATGGAAAATAATATTCATAATCAAATAAACAAAGTTAAGAGAAACACAGAGAAAATAAAACATACGACATAATCCACAATGACGTTTGCATACAGAAGCTAAACACGTGACATTGCACATATCCGGTTTTGCGGCAGCGAATCTCTGACACGCCCCGGAGTCTAGATCATCACAGGCCAATATAGGACTGGTAAAGAGTAGGAGAAGGCCTGACGGGAAGGAATGAAAGAAGACCATGATATAGAGGAGGGATTGTTAGATCGGTTTGTCATAATTATTTCTTTTATTTACATGTAATTATTTTTTATTCTGTAGAGAAACAATTGATTAATTTTAGCTTGAAAAGACGATCAGTAACCACCAGTAATAAAAATGTTATTCAACTATTCCATAGTTTTGCTTGCAACAAACCCGTCATGAAAAATTAGCTTAAAGCATTGGATTGATTTTGATACAATATCAAAATAAAAATCCAGAGGCATTCATTGGTAAAATTTTTCCTAATTTGGCATGTGTTGCTATAACATTGAGAATAGACCTCAAGTAAATACAAAAACTTACCAAATACCATGTTATGCACAAAAGAATCCATTTATGTCACGTAATATTTATATGGAGGGTAAGAAATTCACAAAGGAAACCTTGTGATATTCTCAATACACTTGTCGAAGTTGTATCTTATCTGTGAAGGAGAACAAATTATCTCAGTCATGGTCTTACACTGGACATGCAACGCACAAAAGCAATTCTCACTTCTATCTTGATTATTTGTTTTTTTTTTTGTTTTTTTTTTTTAATATATATGTCAAAAGAAAGATTCTATAGGATGTTAAAGTTGTTTGCACTTGGCAATCTCACGGAAACATAAAATCTTAAAATTTGAAAAGGTTCAGGACAAAATCAAAATCTGAAAAGGTTCACGAATCTGCACAGTAACAAAACAAAATATCCACTGCATTCCTACTGAATTCACTTTAGTCATATTGAAGTAATATAGAAAGATTGTTTTTTGTGTTAAACATACATATAGCATAGATCTAACGAGAGTGAATGATAGTGGGGTGTCTTCAAATGTAACCCCCCCCCCCCTTCCAAAAATATTTCCCCCCTAATATTTCGACGCAACAATCCATAAATTCCATGAAATTAAATATGCAATTTGCGAAAAAAATAACAGGAATGTCCTCTATAACTATGACATTTTAACCAATAGAATCGCAGGTTAATGAGAAGTGAAATTTGTCCAAAGATGTTCACGGGATGCTTAAAGAGAGTTGTTGAAAACAAATTAAAGTTCAAAGATAAAAAGCAGCTGTACCTTTTATGTCTTCACAATATTTTGATATTTGTGTGATCATAAGCTTTCAAGACAGGGACATCGCGTTGTACAGGCTTTCACTGTTTCAGTGTCCAACGTACAACAAAAAATTAAATGGTGTTTTCTATCTAAATTCTGCATGAAATGTTGGTTTAAGCATTCTAGAACTTATACTTTTACTGTAATTAATAAACAATCACAGTTTAATAGAAACTCATTTGATTATTTCCAATTACGTCTTCTTTTCTCAAATAAACTAATGTGATTTCCGAATTAAAAGAAGAAAACAAAAAGCATTGGCGGTCTTCTTTTTAATTTAATAATGATTTGTTTAAGATTTGATTGATAGATAATAATTTATAATATTTTTTAGCTTTATTTCTATTCGTTATCTTTATATATTTCATTGCAAAGTGGCAAAGCCTAAACATGACGGGATACAGTGTGCATGTACATGTATCTCTATGTAGCAACTTATATTTACTTAATCAACTGAAGTTAACTCCAGCAAGTTATTCTCAAGGACACGACAAAATTTTCTGCAGTGATGAATATCTCTGTACTCTGGCTGCATTGTCCGTAAAAAAGAAATTTGGCAGTTCGTTACTAAGTTTACTATTATATTCATAGTATATTTCAAGGCTCCATTCCTTGGTATTGAAATTGTCATCTTGAACAAAAAGTGAAATCAATAAAATTTACATAATTTATTGTTGTTTAGATTGGCACAAAGGATAATATGTAGCAGTGCAACTAACTCCACGTAACTCGTGTCCGTTTCGAGCAACGGCGCAGTTATACAAATGATTTGAATTTGGATTGTCGAACATTGAATTCGGGACAAACTCAAGAGTTGTCTCCCATATAAATTGCGAAGAATGGGCGGGATTGATTGCATCCACAAAAACGTCTGGAAGATGATGGCGGTGTACAGATGGCAGGTCTGCAATAAAATACAACAGACATTTTGTTGTGAAGTGCATTTTAGACATACCAAAATGTCATGCAGTTGTCACAAAGAACTATAAAGTACATTTTAGATAATAAAAATTTACACCAGATGAAAATAGATACTTAGTAGTTTTTCTGCAAGTTGGGGAGATTGACAAAGATATTTTTTCGAATGAAGTAAAAGATGTGATATGGATTTACAAATCAGCTATAGAGAATATCACACCGACAATGGTCTAAATAAGTATGACACTAGATGCTATACATTTAAAGGTAGAAAGTCAGTTTGTGACAGGTACAATATGTTATGACAATTTTTCACATATGTTCTGCAATGCCAAGCTTTATTTGATAGAAGAGCACAATCCAGAGCTGGTTAACAACTACTAACGTTGTAGATTGTCGCTGTGGCCGACATCACTAAGTATATGTTTCAGATCCGCAGAATCGTGGAACACTGCTAAATTACTGCAATGAGACTCACAGAAAGACTGAAATATGTTCATATATAAATAAATATTTATAAACTTTTCTATATTTTAGATAATATTTATTTTTTTTTCAGTTATCAGAACTCTATCAAAGCTTACACAATAAAATATATGTACTATCTTTACTCTTTAGATCAAATTCATAAAATCTTACCTCAAAGATAACATACTTCATCTATTTTAAATATTTCGTGAAGTTCTATTTTTTTTTGCATATGCTTTAATCAAGAAATGTACATTCCAACAAAGCTTACTTTAGCTTCAAGCCACGTCATCATGGTCGCGCCGAGGAAGTAACACTGCCCGAACACTCTGGCCGCCGGACTGAAAGGACACCCACTAACCATCGAACATGCTAAAGGTAGATTAAAAAAAACTCTCTTAACAAAAGACCTCTAAAGCTTAAACTACTAAAAATAGATTATGTGCAAAAAATGCCCAACACATCATCAGAAAAGATTATTTACTTGAAATACCCCGAACTGATTGTCTCCTGAAATCCGAAATATTCTAATTAAGGTATCCGATCCATAAGAGGACATAATTTTGTAACCTTAAACACCCATCCTGTATTAAATACTCTGAAACTTATTCAAAGCAGTTTAGAGTAGAAAAGGATTAACCAGGAGAAATTTTCAAAAATACAATTACCCGAACAGTAATTAATTTATTTAGAATACATTGAGGTTTATGGGAAGAAGCGAATATTTATATTAAAAACTTCAATTAATTCTATGAGCATAAAAAATGTTATGGTGGAAAGATATATATAATTATAGAAAAAAATTAAAAATTAATTTTTCACAAGATAGATTTTTTAAAAAATTAATATTATTAAATAAAAGCAAAGCGGAATAACTTCAGGAACCGCCCAAGGTCAAATATTAGGCCACATTCCGCTCTCACAAACTGAGACTAAAACATGAAGATTTTGTCGATGTATACTAAGTATTCAGCCAATATCTGTTAAGCATTCAGATTCATTGAATCCGAGGTAGACGTACTTTTTTCCACGGGGTCATAATTCCGAGGAATCTCAATTCTGTTTAATCCGCGAGTAGAAAATTACGGGGATTTCTTAGACTGTCACTATATGCCTTACATTTCTATTAAGTACGCTTGGACAAATTTTCGCGGAAAATTTGTATACATAGCGTAAATTAATACCAGGCGGAAAAAAGAACTTCTACAGTAACCTCGGATTCAATGAGGTATGGATCGGATACCTTAAGATTTCAATCAAACTTACTCCTAGGTGTGGTGGTGGGAATCGTTGTCATGATAGTGGCCGGTGGTAGGGTAGATATGGCTGCCGGTGTCAGTTTGTGATGGTTACATAGGTCACCATGACAACAACCACCCGTCATGGACACTTCTATGCTGTTAGACCGTCGTCCGAATACATTGCCTACTTGTGTAGATATTCCATCGCAAATCTTTCAGAAAGAATGGTTTTGGGTGAATAATCACAGCAAATTTTAAAAGGAAAAAGGTCTAGGGTTTTTGATTTAATTTTCCCGCTCTCATTTACCCTTGCACAAGATAAAGCTTTTAAAATTTCTACATGTTTAACCATATTGTATCAGGAGGAAAATATCATGTGACGCTAAATGCATCCCGTACCTGTTGATGCACACAGCCCATCCGGAAGCCATGTTCAAGGTCAAAGTTCAACGTTTCTAGTGTGAAACAAACCTACAATGTACGTTGATATTAAATCTTGCCTTTAGATTTGATTATTTTAAGTACAAATAAAGTTAACTAACGAATTAATAAAAAAATTAACTTAATTAATCATAATTGAAAATTAAGAAAGCTTACCTCCCCTGCTTTGCATATTCTGGAATGATTGCATCGTTCTGTTGTCAAGACGTGGTCGCAGTCATAACATTCAGCTTAAAAAAGTCCTGATATTTCACATTTCTTATCAAAAATGAAAATATTCAAACAATACAGATAGGAAAACAGGGAGACAGCTTATGATTTTACATTAACTTGAATATTAATCTCACAAGAATAATTACGTTTAACTATTCAAAGATTACATATGAATACGTTGTTAAGATATGCTAATATTTGCTATTATTTTAAAGTTTGAATATTTGCATCTTTTGCAAAAAAAGATTCATAAGTCATCAGTCAAAATGGGCAAGTAATTTGCTATATAGATTAATTGAGGGCGTAGCGATTGAATATCTGATATACGTAAGTCTGAATAACCTACTGCATTTTCCACAAAGCCTGGGACAGACAACGTTGGCAACACAGTCATTTTGACAGATGTCAGTGTCTGACGTAAACAGCAGAGTGCAGGCCAGATTGTCTACATCAGCACAGGCCGGGTTCAGTGTCTGTCGTCTGCTGAGTACTTCACCGATGACTAAGATATAAAATGTGTAGGAACGAATAGAAGATTAATAGATACAATCAGAATGCTTTAATCATATTTTTTAAAACAAAAAGGATAACTGAATGAATGCAATTCCGATGAAAATTAAGGCATTTTTTTCAAAAGAAAGAAATGATGTTCGGTTAACCTGGACTTTCTTTCTTTTCATTTTCTGATTGTCGCTTGGTACTCGCTTTATTGTTGCATAAATCTGAAGAACAACAATTTGTTCCGCTGCAGATCTAAATGAAAATATGCTACCAGGTACAAGAAAACACATTCTGTAAAAAGATATTCCTAAATGCGGTTTTAAACAAAAATATCATAATACAATTGGATTTACCGAAGATGGTGCGCATCCTAGTTTATAAACAAGACGAAAATCATCCGTATACGACTTCACTGAGATACATCTCTAAAGAAAAAAAGAGACAGAGAAAAGTTTAACAAAGCGGTACATGTACACTGGACATTAACTTTATAATAGGACAAGAAAGTAATTAACGAATTGAATAATTTCATACAAACTCACGTGGTCATTAGATGGACACTCTGCCGAGACATTACAGGACTGGGGATTGGATATATCATGGCATGTGTAACATTTCAGTGCTGTAGAGAAGTGTGTTAATTTAATCCATGAATATATTTCATCCAAACGTTAAACCTTTCCCTCAAAATGCTTAAATTTCAAATGAAATGTATTCTTTTGATGAAATTAATTAAAGACATAAAACATTATTGTAGATTTTTAACATCAGAGTATTAGGTTTTTATTAATAAATAATTATGATAATTAATAATAATTATAATAATGATCCACATACGACAAAGCCCACAGTGCCGTTTGCAGATAGATGCGAAACATGTTTCGTTGCACATATTTGGATGTGATGACGCAAGTCTGACGCAGGCTGCGGAATCGATGTCATCACAAGCTAGAAGTCCCGTTGTGAGCAAAACAAAACCTGCTAAAATAACAAAAATAATACATATCTAAAACAAACAAGGTTGCCAGTTATAAATCACAATTGGTTAAAATCTTCTAGACGTTGACGTGTCCTTTATTTCAAGTCGCATCATTGCGTCGCCATGTAGTTTTAAGTTATCACATTTTTAAGTTCTTTTATCTACATATATCACTTTATATCCGTCAACTCCTTTCATTATGCACTCACTTCTCAGTTTTTCTATATATTAAAAATTAGGTGTGTAAGCAAATTGTAATGGAAATTTTAAAACAATATTCTCTCTGGTTTGAAGTTAGTTAACTTATAAGCATACACATTGAGTTCAAAAAATAGTATAGAAAACACTGAACAAAGTAAAACATTTACCAAAAATTGTATTCCAAATTGCGGCCATTTTTATTAAACCAGGTTAACAAGTGCACTATTTCTGATAAGGTAAAATGTCGTAGATTTAGGAACACGAAAGCAAAATATACGAAGTTTCTGTAACTTTTAATGCAATTTCAACATACATCACTTATTTCTGAGAAAATGTTTTAATCGTAGATATGTTTATTCTTTATCGAGCAAATATGATTTTAACATTTATACTGAAAATTCTCAGAGATAAGTGAATGATTTTTTTTATTTTCTATTTAATATGCAACATGAGTCTTTTTAGTTGAAAGAAAATTTTACGTCGTTTAAACCTTACATTTTGTGTGTAAGGATATTATATTTATGTAATTCATGATTTAAACAAAATAAAGTAAAACAACATCAAGAAAACTTTATTCGCTGTTCTTGAGATAACTTTTTTAAAATTTAAATCAGTCTGTACTAATGCTGTTCCATCATGCTCTGCAGTTTTGACATAGTTATATTTTTAGAATAAGAATGAATATTTCAATTTTTGTAAACGTAAGAGTTAATATAGGCTAGAAAAATTTTAAGAGAAAATGTCAAACTAGCCGTTTTACAATCAGTCTGAAAATTATCACCGGCTTAGGAGTGGATTTGGTTCAAAGTATGTCTATTTATCCACGACGTTTATCTATGAAACTATATCTTTCAAATAATATGAATCAATGCTCATATTCGCATTTTCTCTCTCACTCCCTTTATTCAAAGCCGCTTAATCTGAAACAGGTACATATTATCTTACACAATAAAAGTACGTCATTACATAGAAAATATATCAAAATAAAATATAAGATTGATTTAAAAGTTTATTACAAGAATCCTTACAAAGAAAAGGATCAAAAACCTTATTGACACACAGAAGTTCCTGACTGGAAGTTAAGATCTGTTGTGAAGTCACCTTTGAAAAAAATAAATTTATCGGTTTTATCTAATAATGAAGATACATGTAATTCAAACCAGAATATATATTTTTTTCCATTAATAGAAGCCATAGAAGTCATTATATATCTTTTAAAAAATAAGGAATTAATTGAATATAATCAATAGTGATTTTTATATTAATATGCATATTTAAAGATAAAGGAAATCGGATATTTTTGAAAGGAAGTTTAGTATAAACGAAGGCTAAAATATTGTCTGTGTACAGGTATAAGTACTTTGTTGTGAAAAAAATGCTCGGGTTTGTTCTTCTTGAGATAATTAAGCAATGAATTATCATTTTTTGAAAGATGCAGTCTCATAACTGCAATGGTGTGTGCAAACAAATTGAGTAACGCGCGTTAGCGCGTTATGAAAATTTGTTTGCACACACCATTGCAGTTATGAGACTGCATCTTTCAAAAAATGATAATTCAATGCTTATATTTACATTTTATAGCCCCTGTATTGTCCGTAATTTAAATTTTTTTATTTAAAATTCCCTCCTTATCCTTCATGTAAGTTGCAATTTATAGAACAGCGTATGGAACAGCTTAATCCAAGTTTCCCGCCAGAGTTTGTTTGCGCACAAGCCAAAATCCGCAAATGAAAATAGTGCACAATAAAACAGATAACAATAATCAAAGTTTTCTTATTTTTCAATCTAAAAATGATAAACTTTATTTTGCAACAAAGAAATACAAATGAATGGTATAAAAGACATAAAGTTTTCGCTTTGTTTAAACTGTAATGGTGTAGTCCCTGTATTCATACGCCAGACAGACTTCGGTAATTTGGTCTTGTGTGTTATGTGTATTTATCACTTGTAATTTTATAATGCTTTTTATTAGGGTCAAACAAAGTAAATGTAAATATACCGGTATATAAGCGATAAATTTAATTTTTCGAAGGTGATTTCACACGATATCAACATAGGATTATATTTTGTGTGACCTAACAAAAATTATTTTTTTAACTTTTGAATTTTGATATCTTTTAAAAGAAAAAGACTTTGGGGATATGATTTGACAAAAGTTCAAACAATTTATGGACAATTATTTTTCAAGAAGAAAACGAATATATTTTTTTTTCAGGATTAGAATCGGACTAAGCGCCTTTAAAATCATCATTTTGTAAGTTCTATGGTCTATACAATGACCTTATAAGCAAATACAATTTATCATCGAGTCAAATTCTGACTGACTTTTTTCATACTGATTGTTATGCCGTTACACACTTAGTTGCCCTTGTTTTTTTTTTTTTGTTATTTCCCGATCATGACAAGAACCACGCGGCGGTTGTGACCGGTCTGCAGGGGATGCACACTCCTCCATCTGATCACATCTCTGAGTTTCGGAGGCCTGTGTTTGCTCCTCTCCTGTTTTGTAATATATAATGACTTTTGAGCTTGAATACTGTTCGTTATCTCCACATATTTTTTGTTTGAAATGACAGAAATAAAAAGCCAGCGCTAACATTCTCATCTTAGAACAGAAAATTTATCATTGTTTTTAAAATGTGTAAAGTGTAAGTTAATTTAAACAATAAAAGTGTTTTCTTTGGTTGTTAGTGCGCGAATAAATGTAGCAGCTGTTGAAGAAAAGATGCATAAGCCACGTAAGTGGATTTTGTAATTTTTTCTGCAATAGCTGTGATTTATTTTTTTTCTGTACTTACAAAAACGAAAGACATTTTATTGTGTATATGATTGACATCTGTATGAATAAAGCATTCAAAGTAAAATTAAATAGGTGAAATATCATATTTTAGACGTATATGTTACTATATGCATACTTGACAGAACAGCCATTGTTCAAGAGATCTGTGCAGATAACTTGCTAAGTGTCATTTTCAGACTGATTAACAGCAATTGTCCTCAAAGGAAATAAAAAGAAATGGTACTCAATGGATGTTAATATATATAAATTTATTCCTTTTTAAATGATTGACATACTGACTGGCGTGTATGACAGTTTAATCATTTTTGGCTCCAACTCTAAAGAGACGGCTTATTTTAAAACGTTACTTAATTAAAAAAGCAACTGTCTATATCATATTAATTGATTTTTTTTTATATTTCATGAAATATGATTTTTATACTCTGGAGAAGCTGGATGTTTTGAGTTGTTCGATGAAGAGAAAATAATTTATTCTTTCTTTTGTGACATATTCCTAGAAGATGATTATTTCAAAAGACCCAAAAACTTCTTCTAGTGAATGAATATAAAAGGAAATTTAAAACTGAAAATATTGTTGGTTTACTTGACTTTTTTTCAATTATTTCTGAATGCATAATTTTTATTATTGATTTTTTTTTAAATCAACACTTTAGGTGAACATTTCATATTTGAATCTTTTAATGAATTACTTGACATAAAGCATAATGGCTATCAGAACAATCTGCTGCATGGATTGTATGCGAACGTAGTCCCAGCACAGTACACATGTCCCTGTAGGTTGTATTGACATTGTGGAGATCTACCAGACCCGTGGGGACAGACTGACCAGTGGATTCCCACTCGTATCTCGGATGAGTGTGACTTAAGTGTACCTTCACCGCGTCCACAAACATTGCATTGTGCGAATAAACCCCAAAAAATCCTGCAGTTAAAAAGATTTATATTATATATGTAGATATATAGAGAGTAAATATTCTTTCATAAAATTATACATGTACTACTTCAAACAACACAGACCATGTTTTAATACATACCGTATTAGTGGAAATTTTAGCGAGACGAAAATTTAGAAATTTTTTCCTTAAAATTTGGTATTTTATTTTTAGCAAGATGTAATTTTTGCGATTTAAAAAAAAAACTCTATTAAGAAGCTATTATAAATAAAGCGCAATTAATTTTAAGCGATATTCAATTCAAGCCATCTTGGTATGCTCGCTAATAATGCCAAAATTAAATCCTCGCTAAAGATTCTGCTTATACGGTATTATTTAACGTACCTCCAAAAGATGAACTTGAATGTCTAATATGGTCATAGAAATAGCGTGAAACAGCATTTACATCGGAAGTTGAAGAGAACCGAGCCATGTGGCCACAGTGAGTACGGCAGTAGTCCTGTTATATGATGATGATTTAGTTTTTTTATTATAGTATATGTATATTTATGACGTCATAATTAGAATGAAATATGTCATTTTTAAAGGTACATGTACTGGATTTTTTATAATTTTTTGATAGTAATTTTGCATGTTCAAGAGATCTTTTAAAGGACATTTTAGGATTTGCGGAATGAAAGTGAAATCAAAACTTAAAGACAAAATAACAGAGGCAAAAACTTGGAACTTAAGGTCAAGTTCTAGTAAATGAAAGGTGCCTACAGATTGACCAAATTTGAGAAGTAAATTTCTTTAAGGATGCTTTACAACTTTAGCTTGGTGAAATAAGGTGTTTTGGGGAAATATTTGTAGGTAAACAAAATGAAAATCATATTTTAAACTGTCATTTTCAATGAAAAATTAAGAAAACTAGTCATGAATATTTGAGTTTTTTTATATTCGACATAGGAAGTGTATCCAGATTACCTAAAGTCTCTCAGAAAACGGTAATTTGTATCTTCATGGACTTTTCTTCAAATAATATAAAATTTAATGTGGTTACCGGGATTACTTTTCATATTTCAAATTGAACACCATGAACATGTCGTATTTTCTACATAATTCTGCTAAAACCGAAGTACGGGTAAAGAAATCTTAAATTGATAATGACATCATAATGGATCTAGCACCAAAAAATTAGTCTAAAGTCATTTACTTGATCTTGACATTAATATCAATCATTTCCAAGAACTTAAAAAACCCACAAACTTTGAAAATTTTGTCAACTTTGAAAATGATAGGATTAACTGTCGTTTTGAGGTTCAGCAGAGAATTTAGTTTAACATCACTTTAACATTCATGTATATAATTTCGATTCTTAAACATTTATCCATTTAATATGAGGTACAATATACAAGGAATAGTAACAGGGGTATAAAATTGGATATTTCACTAATATTCATTTACAAAGCAGTTGAAAAACTGCCTTCTCATCGATCTATGAATATTTCAAAATATGCAAATAGAATTCCAAAAGTCAAAGGGAAATTGTATTTAGTTTCTGGCACTAAGTAAAATAAAGTAATTGTAAACAAATATTGATTAACTTGAAACATTTCATGCATTTTATGCATTTTCCTTACCTTCGCATGTCGTTTGTCACCACGGGTGTCGGATATAAAGAAGCATTCGTTGTGATATTGGTGATATAGGTCTCCGGAGCACTGACAATCTGATATTTTTATTAAAATATTACATTTAATTGCTGATATATCTAAAAGCATTTAATAACAAACTTTTTTTTATTAATGTAAGTAAATCCATTTCAGCATCATTATATAGGATTCTCTGCTCTTATACACATTCATTATTTAACATTGCTTCCTTTTCAAACTAACATATAAGTATTAAGTATCTCTCATCTTAAACCCGTTCAATTTTGATCAAGGAAGCGCTGAGCAATAAGAAAAAAATGTTTTTCTGGATTTAGACGAAAATATATTATATAAAAGTATGCATATTGATGCCCTGTTCACACGGAGAGTTTAATTCGAATTAAACGTTAAGTTACTGCGATTTAGCTTCGCTTAGCGTTCACACGGAAAATCTAATGCGAATTAGTTTAATTCGAATTAGTTTACTGCACATTAAATTACTTCGAATTCGCTCCGTGTGAACGCTAAGCGAAGCTAATTCGAATTAAATTCTGACGCATGCGTAATGGCAAAATTTGGTCAATTGCCACTTGTCGATGGTCAGCTTTGGGTACTTGTGCTATTTTTGAGTGAAGAACCAAGGAAAATTTTGTTAAATGATAAAATTGTGTTTACAGACAGTTTGTCATTATGTCAAATGGATCTGCTTCTGCATTAGGTGACGTGATCTGCAAATAACGTCATAATAGCCGTGCTGACACCGGGCTGCAGAAATAAAATTTTAATTCGCATTAGTTTACTTCGCATTAGCTGTCGTGTGAAATAAAATTTAATTTCGCATTAGTTTGATTCGCATTAGTTTACTTCGCATTAATTTACTGCGAATTAAACTTGTCGTGTGAACAAGGCATTAGACTATTAATATTTCAATATTGATTAAGTATGTTCAACTAAGTGTACCTGCCTTAATTCTGCTAAAATATGTTAAAAGACAATGAACTATGCGTTAACAGAAACACTAATATTTACTTACTTGATAAAATTGATGTAAATAATAAATTCAATAACTTATTCATAATAAAATGTTATGATAAGTTATTTTATTCTTTTACAAGTTGTGTATTTAACTGTAGACAAATTTTTATTCTTACTCACTTCTAAGGCCGGATCAATCTAACAGCATAAAACTACTAAACAATTAGAACTCTATAATGTGTAGTGTTCAAAGCATCCTTATTGGCATAATTGAAATTGCATTGTTACAACTCTGATATGTGATTGATCATTGATTTTTATTCCTTATCATATTTCATCGTTCTTACTGAAAAAAAAAGTCCAGAAATTGTATTTTCTATTGAAACCTTTAGCGAAAACCTATGACATCACATGAGGAGAAAATACCTTCCGAAAAATTACTAGTACCAGAAACATTGCATAAAATTAGGCCATCATTATAAGAGCAAATTGTTTTTATGTAACCAACAACTTCATTTGCAAGGAATACATGTAGGGTAGGTTAAATTAAGATTTAGATTTGATTAACTGTTACATGTATCTACAGCAAAGTGCTTACTTGGATCCTTTGTCGTAGTAGTCGTCGTCGTTGTTGTTGTTGTTGTCGTAGTTGTCGTCGTTGTTGTTGTCACGGCCTTGATGTGATTGTTACATAGATGACCATCACAACACCCACCGGCCAGATCACGTGTTGACCTTCGACCGAAAGTATTGACGGCTGTAGAGGAAATCTGATCACACACCTAAATTATTTAAAAGATTTGGAGTCAGTAAGGTGGGAAAGATGACACAGAGCATATTAACGAATGAATAAGTACATTGTTTGATATATCAGTTGCTTTTTGATATATGGATCGCAAAAGTAAAAGATAAGCCCTGTTTATTTTTACCATATTTTCGTGAATTGTTTACTGTGTTTTTATCAATATTCGTTGATCACGAATTTTCGAGGTTGAGCAGATTCACGAAATTCAATGTTCATTGAATTATAATTATGTTATCATTTGTATAGGCAATGCTTTTGTCCAAGAAATAACGTATCCTCGAAAATGTGTGTTTAACAAATCACACGAAAATTGATGCCAACGAAAATTGATGAAACCAAAGAATTTAAAACTTAAGGACAGATAATAAAACCAAAAATGGATGCCTTATTAGTATATATTGTTGTATATATTACTGCAAGTGATGTAAATACAGTGTAACCTCAACGATGAAACATTTTCATTTTACTCATTAAAACATGACTCAGCTTATTGTCATTTTAAGAGGAAAGTTTGTTTATATCATCTGTCCTTAAGGCGACGACTTTTGTTGAAAAAAAATAAAGAGAAGAATCTATTTAAAGACATACGTCGTTATACACTTATAACCTTACTGTTTTTGGTGCACATCCAAGTCGGAAGCCATGCTCTTGGTACGAATTGATCGTCTCTATGCCATAACAAAGCTTAGAAATAAAAGATATAAGGGTTTTAAAAATTTAGAGCTATACATGCACATGCATTAATAATTTTCATGGAATGACAATGAAAGCATTTTTTCTGAAACTCAATATACATTTTCAATTTTCAGTATCATTCTCAGAGCAGAATAACTGTTTAATAGTTAGCATTTTGTGTTTTATAGTCACTTAATTCGTGTAACTGACGTATTACAAAATTTCATGATTGTATGTTGAGTTTAATAATAACGTACAAGTGGACATTTAGTGAGACGCAAATTAAGCGATTTGTCCTTAAAAATTGATATTTAATTTTTAGCGAGATGTAATTTTAACTATATTAAAAAGCTTACGAAAGAAGCTTTTACAAATATTTTATAAAGCGTAATTAATTTTTAGCGATGTTAAATTTTTAGCGATTTTGGCACCCTCGCTAAAAATGCTAAAATTAAATCCTCTCTAAAAATTCTGCTTATTCGGTATATCTTTATTTTAAATGCAATTATTTAAGATGCTTAAATTGTAGACTGAAATATAAGTGTATAACTTACCTCCCCACGATTACACGATGTTGTTGATGCACACTGTACAGAGTCTGAAGCGTAGTCACAATGATAACATTGCTCTAAAAAGCAATGTATAAATTCAAATTCAAAATTTAAAAATGTTCAGCATTCCTTGGACAAGTCCACCTGAATCCAATATGAAATTTTATCTCTTAAGAACCCTCTCTACATTGCAAACTAAAGAATTCTGATTCTTAGCATTTTTCTGCAGTAAAAGTGATCTGCACTTAGATCTAGATACTTAAAAAAGAAATTTACAGTGTAATACTTAATTTGTATTCCATTCAGGCATTTTTAACATTTGAAAAGACCAACATAAATGCCACGTGACATACAGTGTAAATCAGATAAGTTTAATATTTTTCTCAATGTCCAAAGCATATTTCGCACTGGTATAGAGAGGGTTTTTAATTTAGGATTGCTTGAACATGATACTGTAAAAAGGGAGAAAGATGAAGTTATCTGAAAGCGTTTTACTGCATTCTCCGCATGTTAAAGGGCACAGTGTCTTCACGCAGCTGCTTTGGCAGATGCTGGCATTGACTGACAGAAGATCCTGACACGCCCCGGTGTGTATATCACTACAGGTAACGTCTGTTTGTCGGTTAACTTAAACAAGGAACATAAATAGAAATGGCAAATCATTGACGTCAATGTCTTTTTGAAAAGAATATAGAACACATTCATTTATTAAATCATTTTTAATAATTAAAAAATTGAACTTTAAGTGCTTACCTGGGCCGTTATCAGACCTTACAACAGGAGATGGACTAGCCGACGCTGGAGTTCTGTGATGATTGCACAAATCTGAGGAACAGCACACTGTGTTATCGTTAGCATTGTCACAGACCTGAATGTAAAAATCAACATTAAACATCTGCAAATTAAGAACTTTTTGCATTGGAATTATCCAAAATTTGGTAAAAAGAACTAAACAAAGTTAACCTTTCAATTTAATGAATGATACATATGGAGATTTAATGAATAAACGACAAAGCCTCTCATCATAAAAAAAGCTATCCTATCAGAAAATTGTACCGTCCTTTGCATAACAAAATGATTAGCTGCGATCCTTCAATTCTTGAAAACTAATTTTGTTATATATTTCTACTTGGATCTTTGAAAACTAATTGTGGTCCCTTCGTAAACGCGAGGAGTCATAATATTAAAAAAGAACGATACAAAATTGTCATTTAATGGGGAGATTGGTTAAATTCACCCTCTGGTAGGTAAAATAAAATATTTACATTCCCCAAAGCACAGCCTAATCTGTAGACCTCTTTAAATGTGTCAGTGAATGTCTTGGCAGAAACACATTCCTATTAAGAAAAAATATTAATATAACAGTAAATAAAATAAAGAGTTTATTTTTGTCATAGATAACAACTTTCATTCTGCTGTAGCTTTCAAGTCATTGGTTATTTAACTCTATAAAAAGTAATTTATATAGATTTTGTTGTATTACATATAACATCTGCTGCTTAATAAAAATTCAAACAAACTAAATGCTGCCTACTCGGTTCATAACTAATCAATGGATCAGTAACATCCTTAGTCTAACAAATATTATCAAGAAAAGGGTTCATTTGAATATTTACATACGTGGTCCTTGCTTGGACATTCAATCGTCGTATTACAGTCCTCCGTCATATCCACTGACCCACAGGAATAACATTTTCTGAACTCTAAATTGATACTTTTTAATATTTATACATAATATTTTCATATTGAAACTGATGTGACCCTCTAAGATATGAAACAAAATATGTGGTATAATTATGATTGCAAAGAAAAAAAGGAATCCACTGTAAATTATGGTTACTTAATTTAAAAACTGCACCTGAATAGGGTATATAATTATCGTAGGAATATCAAATAAATAAAAGACAACGTTGTAAGGTTTCAAAGAATCTTTGTAAGAGATAATGGAGTATTCATTTCTTAGTTTGAAAAATTATTTTCATTCGATTATAGTACCTATGTTTAAATTTAAAAAAGTAAATGTTAACAACTTGCAGCAGGAATTGTGAATTGTTAAATTTGTAAGTGTTCCATAGTTTAATTCTTCTTAGTTGTGATGCAATTTAGATATACTTCTTACCACATTTATTACAGAACCTTGCACAGATAGAGGTATAACAGGTCCCCAAGCTACACATAGATGGATTCTGTGAGGCAAACTTTTCACACGCAGATGTGCTGATGTCATCGCATGATGACGTATAATGGGCAAGGAAAAGGACCACAAAGACCACTGAACAAAATGGCATTTCTAATCAGTACGATTCTTTATACGGAGTTTTATTTGAAAAAAAATGTATTGAATCAATCTGTAAAGCAGAATTTTCGGTTGTATTAATCAAGTTTGAATTTTGGCTGTTGACACCACAAGCACAGCACATTAGTACAACCAACATAGCTTGCAAATATCTGTAACGACATTTAAAACAACATACTCAAATTTTATCAAAGCTGATTCAAACTCAAAGCATACATTTTATCACGTATATGTACAATCTCTCAGTTCTTCGCAGACGTATATGAGATTTCAATACATCCTGAAATACTCTCATCTCTAAAGTCCCTGATGACATCTGTTATGTTTTTTGGAGGTCCGTGGTTGCTCCTCCCCCGATATGAATTAGATTAACTTCGAGCTCGAAGTATATCCACATTATTGAAAGCAAAGTTTAATAATAATTCACAAAGAGAACCTTGAAAACAATGTCCAAAATTCGGAAACAGTTTTTCCTTCCAATTTATCGTGACAAAATGTTTTTTATTTATAGCAAAACTTTATTTAATTTAATAAATATAATAAAATTACCTTGGGAGATCATGTTCAATCTCTCAGCCATGTCTCGCTGTCTTATCTCCTGTGACCCTTATATTGTATTTCTTTGTATTACTGTATATTGTGTGTATATTATTGTTGAGCGGATCTAAAACTTGCATGCATGTCAAATTAATGTTGGTTTAAAATAGCATTTCGAGGTATATGTTTAGTTTTGTTTTTTAAAAAAGCAAGTTATAGTTCCTGCAATAATCATGCTAGGAAGAGTGTGTAAATTCTACATATCAAAAGAGATTCTATAGCAAATCTTTCAGAAAGAATAATCTTGTTTAAATGAACAAATCAAATGCAAAAGAGGTTTGAAGTTTCTCAAAAATGTTTTTTTCTTATTTAATGTACCTTTAAACAAGAAATATGTTAACTTATATAACCATTTTGTTTGAGGAGAAAACTATTAAGTGGCGTCAATGCATCCCGTACCTGTTGATGCACACAACCCATCCAGAAGCCATGTTCAAGGTCAAAATTCAACGTTTCTAGTGTGAAACAAACCTACAATCTACAATGTACGTTGATATTAAATCTTGCCAATTTTATAGTACAAATTAAGTTAACTTACGAATTGATGAAAAAAAAAAAATAAACTTAATAAATCTTAATTTCAAATTACGAAATCTTACCTCCCCTGCTGTGCATTTTCTAGAATGGTTGCACCGTTCTGTTGTTAATACATGTACGTGGTCGCAATCATAACATTCATCATAAAGTCTTAATACTTAATATTTCTTATCGGATATAACTGCGCATGTACAACATGTAAGACACACATTCCTAGCAGAGGGAGAGTTTTTTTGCCAAAAACCTGTGAATTAATGAAATTTTAAAATTTTAAAATACATATAACATGTACTCCCCTAAATAAAGTGACATTCCACTTCCTTGTCTTCATAATGTCGGAAATCTCTCTGAAAAAAACGGGGGCTGGACAAAATAGATTTTACGGATGAATTGTAAATGGATGAAAATGAACAAAGTAAACAGAAAACTGAAGATTTTCAACTGAGAGAAATCATGCAGGACATTTCCAGCATACAAAAAAGCTAGCTAATTTCATGTCACGACTCGATGCTCAAGGTAAGCATCTAGATGACATTACAAAAGAAATTAGAGCCAAAACGGTATTAAAGAGGGGCTAGAGAATGTCCAGGAGCAGGCCTAGGCCAAGGATATTACATGTATCTACCGTGTAACAGAGTTGCGGGACAATCAGAAAAAAAAATGGAACAGGAATTCAACAGACTCAAAGATTACGTGGTTAACTTTGAAATTTTTATCGTTTAACAAGCAAACAGATCAAGAAATCGCTGGTGGATTAAGAACTAACGTTTATCCTGGATCTGCGCATGTGCGCGGGAAAAAGCATCGCGAGAATCATCAGGTCGAGGAAAATATTTTTTGTGACGTTTGTTCAGTGAGGAACACAAATAGACCAATCAGCTCAATGAGTTGCATTTAATGCATTTATGGGTTACTACATGAAATACTACATGTGTTTTTCGAAAAGGCTAGTTTTTTTAAATCGCTCTCGGAAAGACTTGATGCATTATGTACATTATTATCTACTAAACCTATTCTCATATTTGCATACAAATGATTAAGAATGATGAAAATTAAAGTTTTCCCCACTCCATTGTACAGGTCGTTTGTTTAGAGTTTCCCCGTGCTATACTGCTAGTGGACATTTTCGGTTGGGTGAACATTTACAAAATAGCGACTACGGATCTTCAGTATGGAGCGCATTATGTGCAAAAAATATTTTATGTCAAGTACAGTGTATTTAAACTGCTATTTTTACACCCTGAATGGGATATCGTCAATTATCCCATATGGATTTTTTTCATATGAACTACATAATATATGTAGATGAAACATGCATACCATACATCTTGCCTTCTTAGAAATATAGTTGGCCTAATAAAATAAAATTGGTCTAGGAATTCCAGGCCCCTAAAAACTATTCCAGTTTGAGGGCACAACCAAGCATTTCGATGAACACCATTAAGAAAAATTAATTCAGGTAGGTAGCAGCGGTTTTTTTTAAAGTGGGTGGGGGGATAGAACAGTTAGAATAAAAATCGACTAGCTCGAAGAAACCTGACAAATAAAATAGGTTTCAATATCTTTCACTACTAAATTTTATTCATTCACTACAACATTACCCTATTTAACTTTACTGCCAAACTCCAAATTTCACTTTCGAATTAGCCAGGGCCAATGCTGATAACCTACTTGCAAGATTTTTTATATTATTTTCAAGGGGTCAGAAATACTGTGGTTCATATGTAAAGAATATATTTATATCATTTAGTAGTATTCTGGTTTTGGCATTCGGTATTTCGTGCAGATTTATACATGATATTCTGTGGAATACTTTTTTTTTGTTTTGAACCGTCAAGAAATGCAGAATCGAATGTATCTAATAACCATTTTGATTCATCAAATTATATCATTTGTTTGTATTAGTTATTTCATTTTGGCACAACATGGTTTCCATACTTCTTTATCCATAGTCGCTGACAGCTGTAGAAGTTCACCCAACCGAAAATTACCATTGAAAAGACAATTGCACGTGATTATTCCTCGGTACAAAAAGCAACCAACTCTGAGGTGCGCTCACGTATTGACAATCCCTAGCTCACGTGTTTGTAGTAAAAACGTAGTAGACCATCATGCTTTTCGGTTCATTCACGAGATAGGACCATTGTTTGCTGTGAACATGCGAGACCACGTGATCATGAATAATTCAATAAGAGGCGGTTTTTTATCCGACACGGAGAGAAAATAATTTTTACCAAATAATATTTCATGACTTTTAAAAGTGATGGAGTGGAATTGTCTTATTTGCAGAAAGTATATAACTTATATAACTTGATGAGACTCCACATATATATTTATTTCTTTTAAAATAAAACACTAATACGGCATATATATCTTTAACAAATTTACTACTTCCGGTTTTGTATTCGCATCTGGTACTCAATAAATACGATTATCTTTTCGTTTCAAATACTGTTAACATAATATGTGAAAAGAAATCAAATACCACATAACATGCATTTAGTCTCCATAGTACCAAATAACTATACAATATCTAGTACATCTTTATTTCTGTTAAATAGAAAGGAATTTGTGCGCAGTATTCTCTACAACTGTTAGCATCTTTAATTTATATAAATATGCTTATCGGCAAGTGATTATTACAACTTAGAGAGTTGATGGCAAAAATTTTCCTCTAAATAATTAACAACAAGAGGCATGTCCTTTCGGACAGTTCCAATATATATTTTGTATGGGTTTTTTTTATTCCTCTTTAACATCTTTTTTGTATATATTTGTTTTTGACAACAGGATGTCAGCAAATATTAAATCCTATCATGATTCAGAAATTTATAGAACGGAAAAAGGAAAATAACATAAAAATGCTGATAGTAAACTGCCAATGCCTGGGTGATATAGATGAAAGAAGTGATTTTCTTAAAAAAAATTAAGGCTAAGAAATATAATGCGTATTTTTCTTCAAGATACACATTTTGTGGAAAAAGATGAAAACATAATAAGAACACAATGGGGATATAAAGCTTTATTTAGTTCTTTAATTTAAATCCAATTCAAGAAGAGTTGCTATCTTATTCAATAATAATTTTGAATTTAAAAAATGCAACATGTTTAAGTATAATGGGGGAAATTACCTCATTTTAGATGTTCTCTAGAAGACTTACCTTTTTTACTGATAAATATGGATGGTGCTGGTCCAAATTGTGATTGATCATTTTTTTTTTAATTTTACTTGATAACATTGAGGAGATAAACTCTTCTCAGCACATTGTTATAGCAGGTGAATTCAATTTAATTTTTGATAAAGAGTTAGATTCAATGAATTACAAAATTTTAAATGGATAGAAACTCTCTACAATGATATATTAAATCATGTGTAATACAAAATGGTGTTATTGCAGAATATATATTTCCTCAAAAAGGTTGTAGACAAGTAGACCCAATTTTATCATATATCGTCGGAGGCCCTAAATTCCTTATGGTCCTAGAGTCGTGTCCCTTTTGTTTTTCTCTCGTATCTCGCGAGATTTGGTCCGCGACTGCGCACACCGTGAGAAACAGTTTACTACGATTGATTACGTCATATTTACAACTACAGACGACAATGAGGTCAAAACAGGTGATAAAAATAGTATGAAAAAAATTTTTTAGTTGATAAACAGTCAAATCCATTATTACCAAATAAGTATGTAGATAAAGTCCTATTTTTTTTTATTTCGACCTATATTGAGTGCATCAGTGCTATTTTACGCTTTGTTTACATTATATCAAGAGAAGTCACATGACTACATTGGAATTCGATAGGCCAAACAAAGTTAATTTTTACAGTCATGTTGTATTGTTCCTTAGACATTTTTTTTTTTACAAAGGATTTGTTTGTATGCTATTGTAGAAAAGTCCCAAGCCTCACAAAAGAAACTATAGACTTTATTCTCCATCACAAATGACAAATGCATATAAAATGGTTAAAGAAAAGAAAATGTCAGTAAGGAAAGCTTCAAAAAATTTTCGGGTGCCTGATACATCTTTAAGGGACAGGGTTCTGCTAAAATTTGACCCAGAAACTGCTGTTTTTGGTAAAACTCCAGTTCTAGACAACCTTGAAGAGGCCAATCCAGTCAATCATTTTAAAACAATGGCAGCTTTTGGTTATGGGTATACTAGACAGGAATGCATAAATATTGCAACAGATTACGCAATTTTTGTGGGTAAGAGAACTCCTGAAAAGCCCTTTTCTATGAAGTGGATGAGAGGTTTTTTAAAGCGATGGCCTGAATTAAAAGTTTTGAAGTCACGAGGGTTAGAGCATGTTAGAGCGAAAATGGCTTCCAGTGAAACTGTGTCCAACTACTTTGAAAATCTTCGTAACACTCTCTCCAAACATGATCTTTATGGAAAGCCTCATCTCATCTTTAATGTTGATGAAAAGGGTATTTCTGTTGACCACAAACCACCAGCCGTTGTCGGAGATTCAGCTTACTGTCCGCAGTCAGTAACATCGGGTCGTGGAAAGACAATCACCATTCTTGGAGGAGGCAGTGCAAGCGGTGTCTCTGTACCACCTTTTTTTGTCTTCCCCGGCAAACGGATGATGCCAGAGCTCTTGAGTGGAGCATCCCCTGGGGATAGTGGCACGATGAGCGAAACTGAGTGGTCAAATGGACAAATCTTTCGTCAGTATCTGGAACACCACTTCCTCAAGTTTGTTCCACGTGATGAAGGACAGTTATTGCTCCTCTTAGACGGACACAAATCCCATGTGTCTGTGGATCTTGTAGAGTGGGCAAGTCAAAAGGGGATAATTATCTTTATACTTCCAGCCCATACAAGCCATGTATTACAACCAATGGATGTTGCCTGCTACGGCCCATTTCAAAACATTTACAATTGTTTGTGTCACAAGTTGATAAGGGAAACAGCAGCAACAATTTCCAGGTATAACATTTGTGAAGTTGCATGCAAGGCGTACACGAAGGCGCTGTCTCCCGAAAACGTCCAGTCAGGATTTCGACGTACCGGGATTTACCCTCTTTGTAAAGACGCAGTTCCTTCGAGGTATTTGGTACCAGCAGAAGTCTTCAAGGGCCTGGCCGCTGAAAGCCAGGAGAATGAGAGAGGATTGGAAGAAAATGAAGATCAGCAAAATTATGTGGTAAAGTTACAAGAGAAGGAGAACCATCTGAAGGCAAAGAAGAGTGGAGGAGAAATTAAAGAGAGGAAAACTATGAGCAAGATCGTGTCCGGCAGGGAAATTTCAGAAAATGTGCGTCAGCGAATGAAAGACCATGAAAAAAGTCAGAAGTCAGAAGAAAAAAGAAAAAGACATTGGGGGTAAGAAACACCAGAAGACAAGTTTTAGAAAAACTGCACTTCTTGACGATTTACCAGGCCCATCAAGAATAAATCTGACCATATCTGAGGATCTCCAAAATACTTCAGACACTGACAGTGATGTTGAGATGGATCCCTCTAAACTGTGCTGCGTTTACAAGAAGTTTCAGCCAGATGAGTTGAAAAGATGTGTTTCTCTTGTATTTGTGAAGTGGGCGCAATGTGACAAGTGCAGCCATTGGGTTTACTTGATCTATTGTTCACCATTACGTGTTGTTAGAAGAAATGATCCATTCTATTGTCCACACTGTAATACAGAGTAACACAATACTGCTAGCTGCTGCTGCATAAATTTGTATTGATTAATGAATTAGTGTTAAATTCAGCTTAGTTATATAAGTTTTTATAATTGTTTAACTTAAAAATCCATTCTTTGTAAAGATTGTATTAATTTGTCCTTAAAAAATGTTGACACACAGTTAAACTTTGAGTTGAAAAATGAAAAACGTATATATTCACGTCATTTCCGCTGACGTCACGACCCTAGGACCTGCTTTTCAAAATGTCGCCGAGGAAACATCGGTAACTTAAATGAGATGAAAACAATCAAAAAGGCATGATTTTTTTAAATTTAACAATTTACTGCAAAGAAAAGAACATGTTTAATTGAGGTATGACTTACCAAATGAAACAGCACTTCAAATTTATTTACAAACAGTCACGATCAAGTTAGGGTAACGACTCATGGACCTCCGAGGATATCTTTTTTACTATGTGCAGAAATATTTGGAATTCTAAATCGAAATGATAAGGACATTAAAGGTATAATGATTTAAGGTGAAAAATTTAAACTTTGACAATATGCCGATAACACATCTCTTATTTCAGATGGTTCACCTACATCTTTGGATGGTATTCTTCGAGAACTAGGTTATTTTTGCAAATATTTTAGGGTTAAAGATTAACTTCTTAAAAACAAAAATGGTTTGCAATTTAAGAAAGAAATTTTCAAAGGAAGTATTTCACCATTATCGGTGGAAGCTTGATTGGGATAATTCAAATTTTGATCTGCTAGGAATAAAGTTTTCAGTTAATTTGGAGGAGATGATTGAATTAAATGACATGACAAAATTAAATGATATAAAAAAAAACTGCTATGCAGTTGGAGTATGAGGAAACTAACCCTATTTGGCAGATTAATTGTAGCTAAAATTCTTATTAGACCTAAACTAAATCATCTTTTCCTACCAAATCCTAATCTGAATTGTTTCACTTTTTATGGAATAGTAAAATACATAAGGTTATATAATTCAGGACTATAAATATGGATGATTGAAAATGATAGATTACACAGAATTCAGTCTGCACCTAAATCAAGTTGGGTTTGAAGACTCGTTCACTCAGATGCAAAATGGGTAAAGTTGTTTAAAGTTTTACTAAAAACAGACATTAAAAGCTTGTGGATAAGGGGCTTAGATTACACTCTAAATTTAACAAAGAAATCAAGAAACAATTTTTGCAAAGAGGTCCCTAATTCCTTGGTAGGACTTGTAAATATAAACCAAGAAAACAGACAGGTATCATTAGAAATTAAAATCTTTTTTTCTAGAAAAGCTATTTTGATAAAGGTTTTGTCTTTTTGAATGACCTTTTTTATAATGATGGTAATTTTTTAAGCTTTGATACCATAGTAAATTCAAAAGTGAAAACAAATTTTGTTGAATACATGTATAATGGTCTTAAGAGGGCTATATTAAAAAGACTGAAGTATGCAAGAGTAGAGGAAATTAAAAAAATCAAAGATTATTAGATCAATATTCCAAACTCAATTTGCATATACATGTATTACATATTATTTCCACAAAAATGCTTAAATTTTAGTTGTTAATTAATCGTTTGAAGAAACAAATTAAAGCCATGAAAGCCATGATTGTAAACAAAATAATCATATTGTAGATTCAGACCAGCAGAGTATTGAGTTTATAATAATAAATAATCGTGATAATTTATAATGATATTGATTCACATACGACAAAATCCATAGTGCCGTTTGCAGATAGATGCAAAACATGTTACGTTACACATACGGGGGTTGTCCCAAACAGTCGTAGACTGGACTCATATCTTTTAAAGGAATGAATGTATCTTTATAAAATTTTCAGGGTGGATAAAACGTGTTCTTGGCAGATAAATTACGAAGTTTTATCATGTTTACTTGAAAACTTTTCGAGTAAAAACATTTAAAATGATGTCGTTCTCTAACACCCGGAGAAATCTGCAACGTCAAAAAATACAAATGTCAACGGTTCAAAATTTTGGAGAAAATATTTTAACTACAAGAATCAAATTCTTAAATCAAAGGAAACGGTTTTAGTTATAAATGTGAAATATCATAATTACTATGATATGATTAAACATTAAAATATGTAAACAAAGTATATGCATGTACAGGTATGAAATAATAATAATTTGAAAACGCTATATTTCTACGGGTTTTTCGTCTGTTTTCTCTAATGAAGTTGCACAATGGAACTCTTGCCCATTTCTTAGTCTTGTCTTTTATTTTAGTTACTGTTATTCACATATACATAGAGAAACCATTTCAGTCATTTTAATTACTAAGGACGAAAAAAAGTTTCCAAATCTACCAAACATTTTTGACTGTTACTTTTCTTTAAGAGTAAATTCAGGATCAAAACACTTGATCATAGTCCAGTGCGCCGCTTGTTCCAACGCAGCCGCCATTTTTCAAAAAGTCGGATTTCAACCCCATGTGTATAAAACATTATAAAATTTATATTTATCAAAGGATAAACACCAAAATTTGAAGGAATGTAGTCAATAAAACAGCCTTAAGAATTTTCATTTCCATTTAAAAAATACAGGGTAGTAATTACCTTACCGTAGGATTTTAAATATATTAAATCAAATTTTAATTGCAACTTTTGGGTATTTCGCCGCCTTCCTACACAAGACAATGAAAGGTGTCTTTTAAATTGGAATAATTTGTTGGTTTAATCTATATACGAAGTTTCATTTATGTATGACATAGGGTTCCTACAAAACAACGCTTGTCTACGGAATTTTGGGACAACCCTCGTATTTGGATGTGATGTCGCAAGCTGCGATGTCATCACAAGCTAGATGCCTCGTCGTAAACAAAACAAAAACCTACTTTACTAAGGAAAAATTACTGATATCAAGCAAGAATTTCGAACAATTATTCATCACAACTTTTTATAATCTTCAAGACGTTGATGTGTCACTTCATTTCATCGCCATGTAATTATCTAGTTTTAAGTAATCACAGGTTTAACTTTTTTCATCAACATATATCACTGTTTGTAATCGTAACTACTTTTATTATATTTACATTTCCAATAAATTTCCCCTATGATTCTATACAAAACAAAAATTTGTTCATTTTCTCATGAACTACATTAGGTATGTACCACGAATAAGCATGAATATCTCCATTGTTGTATCATAATAACGCTCTTGACGTCAAAAAATATATAGTGCACACTGTTTTGTTTTAAAAATGACAATTGAACGGCGTAAATTTCAGGCAAGTCATCAGAAAAATGTTGTAAATATAAGAATGAATTTAATTTTTTGAAGATTCATGTGTATATGAACTACAACGCTTCACACCGGCATATTTATCATGAAGCACTAACGCGCTTCATGAAATATGCCGGCGTGAAGCGTCGTAGTTCATAACTTCATGAATCTTCAAAAAATTAAAATATTTCTTAAATGTACTCATTTCTCTGCTTTTTATATCAAATTTAGACGTGAAACCAAGATGTGATGGAAATTAGAATTCTCTCTGGCATGAAGTTTGTTAACATATAAGCATACACTATAAATTCATAAAATTGTAAAGAAAACATTAAACAAAGTTAACATTTACCAAAAATTGTTTTCCGAATTGTGGCCATAATTATTGAACCAGGTAACCAAGTGCACAATTTCTGATAAGGTAAAAGTTTGATGACTTGGGACACGAAGGAAAAAATACAGATTTCCTGTAATATTTAATTGTCAAAATACATCACTTAATTCTTAGATTTTTTAAAATCTTAAATATATTAATTCATTATCGAGAACACATCATTATGATTTTTCACTGAAAATTCACCGAGATGAGTGAATGATTTTTTTTTATAAATTTCTCTTTGATATGCGATATAAATTTTGCGTCGTTTAAAGTTAAAATCTTCTGTTCGTGGGTATAACTATGTTCCATGAATTCTGCATGTTTTAAAAAATACAATATATTAAAATACAATATCAAGAAAACCTCCATCGCTGTTCTTGAAGTAAATACCAGATAATTTATCATTTATTTAGCTAGCATAAAGCATCCAGAATTTCTCATATTTCAATTCGACAGCTAATGGTTGAAATTATAATTATTTATTATCAAAGATTCCCTTTAAATGAAAGGTTTTTAGTTTTCTAGACATGCAAGCTGTTCATTATGTTTTCTATTTTTTCCAGCCATATTGCATATGTTTCAATAGCATATCCATGATGCATCCCCAAAGTTTTAATGTAAGTTTTTATCCATTGTATTAAATTTTTGCTTTTTACTTTTTTTTTTCAATAAACAACCCCTTTGTATAAGAAAAGTTGATTTTTGCCTCCTGGGGCTCTTTCATAATACCGGGTTTACTTCTAAAACATCAAAGGAGTGTATAATAGATTTATCATCTTTGTAAAATAGCTGTGTGTCGTCTGCAAACATATCGGTATTTACATTCTATATGTCGATCTTCACTAGGAATTATGAGGCTGTTTCTTGCGAATTCCGAAGCATAAGAATACATCCGGATTTCACAGTAAACACGTGATCTGAACCATTTTTGGTGGTCTCGATTAATTGTATCGTCAAAACATCTGAGGAAGACTTTGCTTCAAATGTATGTCGTTATCCGTGGTTGTTTGAGATTTGAGATTTGAACATATTTTATTATGTAAAATACATAAATGGATTGGGCAGCAGGCATAGCCTATATAAGCCCTCTCCATAATTATATCCGTGGTTGTCGGTTAAAATAAATATTAAATTGTTAAGAAGTAAATAGAATCAAAATATGTCGCATAGCTAATAATTAGGACTAAACATAGGTTATGTTAATATTTATCGATATAAAACATGACTCGATGAATCCTGCCATTAATAATGTAAGTATAGAAGGAAATTTCTTTGCCCTAATTTGATGAACAGCCAGGTAGTCATAAAAGCAAAACGGGACACGTTTACCTATCATGGTTATACAATAAGTTAATAATGGAAGAGTTTGATATTGGTGAAATGTTTTAAGTAAGGTATAAGCCTCAAACCTATTATCACGTCAGATTCTAGACTCTCCTCGGCGCTTACATATACGCTCCTCGGGCCGTCTTATATTTGACACAGTGGACAGCTTTCGGCTTATAACCATAACATACATATAATTTTCAGATCCGCTCTAAAATAACAAGAATACAGCAATGCACAGAAAGACAATGCAATGTAATATAGGGTTTACAGAAGATAAGACAAGGAGTCATGACTGCGTGGTTAAACATGATCTCCCAAGGTAAAGTTAATATCATTAAAATTATTATTAAAATAGATAAAATTAATCAATTTATTCTCATCAATTAATGTGTCTTGTTAAGATAAATATGGAGTTAAAATGTTTCACCAAATTTTGGCCATTTATTTCAAGGTTCTCTTTGTATATTATGATTAGTACTTAATTTTGATTAATCATGGATATAACGAACAACATTCAAGCCAGAAGTTTAAATAATACAATCGAGAGAAGAGTAGCCAAGCACGTACCTCCACAAACATTAGAGGTGGGATCAGGTGCATTGGAGATGTGAGCATTCCCTGCCGATCGAAAATGTTTAAACTCATATACGTTTGTGAAGTACTGAGAAACTGTAGATTGAATCGATAGATTTTTAAAAATAAAAGTTATCGTACATTTTGCTAGAAGTCGCACTGATTAAGCATGCTAATTTTTTTTATCAGTGGTCTTTGTGTTCCTCTTCCTTGCCCACTATACGTCATCATGTGATGACAACAGCACATCTGCGTGTGAAAAGTTTGCCTCACAGAATCCACCTATGTGTAGCTTGGGAACCTGTTATACCTCTATCTGTGCAAGGTTCTGTAACAAATGTGGTAAGAATTATCTCGGGAACTTTAAATCGAGCACTAGTAAGAAAAATTATACTGTGCACACTTAGAAACTTCATGACTCAGAATCAGCTGCAAGTTGTAATAATCTATAAAATCTTTTATTTAAACATAGATACTATGATCGAATGAAAATGATTAATCAAGCAAATGAGGAATATCTCTTACTTTTATATCTCTTGTCTTTTATACACCTGTATTAAGTATTCCTTCAGTATCTAGGTGAAGTTTTTAAATTAAGTAACCATAATGTACATCCGATCAAGTTTTTCTTTGCAATCATTACCAGTATTTTGCCACATTGTGTTTAATATCACAGAGGGTCACATCAGCTTCAATATGAAAATTTAATGTATGAATTTTTTAAATTATCAATCCAGAGTTAAGAAAATGTTATTCGTGTGGGTCAGTGGAGATGACAGAGGACTGCAATACGACGATTGAATGTCCAAGCAAGGACCACGTATGTAAATATCCAAAGGAACCCCTTCCTTGATAATATTTGTTAGACTAACGATGTAATTGATCCAGTCACAAATTCTAAACCGAGTAGGCATTATATGTAATGTTTAAAATTTGATTGAAGTAGAAGATGTTTTACGTGATATAACAATTATGAATTACTTTATTAAATACTAGTAGTTGAATAACCAATCACTTAAAAGCTATATGTACAATAAAATATTTATGTTTTCTTAATGATTTTTTTTAATTTTCTGATAGAATATCTTTCCTTCTTTCGTAGGAATGTGTCTCTGCTAAGAGATTTACTGACGCATTTAAAGAGGTCTACAGTCTAGGATGTGCTTTGGGCAGTGTAAATATTTTATTTTACCTACCAGAGGCTCACATGAGCTATTCTCAGCATGAAGTAGCAATGTTGTATATTTAATATTTCGACTCCCTGGCGTTCATGATGGGGGCCACAATTAGTCTTCATAGATATAACTGAGAATAAATAGCAAAAATATTTTTTCAATAATAGACAAGTTATATATTTAATTACTTTGATATACAAAGGATGGATGTTTACATTTTATTTAATATATGATATGAAGTGTTTTTTTTATCCATTCAAGTAGATATTTCGAATGGTTATCTTTTTCAATTAAGAAAGAAGATATCATTTTTAGAGTTGCATTGGGGTATGACATGAAGTCGGTCACGTGATCAAATTCTTTAACGCCCGAAGGGCGTTATAGTAGATTTGATCACGTACCGACTTCATGTCATACCCCAATGAAACTCTAAAAATGATATTTTATTTCTTATATTTATATTATACGTTTTCATTCATTTTACAAACAAATATAGGCATTATTTAGACTTAGATTTGGAAATGCAACGAAAACGTTGCTACGACGTTATGTGACGTCACAGTCGGATTTTCCAAATTGCACGTGCAGTTTGCTTTCCATACGTAAGAAAGTCTGATCATGTGACCGACTGCATGTCATCGAAAATTGAATTTCATATTTTAGTATTGTCATATAAGGAAAGACATTGGCAAATGTAAATATTTCTTTATATCAATTTTTGGATAATCTCAATGTTCAATGTACCTAGGTTACTTAGCAGTTATTTGATATTGATTGTTATCTTCAGGTTTGTGACAATGCTAATGGTAATACAGTGTGCTGTAACTCAGATTTGTGCAATCATCACAGAACTCCAGCCCCGGCTAGTCCATCTCCTGTTGTAAGGTCAGACAACAACCCAGGTCAGAATTTTAAGCTCAATTTTTTAAATTGTAAAAAATGATTCAATAAATGAATGTGTTCTATTTCCTCTAATAAAGACATTGGCGTAAATGAATAGCCCTTTTTCTTTATTTCCATGATTTTAGTCAACTGGCAGACAGACAATAACTGTAGTGATATACACACGGGGGCGTGCCAAGACCTCCTGTCAGTCAATGCCAACTTCTGCCAAAATAGCTGCATCAAGACACTTTGCCCTTTCACATGTGGAGAATGCAGTAAAAAAAACTTTCAAATTTCTTCCTCTTTCTCCTTACAGTAGAACAGTATCATCTTCAAGAAAATTTAAATTAAGAAATACAATTTCATATGAGATCGATATGACTCATCTCCTGAATGCTGAACATTAATATTTTATAAAGTAATTTGACATATTTTACTTTCCAGAGCTATGTTATCATTGTGACTACGCTTTAGACTCAGAACAGTGTGCAAATACAATATCATGTAATCGTGAGGAGGTAAGTCATACACTTATCTTCCATTCATCAATTTTAACCATCTTAAAGATTTTAAATAAAATTGTAACATTGAACTAAAACATACAATCATGTAATTTTGTAATCTGACAGTAACACGAATAAAGTGAATCTTAAACACAAAATGCTAACATGTACATAACTACATGTACTAAATACTTTTTTCTTCATTCAATGATAATAATACTAAAAAACTACAATGTATATTTAAAGTGTCAGAAAATACGCTTAGCGTTGTAATTCTATTACAATTGCATGCATACATGTAGCTCTTAATTTGATAAACCCTTATATATTTATTTTTATGCGCCCGGATCGATAGATCCTTGGAGTAAATTGTTTTTGTCCTGTCTGTTTGCCTGCAAACTTTAACCTTCGCCATAACTTTAGCACCATGAAAGACAGAGACTTCATATTCATCATGAATACCCCACTTTTTAAGCTCTTTCAAATGAAACCAAGGACAACGATCTTTTGACCTTGACTGTGACCTATGTGCTAAAAATATTTTTTTTTCCTGAAAACTTCAACCTCCCATATAACTTTTGAACTATGACAGAGAGAAACTTCATATTTGAGATGCATACTTCACTAATTTAGTTCTTTCAAATGACACCACGGTCAATGACCTTGAGCCTTGAATGTGACCTATATGCTAAAAATAGTTGTTTTTTTCAAAATTGTTGCCGCCGGGCGCATAGTGTTTCACAAACACATCTTATTCAGCTTTGTTATGGCATAGAGTCGATCAATTCGTACCAAGAGCATGGATTCCGACTTGGATGTGTACCAAGAACAGTAAGTTTCTAAGTGTATACGAACGTAATACTTTAAATAGGTTCTTCTCTTTAAAGTCTTCTTTTAGCAAAATTCGCGGCCTTAAGGACAGATGATACAAACAAACTTATCTAAAATAATCAAAAATAACGTTTTAATTAGTAAAATTTAAAAGTTGTACCGACTGAGTTGGTTTAATTTTTCATTCAAAATTGAATAAAAAAAGAGATTTAAAATGAAAAATATTTCTATAAATTCATAAGGACGGTTGCAGAATGGTAGAAGTGTGAACATCACAAAAGGTTTATAATGTGTCAATATTTTAGAAATAAAGGATGTATTCGCTTTGACAAAAGAATTGACCTATAGGAGAGAACAATTTCTCGGAAAAAGTGACATTGAACGATTAATCTTTATTTGTTGTTTTCTACCGTATATATGTCTAAATTTTTCAAATTTGTATATTATACCTAAAATTTATTATTTACAACTTTACAATAAACCTCTAAAATTGGCCTAAACACCATTTTGTCCGATAAAGCGTTGGTTTTTGCATGAATTTTGGTCTAGAAGTCTTTCAGGGCAGGTCTGCCCCCAAATAAAATTGTGATATTTTGATAGGTTTGGATGTAAGGATTAATTTAAGATAGGATTTTTTTAGGGGCACCCTTGCCCTAGGGTCGAAATTCACAGAAAACCTACAAAAAATAAGGAAACCTGATTTTGATAAATTTATACGTTGAAATATTAAAGTCAGACTAGCTCAGTTGATATATGAGATGAGTTTTTACACCGTGCAATCTAACATTTTAAAGTCGGGGGTTCGAATCCACCTGGTTCCACATTATTAAAGTTTTAATTTTTCGCCTTTTCAAAAACTATTTTGATATTTTTTATAGCCTTGTGTATTTTCCTTCAATTATATATCCTTTATGTATGCCCATTCTTGATATAAGAAACACTAAAGAGATATCAAATCGTAAAAATCAAATGTACAGTTGTCAGTCAGGCGGAACAAACCTCAGTATAAGCCCACTTTCTCCAAGGACAACAATAACCCACTCTGTGTTACTCAATATAGGTACTCTTGGCAACATTGAGCTGCAATGAATGTCACTTGTATTTATTCCTTAGAATTTAATAACATTGATTTTGGCTACATACATATCAGTAACTGTACTCCTCGGATTTGATTTAGGCCTATATAATTTGCACACATTAATGTAATATTTTACTACATTCACGGATAAAATTGCCTAAACATAAAGAATAGAATTTAAGAGACATTGAACATTACCATTATGCTTATTGAGAAGTTAAGACAAATATCAATTATTACATTTTGAGATAACAAACTCAGGAAATCAATGAAAGGGTTCCTCATACCTCTACTCGCTGAAAAAAAGATTTAGGAAAAACAAATTATTATATGTATTCAGCCTAATGCCATTAATCCGAACGGAAATCGACAAAGTCTTTTTAGAGAAAAAAAAAACCAAGCCCGGTCCTATAGGTCAAATCTCTATTTATAATGAAGTGATCCTTATTTCAATCATTCTCAATTAAATAGAACCCAAAATATATATCAATCCAGGCATCCATTCTTGTTTGTATCATCTGTCCTTAAGTTTAAAATTTTGAATAAACAATTCACAAAAATATAGTTAACAAATAATAGCCATGACTTATATTTTACTTCGGCGATATATATTTCAAAGAGCAACTGATACAGTTCGCAATGTTTTTATTCATTTATATGCTTAGGGTCGTCTTTCCCATCTTACAGACTCCAAATCCGAATAATTTCAGGTGTGTGATCAGCTTTCCTCCATTGCCGTCAATAGTTTCGGTAGAAGGTCAACACGAGATCTGGCAGGTGGGTGTTGTGATGGTCATTTATGTAACAACCACATCAAGGCCGTGACAACAACAACAACGACAACTACGACGACAACTACAACAACGACGACGACGACACCAACAACGACAAGGACGATTACTACGACCCACGATCGAAGTAAGAACTTTTGCTGTTGATGACGATGAAACGAAATATTTTAAAAATATTCGTGTTTTTCTGGGACAGCCTTCGAACAGTTCAAAAATCACATCTCGGAAATAAGACGTGTTGTTCCAGTTTTACTATCTGTTGTGACGTAGTGCTAGTATTGGTCTACTTTAAATATTTCAGATTGTCGATGCTCCGGGGACTCCCATTTCCAATATCACAACGAATGTTTCTTTATATCCAGTACCCATGGTGATAAACGACATGCAAAGGTAATGAGAATGCATAAAATGTAAGTAAATCAGTATGTGTTCGTCTTTAACTTACTTTGTGTCTGAAATTACCGAGGTATATTTTGATCATTATATTTATTAAGCTAAAACTACACGTATCTACGATTTCCTTTTGACTTTTTGAACTCTATCTGCATATTTCCTGGCCTTTTTTCTTACGTTTTTGGAAATGATTGATATGAAGTGCCAAGTTTTTGCCCCTGTCATTTTTCCAACCATTAGTTTTAATTCAACATTCATTCTGCACATCTTGAAATGTTCTTTTAAAGATCTATTTAACTTGCACAATTATTATGTTTTTAAAATGACATTTCTACTACGAAGATCCAGTACATGTAACTTCAGATATGATATTTTGCATTATAGTTTAGACGTCATAAATATACTATGATAATAACAACTGAATCATCATCATACAATAGGACTACTGTCGTACTCACTGTGGTCATATGGCTCGGTTCTCTTCAACTTCCGAGGCACATGGGGTTTCAAGCTATTTCTACGACCATCTTAGACATTCAAGTTTATCTTCTGGTTCATCTTTTGGACATTTTGGAAGTACGTTACATTAAACCGTATATTAAAACATGGTCTCTGTTGTTTGTAGTGGTATAATTCTACGAAATTTAATGAAATGAATTTTATATAAGTATATCTACATATTTAATATAAATAATTTTACTGCAGGCTTTCCGACGCATTATTATCACGGTGACCATTCAATGTTTGTGGACGCCGTGAAAGTACCGGTACATTCAACTCACACTCATCCGAGATACACGTGGGAGACCACTGGTCAGTCTGTCCCCACGGATCTGGTAGAGATCCACACTTCATCGCTCAGCGACACGTGTACTGCGTTGGGACTTCGTTCACATGCTATCCATCCAGCAGATTGTTCTGATAGCCATTATGCATTATGTCAACTAATTCATTAAAAGATTCAAATTTGAAAATTTCATTAATGTGTTAGATTTTTTTAAAGACAATCAATAATTAATATTTACATTAAACATGTTTTAGTTTTGTTTGTTTGTTTTTTATTTTATTATTTTGCATATAAAGTGAATGGAAATATATTTTACTCAAAACGCCATAACACAGATAGGGTACCAAAAGGTTAAAGCATGTATTTTAGTTTGACGTCACAGTAGTTGAACGCCTAACGCATGAAGTGCAACGCCATGAAAGAAATTTAAAAAAATAACGCTCACCTGGACCTGAAGTTCTAACATTTTTCCATTAAATGTAGCTTACACGAAGGACAGCTCATGGGTTTTAAAATATAAATGCAGCAGTGTGTGCAAACAATTTTTCAAACTCCATGTGTTTACACATATCGTTGCAGTTCTGAGATTATATCTTTAAATAAATAATGATAAATAAAATAAAATAAAAACTCGTTTGATACGATAGACAGTTGCTCTTTTAAAAAAAGTAACGCGTACGCTTTCAAATATGTAATCTTTAAAGAACTGGAGCCAAGATTCATGACGCAGTATTACACGCCAGTCAATATCTTGATTATTTGAAAACGAATACATATATTTAAGAAATAAACAACGTTATTTAGTGAACATGGCGTTATGAATAGCAATTGCTCTGCTGGCATATTCCATGATGCGCGCTAGCGCATCATGGAAAATATGCCAGCAGAGCTATTGCTATTCATTACGCCATGTTCACTAAATAATCGTTGTTTATTACTTATATTTGCATTCTTTGATGTTGACAAGAATATCAGAGGAAGTCCTGACTTACATAAGGACGCAGCTTCTTCTGTCTTCAGTAAAGAAAACCATACGGCTTTAAAATCAATACACCTGATCAATACTCCTTTTCTCTAATAAATCACAATTTATAAAGTATTTCCCTCTCAAACAAAGTTATCTGGATACAAGCAGCGCCGTCATCACATTCTCTTAATTTTTGTTTTGATGCAGTCGTGACGTCATCGATCAACGTTATTGAAATCCTCTGACAAAAATAAATAATTTAACACTATGACAAAAATGAGAATGCTTTTATTATGATTATCACTCCAGTATGCTTTTCTGTGATTTTTTGGGTACTTTTTTTATTTATTTTTTCTTGAAATAGATATAGATCTACTAGTTAAAGAAATTTTCTCTTTTTGAATGTTATTACCCAAGTTTGAAGAGTTATCGTTCTTTGTACAAGTATGCATGATACGAAAAAATAAAAATATGGAGTTCTATTCAATTTTTTAAAAGTTTTATTTTTACAATTAAATACTTTGACCAAAATTAAATTTTTAAAGATATCAAACGGCAATTTCAAATTGTTCTGAATTCCTTTTTTTCCAAAAAATATTATTAAAAACTTATATTTAGTCCTTTTACGAAACATTTCATATATATACTTCTCAACACTGTAACTAAGTGTAGTAGAGCTTGTTCTACACGAGTGAGATAGAGCACTTGCAGTCATAACGGAAGCAGTTGCGTCTACAGTGCTATGAACGCAGTTGATGGCTACATGTTCATAGTGGGAGAGAGCAGTGGGTATGCAAATATATTATTATAACAGTAACTTGATCCGAAAGGTCGTATCAAGTCGAGTTGACAGGCGCGGATCATCAGATCCAACGAGACGCGAAGCGTCGAGTTTGATCTGATGATCCGCGCCTGTCAACGAGACGTGATACGGCTCTTCGGATCAAGTTACTGTTATAATGATAAGTTTATTATATACCCCCTCATTACTAGCAAAATATAGCAAAAGAAAACTTTAAAGATCAGTTGCATAACATTTATCCATAAAACAAAGCATAATAACAAGGGACTTTTTAACGCGCAAGAAAAATAACGTCATATTTCTGCGTACTACGTCATCAGTTTCAGAGAGTGGTGATATGGATTCAGAAAACAACATGTTGGTGATCCGGAAAATCGGATCACGACGTCACGTGATAGCGTAAATTCAACAGTAAAATTGGGTGATACACATTAGGTATATAATAAATTTATATATTTACATCCACTGAAAATAATTTTCTTATTTCTTAAGAAGACCATTGCCGTTAATCAGTCTGACTAAGCAAGTCACCTACACAGATTTTCTGAACAATGGTTGGTCTGTTAATTTTGCATAAAATAAGTATTATAAACAATTCCTTGTTTAAATTAAGTTTTTAAATTTTTTAAGTTTTATGGCCCCCAGGCCAGAGGTGGGATCAGGTTCCATGGAGGAGTGAACTTCTCTTGCCCTCGGTCACACCCGCCGTGTGCTCCTTGTGATGAACAAGAAATAAGGCCAAAAAAAATCCATGGGCAACTCATTGTGTAAATTATGGCATAACAATCAGTTTGTAAAAAATTAAGCAGCATTTGTCTCAATTAAAAATTGTATTTGCTGATAGGGTCATTGTATCGACCATAGATCTCACGAAACGATGATTTTAAATAAAGGCAGAGAAAATGTGAAAATGTGAAAATGAGCATTGATTAATATTTCTGTGTCGCCTGCGGGGCAGAGCAGCACTAAGGGATCACTTTACCCGGCGTCTGTCTGTCTGTCCGTCTGTCACACCTAGTTTCTCAAGAACTGTATGAGATATGAATTTCATATTTTGCACATTTATTGCTTGGCATAATTGCATTAGTAAATTGCCATGGTTACCGACGTCGTTACCCCTTGACTTTGTCCAATATTTTTAATGCGGGATCATTTTTTTATCCTTACATGTATTCTGATAATTGGTTTTCATCAGAAATAAATGTAAGAAATTTTACTTGAATATAAATAATAATGGAATAATCATGTTCTCTTCTCGTTTGTTTGTTATTTGCCTCCTTTATTGAAGATTTTATTATTCTGCACGTAGTTTTACAGGCGTTACCCTAAAGATCGAGACAGTTAAGCATAACAATGGAACTCAGAAATCGGCTTTGTTTTGAGCTTTTCCCCCGTCTTTAATTTCTTTTTAAAAAACTTTCCCCCGCGCTTGCGTAGAATTTCAGCTAGTATTTGAAGTATTTACTAATATTTCAAGACAATAACACATGTTTTTAAATTCCTTATTAACTAAGACCATGCGAATTGGGAGTTTTAGATTGTGTTCTTTCTAGAAGACAAAGCGCTGGATGGAGGGATTTACAGCTTATTTATAATATGTGTGTGTAACGATCATAAATAATTTTATTATGTTTGTTTATATTTGATTCCGTTATTATATAATTATAGATACATATAGTCTTTTGTTTCTCCTCGCCAGCAATGGTAAAGTATTATATAATGACCAAAACGCATTGCTCCTCACGAGCAATACCCTAAAGTTACATAAAGGGGTATGTTCGCAGACAGTAGCACTTGCACAGAACTTGTCCATTACATTTGCTTGCAGAACTTGTTGACATTGGATAACTTTATTGTTTTAATACTGACGTGATTCTTGGATGTTGTTATGATTTTATTATGATTTGTAAATTGTGTAAATAAACTTTAAAACGAACTTTTCGTAATTCATTCAGAGGATTGGAAATTGAGTTATCCCTCTTTGAACGCTACGGCGACGTTACAACTGGTGGCAGCGGTGGGATTTAACAATTACGATGGGATTTAAATATGTCGGTTGGGTTTAATTATTTCATGTGGATTTTATAACTTATTCGATGGATTTCATGATATGTGTATTTCATTAAACTTCATCAGTGATATTAATTGTGTTTTCGTATGATGTCTGGATTATTCACTCTTCGTATGGATTATTTGAGTGCAAAATGCCGCAGTTTGTGAACACATATCCGATAACGGAGGACGAACGATATTTACTTTCTGGACGCATAGACGTTAGTAAACGGAAAGAGTGTCCGAATTGCTTCGTAATGTTTGCTGAGGATGACTATCGTCACTGGATTTGTAAAAACAATAGGGAAATCTGTTTCTACAAGTGTCCGTTTTGTGGATGTAGGATAAAAGCATTTTAGGAGCAGTCCGTGAATTATTAAATCGTTTACGTCATGGATTAATTTTTCCAAGCTGGATTTATTTATTTATTTTGTGTTTGTGACCAATAATGTGATTGTGATTATTTTATTCTGGACTCATTCAGAAAAAAGGAAATAGGAATGGATACAGTGAGAACCCCCGAGACACCAAGGATGCCCAGAACTCCCTCGGCGCGCCAAATTTATTATTGGACTTTGAAAATACAGATTTACCAGACACCCCGGAGGTCGATTTGAATTTGATAACGCCGGTACGGCCCGAAACAGAATTGTGTTCATGAAATTGATAACAATTGGGGATTGAAACGATTTATAACATTCTGGATTTTGTTCGTAGTGTTTTGTGGATCAGTGATTACTTGATTTTACCATTTGCTCCCGATCGACACACCTAGAACTACATTTCACCCGGGAATTTCAATTCCTTGTCGCGATAACCCTGACATGTGTTGTATTGCTGAGTGTTTTTTTTGGAAATTTTGCTCGAATTAAGGTCTCAATGCCGGTAAACAACCTAGACCCCTTGTGATGAGAGCACAACAAGACGTACCCGTCCCCACTCATCTTCACCAGTAGATTCAACTTATTTAGCGCCAGGAATGCAAGCTGAAATATCTCTATCATCATACCCCTTAAATGCACCTTTAAAGGAGACGAAACTGCAATCTGGAGCGAATTTATACGATACCGGTATTTTGAGAATGTCGCAAACCTTTACCAATGGACGGAACAACGTACAAGACGAATTCTATTTTACAACGCTCAGAGACCAAGCTGAAGCTTATGCATACGGACTTCCGGAGACTATTTTACAAGATTACATTTCCCTGAAAAATGCTTTAAATCAACTCAGGTATTTGGTCACAGGGCATTGCAAGACAATTATATTGCAGAGGCGAAAAAAAGGCGTACATGGGACAACGAAACATTCCGAGATTTTAGACAAGCAATTAAGGACTTGTATATATAGGAGAGCTTATACTAGGGAAAATGTATCGGAAAGTTCCATGAAAACGATTTTGGACAAATGTAGTGGAAATGATGATTTTAGACTTGCTGTTAAACGAACCCGACCAAAAACTCTTGTCGAGACAGTTACAGCAGCCATACAGGAAGAGTGTATTCGTTGTATATAAAACAGAAAGTTAAACCTGAAGACATATCCACCTCAAGTCTATGATGAAGGATATGGAGATTACGAAGAGCACTCAGTCTCAAAGTCCATAAAAACAAAACAAAATAAGAGCAGAGCAAACACGGACCCCCGAAACATCAGAGGTGGGATCAGGTACCATGGAGGAGTGAGCATCCCCTGCCGACCGGTCACACCCGCCGTGTACTCCTTGTCACCACCAGGAAACAACGGAAAAAACTGTCGCCAGTGCACAAACAACGGATCAACAACCGTCACGAAAAACGCCAGTCTGCACCCAACCCAACGAAAAAATGCATCCGCCGACAAGGCCACTGAATCGACCACAGAACTCACGAAACGACGACCCCAAAGAGGGCTTCCGATATACCCGCCTCATCAACCCGCCTTCCAACAATCCACCTCGCTCTAGAAATTGTTCACACGTAGAGCAGGCTCTTGCGTATCGAATCAACTTAGATATATATACTCCGTATGCAGGTGATGATGTTAGAAATGCTAAAGGAGACAAGCTAAGATGGGAAGATAAATCAACAGCTAATTTGAACAAGGGTTTGAAGAATTGTTTCAAATGCAACTCAACGCAGTATTTAATACGATATCGCCCAAAGGGAGACCTGACGATAGATCCAAATAGAGTGGTTGGACCAGAACTCATGAGAACCAGGGTATCCAACAAAATATCAATCCGCAGTTAAACCGAAACAGACCGAGGCAGTAGGCCATGCGTTGGTCAAGAAAGCACAAGAGAAGCCTAGTACAGTAGATATGAAATATTACATTGATATTTCTACGACGAATAATAAATTAGAAGAAGCGCATATAAATGTCAACTCAGGGGTGGTAATGCCTGGTGTCATTATCGGGGGCAAACCCGGAATGATTGTAAAAGAGTTAGTGCAAGGTTGGCCATTGGAGTGGAAAATCGACACAGGTGCGATTAATATCTTCATTACAGAGGACATGTATTACAGTATACTTCCTCGAGAGAGACGTGCGCGGAAAAAGTTTGAGACATTTGATGAAACTAATTTTAAAGCTATTGAAACTGCAAATATGTGGTTAACTCTGGGGCCATAAGTGTATATTTTCGTGTTTTCGTTGGAGGAGTAAAAAGTAACTTGCTTAGACAGGACTTTATGACCAAATTTGAGTGTCACTGGGACTATCAAAGTAATCATGTGATGATAAATTGCCCAAAGAAGTCATGAAGATCAAGGCTGCCTGGTGGTTTCAATGGAGGATGAAGTGATTTCCCCGAAGTATGAAGCAGTGATGAAATCAAGAGTGATTTCAGGTACAAAATCCAGGGACGGAAATTTAGTGCCTCTTAAATTGTTTGTCCACACACATGGACTTGCAATTGCCCATATGTTAGTGAATTCCGAAGATGGAGTTATTTATGCGCGTGTGTTTAACCCAGGCGACAGCGAAGTTTGTGTAAAGAAGAACACAGAAATTGCGCAATTTACACCACTTAAGGTTGTGTTGGACTCCTTAAAAAGTAAAGATGTGGAGGTGTGTAATGTTACAGTGGGAAATAGATCGACTGATCTTCCCGACTTTTTGTGTAATATGTTTCGCGAAGGATGCGAAAACCTGTCCCCGGAATAAGCGAGTAAATTCAAGACATTTTTATTTAATCACCAAGACGCATTTGCAGACCCCAATCTACATGCACAGCGTGCGAATTTAGGTGAACATCGCGTCGATTTGAGTGACGAGACCCCGTTTAGAGAACCAGTGAGTAGAATATAAGATATTTAAAAGAGATATTTTAGATGCGGAAATTGAAAAGTTAAGGAATCAAGGATTAATGGAGAAATCAACGAGTCCGTGGTTGTCACCTTTAGTGTTAGTTCAGAAGAAGGATAAAACTTGGATACTTTTAGTTGACTACAGAAGATTTAATGCTCAGACAATCAAGGATGCATATCCCATCCCCAGAATTGCTGACGATTTAGAAACTTTACCTAGATCGAAATGGTTTACATCATTAGACTTAAATAGGGCTTATCATCAGATTCCAATGCGCGAGTGTGATAAAGGAAAAACTGCATTTGGAACACCTCCAGGCGGATTATACCAATTCAACGTCATGCCTTTTTGATTGTGTAATGCCCCCGCCACTTTTCAGAGAGACATTTAGCAGGCACTTAGTGGATTACAATGGCATATTACCGTTTTCTACCTGGACGATATCATTGTATATAGTCGTACATTCGACGAACACCTGAGAAATCTAAATTCAGTGTTTGATCGCTTGAATTTAGCTTATTTGAAATTGATGGCAAAAAAATGCAAATTCTTTAGAAAAGAAGTGACATTCTTAGGCCATGTTATTTCAGAAAACGTAGTGAAGACGGATCCTAGCAAAACTGATACGGTTAAAAACTGGAAAACGCCAAAAAATGTCGGTTAAATCAGAAGTCTCTTAGGCCTTGTGTCTTACTATCGACGATTTATTAAAGACTTTGCAAAAATTGCGAGATGCCTACACGAACTTACAAGCACAAAATAAGATGTGGTCGTGGATTGAAGAATGTGATGAAGCTTTCTGTTTGTTTAAAAGTAAGCTCGTGAGTGCGCCTATTCTTAGCTATCCAGGCGTCAATGGAGGAACCTTTATTCTGGATACGTACGCTAGTAGCGATGCCATAGGAGCCGTTCTATCTCAAATTCAGGATGGAAATGAAAAAGTGATTGCTTATGGTAGCCGAACATTGTCAACAACGGAAAGGAATTACTGTGTAACCCGCAAGGCAATGTTAGCACTTGTGTTTTTCGTCAAACATTTCAATCAATACTTACTTGGTCGTGAATTCACGTTAAGGACAGATCATGGATCTCTTGTGTAGCTACACGAACTTAAAGACCCGGATGGACAGATCACGAGATGGTTACAGCAGTTAATTAGCTGCCTTTACGTTCAAGATACAATACCGACCAGGGAAGTGACACGGAAATGCCGACAGCTTAAGCAGAATTTATGTTCAGGGAGTTACGTGCAAGCAATGTAAACTAGATGTTACGGAGGAATATTTAGGACCAATATATCCACGTTGAACAACTAAAAACTGTGTCCGTAAATATGAGCAATAATGTGTATTCAATTATTGGTTTATTTGACGACGACGACGAAGTACCACCTGTGAATTGTAGTAGTGTCAATGTACCAGCTAACCGACCATTACGGGCAAGGCAAAAGAAACAGCCAGAGGATTCCCTAACTTTGGAAAATATTAGGGAGGCACAGTTGACCGATAAGGATATGTGCAGATTACTGAAAAGGAAAGAAGATTCCGTATTTAAGAAGCCCTTAGTAAGTTCGATTTCCCTATTAGGATTTGAAAGCAAGTTTCTATATGCTCCTTGGGAATTACTTACTGTGAAACAAGGTGTATTGTGTATTCAATGGATTGACAGTGATTTTGAGCGATTCTGGATTTGTGTGCCGGGAAATCTAAGGGACAATGTTATGTGGAACTTTCATGGGCGTTAGAAGAGCACTGGACACGATAAATAAAAGCCAGTATTATTGGCTTATTTAGGAAAATTGTACATAATTATGTGACTTCGTGTGATATCTGTGAGGAGCGAAAACATCGAAGTAACAAGAAACGCACATGCATGAAAACCTATCGAAGTGGAGTGAAATTCGAGCGAATAGCAGTGGATATAGCTGGCCCGTTCCCAAAAAACAAACAACGGATTTGTGTATATTCTAGTGATTGCGGACTATTTCACTAAATTTACGGAAATTTTCCCTCTTATTTCGTGATATTGAGGCCGCGACAAATATCATATTCCGTTGGATCAAAAGAAAAGGTTGTCCAAAGGAAAGCCAGTTATACCAGGAATTGTGTAAAATGTTGCAGAAAAATAAAACGCGCACTACAGCTTAACATCCTCAATCAGATGGAATGATTGTACGTTTAAACAGAACGGTGAAAGATTTGCTATCGAAGTATATTTCTGTGCATCAAAATGACTGAGATAAATTCTCAGACGGAGTTGTATTCGCATATAACAGAACAGTACATGATACGACTGGGACTACGCCGTACAGAATGGTGTTTGGAGAAGAAATGAGATTACCTGTAGAATATTTTTAGTGACAGAAAATGTTATCGGGAAGAGGACCGTGTTTCTACACCTACATAATACTAGTATGTGCGTACCCAGAAAATTTCCTTTTGTGAATTGTATGACATTGTGCGAGTTGTGACAGGAATAGACGTACGTCGTCAGAAACGTAATTATGATCGAAAAGTACGAGAGGTAAACTACAATATTGTAGATCAAGTTAGAAGAAATCAACGACAAATAACCAAAGAAGCAAAATCAAAATTTGCCATTAATTGGACTGGTCCTTGGTATGTTGTGAAACGATTAAGTGATGTGCTGTACCGAATCCGACATTCAAAAACTTCAAAAACCCGTTATTGTTCATTCAGGCAACTTAAAACCGTACCGAGGGAATTAACATTCTGCCAGGATCCCTACGGAATCTACAAGGGACCAGACAGTCAACGCCCGTGTACCCGAGCGACGCGCGCCAGCGATAGTGAAACGTTTGAAGTTGCCGGAAGACACGCGCCATGATCTTGACCAAAATGATCACTTGCCGACAATCAATCAGAAGCCAGAAGAAGGACTACCCGACATGGACGGGTTATAAAAAGGCCAATTCGTTTCAGAGACAGTAACTGACCAGATGATTTGTGAGATTTGTGGACATTGTTTTAGCCGAAGTAATTTAAATCAACACAAGAGAGAACAACATCAACACTATGTAGAACCGTTCAAGTGTTCGTTTTTTCAGAGACAATTTCTTAGGAAATTTAACTTAAAAAGACATTTGTTGTCAGTGCATAAATCTTCCGATTGAGAAAGACGTGGACCAGAAAAGAAGAAAGTGGAACGAGAGCGATATGAGGAAACACAGAAGCCCGTGAACATGCTTGGCTACCTTTACGAAGACATTTCCAGTGATTTTTTTTTATTTAATCAATATTTTATGTTAGATTACATAATTGGATTGGACATCAGGCATGGCCTATATAAGTCCTTTCCAAGGTCAAGGTTACAAATGTTAAGAATATTGACAATAATTTACAATGATGGAACATTTCCAGTGATGAGGAGGGCATGCGTGAACCCATGAATCGGTTAATCGAAAGTGATGTTTTGGGGGAAATTTCAGTGCATTCGACAGACTTCGATTTTATCGACGATTTACTCAGACAAAGTGACGCTGTTCGTGATAATGATTTCGATTTCGGAGAAAGTGACTCTGTTAGTGACTAGAGGATTGTTATCAAAGAGCTATGTAATATATAATAAACAAATGCTACGTATTTAAGTTTAATGTTTTATTCGAGTTGACAGGTATTGTCCACAGTGGTCTACACAACAGTGGGGCAGCCGGCAAAATGGCATACCCCCAACATCAACATAAGTTGTGCCCTCCCTGACGGGAAGAGTAGCACGCTGGGTTGACATCATTCGTGCTACGGACACATTTCAACACAAATTATCTTTTATAATTATATTATTTTGCTTTAGCTTTAAATTGTATTAGATATAATTTTCAAAGTCAACATCACATATATCCACATCAACCATCACATATATCAACATCAACCACAAAAAGTCAACAAAATCAACAGTTCAATGGTTAAATTGAAGATGACGATTTCGCCAATACGACCACTGTGAAGTATAGTTTACTTCTTTCCCCGAACTCCTCGAATGGATAATTTGCTAAGTTGACCCTTGTCATGCATGGTATTCGGTCAGAGATCATTCCAAAGGTCCCAGAATACGGAAATAGCAGGCAATTCAGATCAGGATCGTTAGTCTCCTTAAACGAAATCTAATATCTGAAAAGACAAAAACAAAAACCTACAGCAGAAAAAGATTCTCAATAACATTTGCATAACTCTAATAAATTTGGTCACGCCAAACCATGTAAAACAATGAAAAACGTTATTTTAACAAACAAAAGGAGAAAGGGTATATACTTAACACCTAGCTCAAGGGTTGAGGTGGGAGGGTATTTCATAATACAAAAACATAAATCGGATACGTTCATCACCCACCTTTCACTTTCATTGATGCATAGAAAAGGGGAGATAACCCGTAAACCTAGTGACTAAGTACCGACACTGTATGGATGGATAAATAAATTCCAGCTTATCACATTTATTAGTTTTTTCCACAAAAAGGATGTGAATGATGACATATAATAAAAGGATAGAGCTTTGATAACGGCGCATATTGTGAGATGAACTCAAATATGCGGTATCATCAAAGACCTATGTATATAATAAACAAATGCTACGTATTTAAGTTTAATGTTTTATTCGAGTTGGCAGGTATTGTCCTCAGTGGTCTACACAACAGTGGGGCAGCCGGCAAAATGGCATACCCCCAACATCAACATAAGTTGTGCCCTCCCTGACGGGAAAAGTAGCACGCTGGGTTGACCTCATTCGTGCTACGGACACATTTCAACACAAATTATCTTTTATAATTATATTATTTTGTTTTAGCTTTAAATTGTTTAAGATATAATTTTCAAAGTCAACATCACATATATCCACATCAACCATCACATATATCAACATCAACCACAAAAAGTCAACAAAATCAACAGTTCAATGGTTAAATTGAAGGTGACGATTTCGCCACATGTGCACCGTAGGTGCCCACGGCCACCTGGTGGGGGTAGGCAACTTCAATTTAACCACCCACCATGGACTCCTAGCCTACTCAAAACCCTCAGCAACCCATCCATTGTGAACATCACTCTCTCTCTCATTGCCAACCCACTGTAGAACTATCCTGCATTAAAATAATTCTGGTCTTCCTTCAAATTGATTGGGCCTATCGTCCCCCCCACTCCTGAATTTATATATTTCCAAGTTACTAGTATATTGCTTTGGGTCTCCGATTCCATTATTAATATCCAGCTGGTAAGAGAGAACTACTACCTGGACTAATGTAAAAAAAATTATGTAGAAAATACGTTTTGTTTAGATTCCTCCTCCCCCCTTTTTATTTATTTGTTTATAAATTTGAATTTTATTTCTTATTTATTAATTTTTAGGTGATAAAATACTTTCATGCAGAGATTAGAAAACAAGATGAATGAGCACCTTTACTCTTAACCCCCCTTTCCCTTTCAGCATGATTATGCTATTCCCGTATTGTTGACTATAATTTTAAAGGTGTTCACATGCTCAATTTGTAAACTGCAGAACATGTTTTGTGATATTTGGCAATGTATCTTGCCAGTTCTGAGGGAATGATGTTATACATGTACCACTTATTTTGAAAGTGAACTCTTCAAAGGACCATTTAAAATTGATTAAATCTTGTATATAATAAGTACCTTTCAAACCAAGACACACAATTGAGGACTTTGTATTTACTGCTCATTTGTAAATGTAGTTGGACTGCAGCAGACATTGAAGGCACATATGACTAAATCCTTTATTCTAAACCCCTTCCCAGTTGATCCTCTATCAAAAATGCATCAAAATCCGAGACATGTCTTTTCCAAGATTTTTTGGTGCTTACAGAGAATGCGTGTTAAATACGAGCTACGTATAGTGTCCCGCGGTAGCTACATTGGTTTGTCGCTGGATTCAAGCTATATCGAAGCAGCATTTTAGGTTCGAATACAGTGATTTTTTTATTATTTTTTTTTTTTAATCTTTTTGCTTATAATTTTTGAATTGGTACTGAAAGAAATACTCTTTGAATAAAGTTACCAATTATGTTTCTTAAATCATTTTACATTATTTTTTTATTTTTCAATGCGTTCACATTTTGTTCATTTATAGTGCTAACGTTCCCAAATAGAGATAAACATACATGAACGTGCAACTACAAAGTTACACCTGATGAAAAAATATTGATTATATTAAAAAAAAACTAGAAACTTCGATCGTACTGTTACATTCAATATTTTCAGTGCATTTAAAATTTGAGCACAAAAATTAGTTTGCGTTAGATTTCTATTACATTCTATTGAATGTCTCCAGTATAGATAATTTATCTTTCATGACACCTTTTAATTGAAAAACAAATTATCTACAAATCAATAAACATAAGGCAGAAATCCATTCCCGGGAAGTTTCTAGGTTCATTGTATAAGATATGTATTACTACATGGTGCTTGGACATTTAAATTTGAATTGTTTCGTGTCAATGATTCCTGCCGACTGCGCATCTAGTGCGCCCACTTTCTTTACCATAAGAAGTACTTGATAAAAACTGCGAAGGTCTGACAAAAGCAAAGGTATGCAAGAGCACAAAGACAGATTTATATGCAATTTTCTTAAATATTAGTGGTATTGTTGTTCAAATTTGTGAGACAGTTTAATATCTGCTGGAGTCTAGAAAGTAATTTTTTGCAAAAAGATAGAAAGGTTTATTTGAGCAAGGACCCAGAATCAGGAATCCACTACATTAGATTTCTTCATGAGAGCGTCCAAACCCGCATGCCCTGAAGAGTAAAGGAATTTTCGAGATAAACAGGAAGTGTTTTTTCACATTAACAATTTTTGCCAGATCTTTGATCTTTTGACTTGTTTCTATTTCCAAACTTGAAATAAACACCTTTCAGAAGGAAAAAAACAAGTCTAGAAAATCATTGGATCTGCCATTTTCCAGTATACTAAGGGTCATACCCAAAATGAGTTCTAAAAAACGAACAGAAATTGGATAAAAAATGTTACAGATATGTGTTTGAATTAAAAGAGATTAATAAGTAAAATCATGAAGACTAAATCATTGAAATGCGTTGTTTGCTTCTTTCTGAGCACAGAGGACATTATTTATTGAACAGCCCTCGTAAATATTTTAATGTGTTATTTGATGAGTATTCTACGTACAGTATCTGCCCGTATCAGTATGTACATATTGGATGAAAACAATTTTTTTTTTCAATATTTTAAATGCTTACAATTATATGAAAATTATAGTTAATTGTGTACATTCATACTCTTATCTTTGACGTAAATGGAATTATAAAGATTATATTTGAAGTATAATAAGCAATAATATAACTCAAACTATATTAAAAGGAAGTTTCTAACATATAAAGAGAAAAAGCCAATAAGAACCTATAGTACATAATCTATAAGATAGTACAACCAAGTGCGGGTCCAGATTTTTTTTCCAAATGGAGGGGGGAGGGGGGGGGTCCACCCCAGTAAAAAAATCCATTCCAGAAATTTCTTGACAAGCAAAAAAAAAAAAATTGAAGTCAACCTATTTCGTTGGGTAGGGTATGGTGAACTGGATGATTTTCAATGATTCTAATGACTTTCAAATCAATACCACATAGATCGAAGGGTTTTGTTTCTGGAAGGGATGTCCAAGGTCACTTTCACTTGGTTTAGTATATACATAATACAACTCTACAAATTCTAAGGGGGGGGGAGTGGGAAGGTCCGGTGGACACTCTCCAGATCCGTGCATGTACAACAGAATAAAGTTGCTTTATAACATGTAAGAAGAAGAGGCCTTTAATGAAATTGATATTAGTAGAAGTAAAAGAAAAACAACAAAAGGGAGTTATTAACTATTAAATTAATGACAAGCAAGTTGATGAATCACAAATATCAGCAGTCTCGTTTAAAGTCATCATTTCGTAAGTTCTATGGTCGATACAATGACCTTGTCAGCAAATACAATTTATCGTGGAGTCAAATGCTGACTGACGTTTTTCATACCAATTGTTAGTCCATTTTTTATACACTGAATTGACGACGGATTTTTTCCGTTATTTCCTGATCATGACAAGGAGCACATGGCGGGTGTGACCGGTCGGCAGGAAATGCTCACTCCTCCATGACACCTGATCCCACCTCTGTTGTTTCGGGGGTCTCTGTTTGCTCTGCTCTTATTTTGCTCTTATATTTTGAGATTGAATACTGTTCGTTATCTCCATATCCTTCTTATTTCTCCGCCTTAACTAATTGTGGAACTTTGAAGTATTTCATCATGCTGTAGGCCTATTCCTGTGTAATAAATCTCAAATAGTTTTTCGAAAATAGTTCTGGCTGTTAGCAGTAAAATAAAATTGAAATTTTCCCAGCGCTTGCTAGTAATATTAATGTTACTTAATGATCCGATAGCCTAAGGTTATTTTCCAAATATTAATTTTGGCAACGGAATTAATTTTTTTTATATGTATCGATCACATGTATTAATGGCCCGTTTCAGTAATCTAGACATTAGTCTGGACGATTTGCAAGAGGTTCAAATATCTGGATTAACTATACCCCACTGTATATGCAACCGAAATGTCTTAAAAGGATTGTGAATTACCAGGTAAATAAAAATTATAAACATGGTGTGTGGGGCAACGCACTTTGAAAAAATTACGCACTTTGAAAATTTTTTTCAAAGTGCGTTAAAATTGGGACAAAATCAACGCACTTTGAAAAAAAAATTTCAAAGTGCGTTAAATTTGGGACTAACTCAACGCACTTTGAAAAAAATTTTCACAGTGCGTTAAGAGTCTACATCATTATATTTTATCATGGAGACAACTTAACGCACTTTGAAAAAAAAATCATATTTTAGTAATATATAAAAATCATATTTTAGAAATGGAAAGATTTGATTTGTTATTTATTTTCAAAAAACTAACCCTAACCCTCACCTCAAAAATGAATTGATTTACCCCCGTCGAAAAGAGGAGAAGACGGATATAAGATCCCTCAGTCCAAATCTTTATCTTCCCAATACATAGGTGTCGGTAACAAACGGGGGAGGGGAGCAATAAACCTAAAAAGGGGAAGCTGCATTTTCAATGCTTACACGATGTATAAATCTTTCCAAAATAAGTGGGGGCTTAGCTCCCCACCCTTCCCTGGCCCTTCGCCTGGTCTCGATGTCTATGCTATTCTCAAAACATTCATATTGTTATATTATATTTGCATATCCACTGCACTCTCCCTCTATGAACATATAGTCATCAATTCCATTCATAGTACTATAGACGCAATTGCTTCCACTATGAGTGCAATTGTTCTATCACACTCATGTAGAACAATCTCTACTACACTTGTATAACGTGATGAGAAGTATATATACGAAATGTTTCATAAGAGGAATAAAAATAAGTTTTTAATAATATTCTTTAAAAAAAAAATTCAGAATAATTAAAATTGCTAATTTATATCTTTGAAATTAAGGTCAATGTATTTAATTGTAAAATAAAACTTTTTAAAAATTGTAGAGAACTGCCATATTTTTATTTTTTGTATCATGCATATTTAAACAAAGAACGATAACTCTTCACACTTTGGCAATAACATTCAAAAAGAAAAAAATCTTAAAACTAGTATATTTCAAAAATGATTTCAGCTATTAAAAATAAATAGAAAAACTAAAAAAAATTATAGAAAAGCATTCTGGAATAATAATCATTACATGTATAAAAGCATTCTCTTTTTTCATCACAGTGTTAAATTATTGATTTTCGTCAGAGGGTTTTAATAACGTTGATCGATGACGTCACAACTGCAACAAAACAAAAATGTGATAACGGCGCTGCTTGTATCCAGATAACTGTGTGGAAAAGGGAAATACTTTATAAATATGTTTGTGATTTATTAGAGAAAAGGAGCATTAATCAGGTTTACTGATTTTAAAGCTTTATGTTTTTCTTTACCGAAGACAAGAAACTGTGTCCTTATGTAAGTCAGGATTTCCTCTGATATTCTTGAAAAAAAAATCAAAGAATGCAAATATAAGTAATAAACAACGATTATTCAGTGAACATGGCATTATGAATAGCAATAGCTCTGCTGGCATATTCCATGATGCGCGCTAGCAATTGCTATTCATAACGCCATGTTCACTGAATAACATTGTTTATTTTTGAAATAACAGTTTTGAATAAGTTTTCCTTTTATATTACAAATGTAATAAGTTTCGCCGCGCTATAAACCCTGAAAAATGCTGAGTCACACCGGAAACAAATTATGTCACGCCGGCAACAGTTATGTCACCCCCGACGGAAACAGTTATGTCACCCTTTCGATCACGTCCACGTGTTTTTACGCTACGCATTTTAGTTCGGGTTCGACATTTTATGACATCGGTTGCTAAGCAAAAGTAAACAACACATCGTATTTCTTAACGGCAAGAAGGCATTTTTGGACTATTTGTGTAAATTTTAACGATTTTGAATGATTTTAAATTTTCTTTTAATTTTAAAAATGTCATATAACATATACCACATGGCTTCTAGGGCGACTATACCAGAATATTTGCCCCTCAGGCTTTCCTGTCACCTCGGGGCAAATATTCTGGTATGTCACCCTCGAAGCCATGTGATATATGTAAAATGTATTTACCTAACTGGTATGACGTTGAATACTTTGAATATTAAATGAGTTAATTAAAACAGATGAAAACTAGAAATTTTTAAGTACAGTAAAACGTATGAGAGAGAAAGCTGTCCACTGTTAGTGCCACCTTTACACCTTTACTTCTACTTATCAAAGACTAGAATTTAAAAAAAAAGAAACGATTTATTGATCTTAAACAATCGTCACTCTTTTTTTCAAAACCCTTTAATTTTCCCTTTTATTTTATCAAAACCTCAAATATTTAAAACATCAGTATCTCAGGTCCTGAAGTGACTTCATCATAAAAAATTAATCGGACCAGGATCTGTTATTTATCATACCGATTATTTGTAGAAATATTGATCAATCTTTACATTTTAAACCAATATGGTCGATATTAACGCACTTTGAAAAAAAAAAATCAAAATGCGTAAGGGTCGATATTAACGCACTTTGAAAAAAAAAATTCAAAGTGCGTTAGCTTGGTCCCAAATTTAACGCACTTTGAATTTTTTTTTCAAATTGCGTAATTTTTCAAAGTGCTACAACGCACTTTAAAAACAAGGGTGATTAAACATAAATTGAAATTAAAATTGAATTTTACAATTGCTTTGAAAATGATAAAGAATAAACTCATTAATTAAATAAAGAAATAAAGACAAAAAAATATATCATACAAATATCAATCTTTTGATATTAGTCAATAAATTTTTACAATTGCCAATTTCTTTCCTTATATGACAATACTAAAAAAAATGAAATTCAATTTTCGATGACATGCAGTCGGTCACATGATCAGACTTTCTTGCTTTTGGAAAGCAAACTGCACGAGACATTTTGAAAGTCTTGACTGTGACGTCATATAACGTCGTATTTATACGTTATGTTGCATTCAATAACAGATTCTAAATTGGGCGTATTATCTTTGTAATGTGTGTAAATATAAGAAATAAGATATCATTTTTAGAGTGTCATTGGGATATGACATGAAGTCGGTCACGTGATCAAATCTACCATAACGCCCTTCGGGCGTTATAGAATTTGATCACGTGACCGACTTCATGTCATATCCCAATGACACTCTAAAAATGATATCATTTCTTAATTTTACATTACGTTCGACATTAACTTCTGTTTGATAATGGTTAAAACAATTGCTACCCCATAACGCAGCTTGTTCAAGAAATCAAGTATCCGACCAAGCGCCCAAAATAATTCCCCAAGAAAGTAATGATTTCCAAATTTAAACATTCGTATTTTTCACACAGAATGTGTCCCATGATTGTGCCAGTCATTGCAAAAACAGCTCCACTTATGATTTTAGAAATCTCTCGATCGAAAACCCTCTTTGTAAGGATACCTGATTGTTTTTTCATTCCCAATTGCATTATTTCATATCCTCCTATAATTGCCTCACTTAGAAGAAGTTGGAAGAAATTTTTCCACATCCAGCCATGAGACCAATCAAAAAGAAATCTGACCACTTCGAATTCCTTCTTATATCTGAGCCTACCCGCCTCTTTAACAATGTTAGACAGATCTGGTAAATCTGGAAAAGAATTTCTGATTCTATAATTTGAATTTCCATGAACATAATTTCTTCTGAGATAAATAGGCGCTGTTCCAGTTCTAGTACAAGATGGGTAATGAAATGTATGTTGATATGCACTTTTAATTTGGGAAAGAAAATGGTTTCTTCCGAGAAAAACAGTTACTGGACCAGATTGCCATCCAAGTCTTAATGTTAAATGCATATTTCCAACTCCTCTCGATACGAAAAAATCGAAAATTTCGGCCAATTTCTGCTTACAAGAACTTGCATGTTCGATCTGATATGAATTCGGGTTTCCAGTCATGACATAAGTTGCAAAGTGCTCACAATTATTATATGTCACCATGTAGGCTCTTTCGCCTACTCTTTTACAGCATCGCTCGATGGCTTTTTGAGTGTCTGTCTTTGAATAACATGGATCCTTAATCACGTAGAGACTTTTTGCAGTTATTTTTTCTTTTATTTCTTCAATTGATAAATCTCTTTCTAGAATCCTACCAGTAATGAACATTGGACTGACACCTTTGTATTCAGTAACTTTCCAACCCCCTTCAATACCTCTTACAATTAAATGATGAAAGTAGTCTATGCTTGCAGTGCACCCTTCAGTCGCAAAATGATTTATTTCTTTCGCAAAATCACAAAATTCCTCGAAACTTTTTACTCTGTGTCCAAATTTCGGAATCTAAAATAATTGAAGTTATTATTAACAAATTTATACATATCTGACAGACTCTTTTCAAAATGGGAGTAAATGAAAGTAAATGGTACGTATTTTTTGATTATTATTATTAAACTTGACGTAAATATTATAGGGTTATTGAACTTATATTGGTGAATATTGGCCTGAGTTGGCTGAACAGCCAACGAGTGCAAATATTCACCAATATAACTCCAATAACTCCTTTATTATATAGCTAAAACATTTCCAAATACTTTATTATAATTATTTTAATTAAAAACCCCCTCAAATTAATGATTTTTTAGTATCGGCTTTCAAATTAACGTCTGTCCTGTTAGCGTTCAATATCGCATCACTCCGATGGCCCTACCGAGCGATATGATTTGCTTATTTAGGTTTTAATGGGTCTAATAGGTACTATATTTTAATAAATAATTTCATTTTTGTGTGAAAAATAAACACATCTTACCTAGATGCCACTTCCTTTCTTTAATTTAGCTCTAAGAATTTGACCAGACGACGTTTTTGGTTTACAACGGGGCGTTCGATATTGAACGCTCGTATTCGGAATGTTTCGGGCATACTCATATTAGTAATACAAAGGTAGCGTTCAATAAAACGTCAAGATATTGAAAATAAAAAATTCTCTAGATTTTTTGTAGTATTTTATCAGAGACTATTTATGAGCTATATAATAAAGTATATTTATATCAACATTGTATTATAATTCTAATGCAGATATACATGTAACTTTATGAAAATTATAGTATGAAACCTTGAAGTCTTATCGTATTATGATACATGTAGCATGTTTACGAGAAAAAAAATTAATTCTTGAATTTATCGGCCTTTTTAGCTTACCTGAGCCGAAGGCTCAAGTGAACTATTCTGATCAAAACTTGTTCGTTGTCTGTCGTCGTCGTTGTCGTTAACTTTCCACATTTTCGACTTCTTCTCAAGAAGCACCGGGCCAGTTTCAACCAAACTTGGCACAAAGTATCCTTAGGTTAAGGGGACTCCAGTTTGTTCAAATGAAGGGCCACGTCCTTATTCAAGGGAAGATAATTAAGAAATTATGAAAATTTGATGCTATGTTTTAAAAATCTTCATCTCAAGAACCACTGTGCCTGGAAAGATGAAACAATAGGGAAGCGTCCTCGGGTAGTGTAGACTCAAGTTTGACCAACTTATGACTCTTGGGGTAGGGCAGGGCCACAATAACCGATCAAAGTTTTACATAGAAATATATAGGAAAAATCTTCTTCTCAAGAACCATTGTGCCAGGAAAGATGAAACTTATAGGGAAGCATCCTCAGGTAGTGAAGATTCAATTTTGCTCAAATCATGGCCCCCAGGGGTTTGGCGGGGCCACAATAGCCGATCAAAGTTTTACAAAGAAATATATAGGAATAATCTTCTTCTCAAGAACCATTGTGCCACAAAAGATGAAACTTATAAGCATCCTCAGGTAGTGAAGATTCAATTTTGTTCAAATCATGGCCCCCAGGGGTTTGGCGGGGCCACAATAGTCGATCAAATTTTTACAAAGAAATATACAGGTATATGAAAAATTCTTTAAAAATCTTCTTCTCAACAACCACTGTGAGAGAAAAGATGAAACTTGTAGTGAAGCATCCTCAGGTAGTGTAGATTCAGGTTTTTGTTGAAATCATGACCCTTGAGGGTAGAATGGGTCTTCAAGGGCTGATCAAAGTTTTACATAGAAATATATAGGGAAATTCTTTAAAAATCTTCTTCTCAATTATAGCAAAGACATAAATGATTATATTTTTATGGAAGCATCCTCAGGTAGTGGACATTCAATTTTGTTTAAATCATGACCCCTGGGGGAAGGGTGGGGTCACAACATAGAATCCAAGTTTTACATATAAACATGTAGAAAAAATCTTTAAATTTCTTCTTTTCAAGAAAAGTAAAGCCATGATTAGTCCTGTTCTTATAGAAGTATTCTCAGGTAATGTAGAATACATTTTGTTCAAGCCATGACCCCTGGAGGTATAGGGCGAGCCACACTGCAAGTTCAAAAGTAAAGGGCAATAAAGCCACACGTAGTCAAAGAAATATGCAAGCATCCTAATAGTTAGTGAAGTTTCAAGTTTGTTCAAATCATACTATCTCCCTTTTTAGGATTGGTTGGGACCACTATTGGCTTAAAACTTTTCGATAATAAACTGATTTCTGCTTTATTTTCTAGCCACAGAATGCTCAGGTGAGCAATGTGGCCCATGGGCCTCTTGTTAAATACTGTATGTACTTTTGAAAGCGGGCTTCATATTTTAGTGGTTTGGGGCAGAAAACAATGCGCTAATCCATGAATATCGTTAAGAAATTATTTACAAGTACAATACACTGATCAGACATGTTAGAGCTTATTTATGATTACTTCAACATCTCCATACCCAATGATGAAGGACATTAAATGGCAACGTTTCTGGCTTTCGTATAGAATTTTTCTAGATTTTTTGAACAGGTTTAATGGAAGCAAATATGTTCAATTCGGGTCCTTTTTACCCATCAAGTCAGCCTTCCTTTATAGATTTTGTAAAATCAATGTTTTTACAATTCGCAATGCATTTCCTATGTAAAATGTTGCTTAAATGGGCCTATATTATTTTTAACCATAAGTTTTCTCCAGAACTCATTTATTTCATAAGGTTTTTACGTAAAATACATTGTTGAAATCTTATTTCTGTTGACATGCATATACTTTGCAAGAAAGTGCAAATAATGAAACTAAACTCTTGAAACTTTGAATCTTGAAACTTTTTATTCCACAAAAGCCCCCACATGGGGTATGTTAGTACAACAAGAATTTAACAAATGAACAAGTAAACATGTGAACAGTATACAATTAGAAGTATTAAACCACAAATATTACGTCAGAACTATCTAAATATATTCGGAGATAACTTGCAACGTTATCAATATATCACTTAGCAAATAATTCATAGAACGATGTACAAATTAAAACCAGGCTATGTTTACATTATCAACAGACGACAAGTTTCCAGTATGACAGCTTCAAAAATTACAAATAAAACTACTTTAAGCTTCTGAAAAAGGTATAAGCATATAGAGATACTCATTTTACAGAATAATTAAGTGTTTACAAATAAATACATACTCTGTGATAGGCCTAAATTATGGAGAATTTGTAGAAGTAAACTGAGTGGCGTCCAACCACATTAACAAATGGCGGGCTTCTATGCAATAATTTTACCAAAAAACACAAAAGAGTTCTAACATGAAAAATCAATAAGTAAAGTGAGATAACTCTTAACACTTGACAGAACACAAAGTTTCTGTCGTCTTCATTGTCACTGTATAAAAATTAATTCTGTACTAAACTAATTGCACCGTTCCTGCATTTGGTTGTACAAGACAACCAAAGCAAACAGTAAAGTAGGTTTAAATACCTCAGAAGTTTTAAGTAGGTCCACAGGTAAAAACTCTTTGGACGAGGCCTGATGTAGTACAATTACGTAACACTTTTAAGATATTATACTAGTGCTCAGATATCATAAAATTGTTAAGATTTGTTTCGTGTAATCAAATTTATAATTGCTATGTAGATGGAATTTTCAATAAATCAATGATAATATAAACAAACCTTAGATCAACAGTAGTACTACATAACTCACATGAGCACTATGACAAGGAAAATTGCAACAATAAGTTTAGTGTAAAAAACTTGAGTGCGTTAGTGGTTCTGATCTTCCCATAAAAGGGAGAAAGGGTATGGTTTGAAAACAGTTAATTCTACTCTAAATAAGGATGCTTACATATTTTTGACTAACATGCTATTCCTAACAAATTCGTCGATTGTGGCCCCATTATACTCTTGAGCTCATGAATTGAACAAACTTGAATCAACACTTCTTGACATTGATTCCATCTGATTTTCATCTTACTTGGCGCATTTGTTCTTGAGAAGAAGATTTTTTAACCATGCCATAACGTTTACGCTATTTCGAAGTAATCTCCTCTTGGAAGAGTGCGTGGCCTTTCTTTTAACAATCATGAATTTCCATCACCCAAGGATACTCTGTGCAAAGTTTACTTGAGATTGACCCAGTTGTTCTGTCGAGGCGGTAAAATTGTGAAAAGTTTACAATGACATCGACGACAACGAACAGTTTCGGCTTTCGGCTCAGGTACGCTTAAACTATAACCAAACAAATGTTTTGATAATAGATATTAATTAACCTCTATAAAATTATATTATACATATATAATACTCACACCATCGATCAACGACATCCTAAAACGTTTTGAAACCAAACTTTACCAACCAAACATTAAGAATCTCCAATATAAGGCAGGATACTGTCGTAAGCTTTTTGTTGGAATTTTGGACACTCACTAAACGTCATTAATTTAAAAACAGAGAGAAATTGGCTGTATATACAGAATAGTCTCCAATTTTGTCTACATCGAAAATGTTCTGGTCTGTCAGCGGAGAAATTCCTTTATAGGTTTTAGATTTTTTAAAAATATGTTCTGAATGGTTAAAAAATATATCAAATCAACAAAAAGCTTTTTATTTCTAATTTTTGAAAGAACAGGTAGTCATGCGTGCAGAGTATATTACGTGTTAAAAGACACTTGCATTCATTTGATACTTTAAAAAATAACAATGAAATTGTGTTTAAAATGCTGTCAATGTTTGACAGTGCAGTAAATGTTGTCGTTTGTTTTCTTAACAACGTAAACAATGTCAATAAAACGACTGAATTTGGATTTGATTTAGATAAACATCAATTTTTATTCTATATATGTATAAGTGATTTAAGTGAATAATTAAAGCTTGAGTTGCAAATCCTTACAGACAGTGCTTTAAAAACATTTAACACTATACATTATTTGACGGAGTTCGAGGGCAATATGCGTTTTGTCGGACCCAACAATCAAACTGTTTACCTGATTCCGTTAGGCAGACAGTTTGGTTTGAGGGTCCGACAAAACCTATTTTACCAGAGTATTCAGTCAATGAAGGTTTTTTTATACCTTTTATTTTAATTTTTTGAACATTCCTGTATTTTGTACTTTTTTCCATCATGTACCGGTAACATCAGGCCTGAGGAACATAAAACTTAGACCAGCTTACTTTTGATCTCATTCTCATTTTTCCACTATATATTCCTTTGGAAAAAGTGAGACTCGTCTACGTTTTATGGTCCTCAGGTTAAGTCCAACACTATTGAACACCAACGAATGAAAATGAGATTAAGCTTCGCCCATTTTCTGATGTACATGTAACCAGTCCAACATCTCTCTCAGCGGTCAAACATCGATTTTTTATGCCTACTCAGCAAAACAATAGAAATGTTATACTTTTTTCTTATATATTTGTATAGGAATATATTTTTAAAGGTATAACAACATTATTTGTACAGATCCAGTCCTAGAACATTTCTACCTATGTAGCTATTACTAGCTTCCTATGTAATTAAACCTCATTGAAGTAGCTACTTCTACTTACTTTTGTCGGTCTTTAAAAGATCTATTCAATGTTTTCGTGCTTTCAAGAACTGGCTTCTCTGTTGCACCACTGTAAGGTTAAACCATCACAAATTCGCCCATATTCCTTTTGTCCCCCGCTTTCTCGAAAGCAAAGGGACATTAATTAAATCTCATTTGTGTGTCCGTCTATCCGTCCGTCACAAAAACTTTAACCTTGCCCATAACTTTTGATTGAGAAGAGCTATAACTTTCATATTTCACATGTGTATTCCTTAATTGTGACAAGATCTTTCTTTGGGTACCACCAAATCTGGCCTTTTGACCTTAGAGTTTGACCCACTTTTACACAAAAAAATCTTAACTGTTTTTTAGTCATGAATTTTAAAAGGTAAGGACTACAGGTTTCATATTTCACATAATTATATATTCTTTGTGGCAAGGCCTTTCATTGGATATCAACGAGTTTGACATTTTGACCTTGACCTTGGATATTTCCGAACTTATGAAAAAACTTAAACCTTGGCCGTAAACTTTGAACGGTAAGGGCTAGGGCTTTCATACTTCACATAATTATGTAATCAATGGGATGTGAGAAGACTTTTCATTGGATACCAAGAACTTTGACCCTTTGACCTTGATATTGAAGTTTGTCCTACTTTAAAAAACAAACCTTGACCATAACTTTTAAAGAGTTAGGGCTAGGGTTTTCATACTTCACAAATGTAATCCTTGTGACAGGACCTTTCATTTGATACCAAGAGCCTTGACCATTTGACCCTAACCTTGGAGTTTGACCTACATTTTATAATTTCTAAATGGTATTTGATAGGATGTTCATATTTGACACAATATATCATTAAAAATAACATCTCACCAACAAAGACACCGAAAGCGGGGGACCACAATTCTTTGTTCGACATTAAAGCTTAATTTTCTCGACTGATGTCACTTTGCAAATCAATTTTTTCCCTGTGTTTATTTTCATAAAAATCTTTAAATATATTAATGATACTTTAACCAGAAGATATAGGGTGTATACTAGTACATGTTTATAGGCATAAAATAGTACATTTTACAACCATACCTTTACCATTAAAGTTACTGGTTTGTCTATTGCTAATTAACAATAAGCATTAATATGTAATATAGAAATCATTAAAGGTACATAATAAATGAAATTTAAAAAATATTTACACTGAATACATAACAATTTTTATACCCCCCCCCGCTTGAAAAGTAGGAGGGTATACTGTATTCGGTATGTCCGTCCTTCCGTCCAGCTGTACGTCCGTCCGTCTGTCTGTTACGCTTTGGGGTACCCATCTCTTATCTGCAGCTCCTCCCATACCACCGTATGAAAGTTAATGAGACTTTCACAGTATATTTTTACATATTGCCATTGTGCACCTTCTATTTTTTTTTTTGGATCCGACACATATTTTGGGTTTCCCGGCCACAGCAAAACATGGACTTTGGGAAGCGGGGGTATCATTTAGTGAGCTCATTGCTCACAGTACCTCTAGTTTTAATCTCGTCCTCCGTTGAATTCAAAATAATAGTGCGATCAACAAAAATAAAGGGAAAAAAATCTTTGAAAAAAGCATTCTATGATCAGCAATACTATGTAAACCAATATGGTTTCCTATAGGTTATGAAACATTAATGAACAAATAAAATAAAGATGGCGTCAATTCATAAACTTGCCAAACACCATATTACGTCATGCCGAAAAGTCCATCAGTATACTTTGATTTAAGGTAGTCAGATCCCCAGGTTCTGAAAATTCTAAATGATCACAAAAAAGTCATTAAATTTACAAAGATACGTTCATTTTGTCAGAAAATTTCTTCAAAGTTCATCATTGTAGTTCATCATATGATCCACAGAAAAATGATCAGAAATATATTTTCAGGAAAGGCAAATTAAAGCATAAGCATTGCATTTCCTAAATGAAATTTTATTTTCTAGACCTATATAGTATCACATTATAGGGGTAAACTTGGCGCCCTTGCACCAAAAAACGGTGTCAATTGGGTCCTTTTTGACACTGGAAACCGTTAGAGGCGCTCTTGCACCATAGTGTTCCGGGCTCCCCTAAGTGGCACAATTCCTTGTTTGGGCGCTAGGCGCTTTCTCTAGACCAGTATAGTTTTTGTATAATATCACATTATAGGGGTAAACTTGGCGCCCTTGCGCCAAAAAACGGTGTCAATTGGGTCCTTTTTGACACTGGAAACCGTTAGAGGCGCTCTTGCGCCATAGTGTTCCGGGCTCCCCTAAGTGGCACAATTCCTAGTTTGGGCGCTAGGCGCTTTCCCTAGACCCGTATAGTATTTGTATTATATCACATTATAGGGGTAAACTTGGCGCCCTTGCGCCAAAAAACGGTGTCAATTGGGTCCTTTTTGACACTGGAAACCGTTAGAGGCGCTCTTGCGCCATAGTATTCCGGGCTCCCCTAAGTGGCACAATTCCTAGTTTCGGCGCCAGACATTAATTAATAAATGGGTGTTTTTACATCGGGTTCGATAAACACTTAAATATAGTCGATAAATCTTATAAAACATTTTTGTTATTGGCCGCTAGCTTATTGGCCGCTAGCTTGACTTTAGTAATTTTTGTTTACTCGACATCAGCTTGGGCCTTTACTAATTGTAAAACGGGAACGGCGGGACAAATATATCCCGGAAGTTATTCAAAACTTTATGAATATTTGCTCTTTTGCATTCGAACTTTACAAGGTTTTTCCTTAATTTGATCAAATGATCTTACTAAGTCACAAACAACATTTTAGCGGTCTAATTGTTTTTAAAAATCGTAAGGTATATAATTCACTCCGGGAAAAATTCGTTCTACCATGGTTTCATTTACATTCATAATCAACATCTCGGTTGTTGATGCAGACGTTTTCAAATTAATTTTTCGCGAAAGGAATTATTACGGACTAAACTTTACAATCTGAAGTAAGAAATCAACTTTTAAATTTTTGAAAGATTTTGCAAATACTATGCAACTCTTCGCTGCTCTTCAAACAATTTGTTTGACAGAAAAATCTCACACTGATGTCTCACACCGGACAAGTCAATCTAACACTGGTGATTATGCGAGAAAGAATTGCTCTCAAACCGTACCCCGGATTCCTTGCCACAAAATGTTGGAAGACTTCTGACCAAGATTCTCTTGATTTGGATTCTTCGCATATATGTGAGCCCAATGAATAATTGATGATCGAACCTATGATCCAAATCGAATCTAAATATAAAATTCAAAATTGATGAGCAAATTAAACACTTTTTTTTCAAATTGTAACTTTGTTTCATTTCACAATACATGTACAGTGTAACAAAATGTAAATTTACAACGAACATGGTCTTATGTAAGATTTGTAAGCTGCTGACTGCCACCTTCCAATCTGCTAAATATCATCTCCTGAAAACCCTTTTGTATACAAGTGGGTTGCACCCCCAATGCAAAATGAGTGTGTCTTAAATTGAGTTGATTGTATATTCTGTAACTTCTTAATAATATTAAATGAATCCACTGGATTCTGCCAACCATACAAGTTAATGACAAATCTGATTCCTGATAAATAGCATTTGACGGTAGAAAAAGTCATATTACTCTCTGACAGATATGCTATAAAATTAATCTTGTGATCAACGGGTGGGGGCCATATCTGCTGAAATAACAACTGTTGACTAAAATTTTAAAAACAATCCTAGACGGTATACACTCGCTGTATTTTGAGATACACTGGCTTGCAGAAGACTGGCTACAGTTCCCGAATAGCTCTCCAAAACTGAGTAGGTACCATGGAGAGAAAGGGATCTGCCCGAGGAGCCAATTGACGAAACCTGGTCCACTGAAACCGAGAAATAGCATCTGCAATTTCATTTTTAACACCTGGTATATGTTGAGCTTTTATTGTAAATTAAACTTAAGAGTCTGCAGAACTAACGACTAATATCATAATTCTTTTGTTTTGTTTTTTTGATGATTTTGTTATTAATGATGTACACAAAAGATGAATTATCAATATGAAGTAGGAGTTTTTTGTTCCTTAAACTTTCAGCCCAAATCATAACCCCTTATACAATAGGTACAAGTTCTAAGAAAGTGATATCCCTGTAGCATTCCTCAGGCCAGCCATCAGGCCAATGCAGACAACACCAATGTTTACCGAACACAACACCGCAACCATGAGAACTTGAACTACATGTATCTGAATAAAAATGGAGTGAATCATCTTCTTGCCATACAATACTAGGAAATTGTGTCCTACCATTAAAATCAGTAAGAAATTGAACCCACATTAACAAGTTTAACTTAATTTCTGCTGTAATTCTTATAAAATGAAATGATTTTTTGACTCCTTCCATTGAACCATAAAGTCTTGTACAAAAAGCCCTACCAGCTGGCAGTACCTTAACCACAAATGCAAGCGCCCCGGCCAATGACTGCATTTCTTTCAAAGTAACTTTTTTGAATTAAGTATTCCATTTAATTTTGACAATGACTCCCTAACTTTATCATTTGGAACAAAAAATAATTCTGGAAATAGTATCTATGCCTAAACCTAGAAAACTCAAACGAGTAGAAGGTCCCTCTGTTTTCTCAAAAGCTAAAGGAATGCCTAATTTTAAACATAACCCTTCATACTGTCTCATTAAATCCAAACACTGAGATGAATTGGCCCTTCCTACAAAAAAATCATCTAAATAGTTTATAATACTTTTCAATTTTGATCTCTGAGCTAATTCTCAGTGAAGGAATGTAGAAAACTTCTCAAACAAAGAGCATGACAACGAACAACCCATAGGTAGGCACTTGTCAATGTAATATCTGCACCAGAGTGTTGAAAGCCTGATAAAGAAAAATCCTGTGGACAAACTGGTGACAGACGAAATGCACTGGAAATGTCCATTTTTGCTAATAGGGCATCCTCACCCTTACTCGAAGTTAAAGAAACAGCATTATCAAACGTGGAATAACTGACAGCACATAAATTGGGGTCTATGTAGTCATTAACACTGTCACCCGTTGAATATGACAAATTTGTTATCATTCGCAAACCACATTGTTTTTGGGAAACTAAATCTATTGGATTACATCGCATATTGGATATTGGGGTATAAAAATGGACCCTTTCTGTATTTAAAAGCTGTACTGCATTGCAGATTTCATGTTTTTAAATTCCACCCTCTTCCTAGGACCATCAAATTCAAGGAAAAACCAAACTTGAAACCCAAGGATAAACAATGAGCATCTTGAATATTTGGGTAAGTAGATAATAATTGATTCAGATTTTCATAATTGAAAGGTTACCGTCAGTAACCCAGTTCCCATAAATTGCGACAATTATGTGGCAGAATTGGACTGTAACTGGCCCTTTGAATACTGGAACCGCTGGTTCCTGGAATGGAAATGTGCACGATTATTGAAATTGGTCTGTGATCAAGATTGTTCTGACACAGCAGTTGAATTACCCTTGAAACATTTCACTAAAGGATGAAACGAATTACATTTTAGACAACTATGCACATAATTGCAATTTGACTCGTTGCAAATGCCCTGATAATTATAATTGTAGCATTTGCTGCGGGGCTGCGCTGACTGCTGTTGTGATACAAGGTTAGTAGGAGCAGTGGACGATTTCATATAGATCATCTACAGCTCTGCATCAACAGAAGCCCAACTTAAAACGGTGTTGTAAGATTTTTTCAGCCTAAACTGAATATCATATTCTAATCAATTTCCCTTGATTTTTTCACCCCCCCCCCCCCCCCCCTCTTTATCAATGCCATATATCTAAACAATGAGATTGCTTCAGATGGATGTTTGGCTAAATAAACTGATGCAAAAATTGCAAAAGCATCTAGCCATTGTGATAGGTTTGAATGTTTTTGCTCCTTATGCTTAGGTTTCACCTGAAATACACCATCTTCAAACACAAGCTGAATTTGTTGTATATTGGTCGGATCATGAAAGAGAAGTGTACCAAAATTTATGTATTGATTATTGAAATTTTTTCTTTCACTTTCTGAGGCAAATGCGCTGCTAGGGGTGATGCAGAGCTAATAAATGGATTTGGCAAGTTATCTAAAAGGTCAAATTGAATTGTATCTTGATTTAGTTCAGCTGAACTAGCAGGCTGCAGGGGAACTATGAAGGCGACAGTGGACCATATGGAGAAATGACGTGCAGTTTATTCATGAGGTTGCTCCAACGTGATTTACTCCTCATTAATATTCATAAGATCCTGCAAAAACTCAAATTATATACCATTTCTTTAATTTTTTAATATAACCAGAAGTCTCTGTTGAGACTGAAACTCTACTGGTTTGTACTTATAACAAATGAAGACAAAAGTAGCAGTTGGGACTTGAAACTTTACAACAGCAATAAATAGAATAATGATGCTTGATTGAGCTCTTTTTGTGGCAAGATACTGCAATAAGACTACAGCTGTAGGAGTAGTTAATAAACTTTTAGAGTATTTTCAATTTTAGTAACCATGGCAACATCATTCCTCGAAATCAAAAATCGATAAATAGAATTGTGTACCTTGGTGTAGTCTACTCGTGTGCCAAGTTATATTGAAATCAGACCAAAAATTAGGAGGAGTAGCATTTTGAAAGTATTTCACAGAAATTTCTATTTTTAGTAACAACGGCAACACAGTTCATCATAATCAAAAATCGATACACAGAATTATGTATCTTAGTGCAGTCTACTTGTGTGCCAAGTTATATTGAAATCAGACCAAAACTGTAGGAGGAGTAGCATTTTGAAAAACCGTTTACAGACAGACAGACGGACAGACGGACGGACGCCGGACGCATTACTATCGTATAAGCTCTTCTGGTCTCTTACCAGTAGAGCTAAAAACATGCAAGACTTTTTTAATTTAAATTTCTTTAAGCACTCGACATATTTAAATGGGTAGAATTTAGCGTTATCGTCAGTTGGCAATTAATGATACCGTATGTTTCAATAATTAGTAGGTCAGGCGAATGCAAAAAATTGCCCTTTTTAATTTTAAAAGGCGGTCGTAACTCTACATACAATTTTATAACAGCAATATTTTCTAAAAATAGACCTTCGTTTGCACCTATAAATCGGCGGAAGAACTCTGTCATCATGCAATAAACACTTACATTTAATCACCAAAAATGATAAAAACACTAATTCGGTTCTCTTTTTTTCAATAAAACAAAGTACTCTCGCTTCGAATTTTCGAATCAAAAATGCGGTCGCAACTTTCATTTTGGCATCATCATTATTGTTATTTCCGGTAAAGGATATAAAGAAAAAACAAAAAATCGGCGGAAGAACTTTATCCGAAATACTGTAAACAGATTATTATTCGCATCATCTTTTATTCGCGATTCATCAGTTTAAAATCAATCCGCGACGATTAATTTCCGCGACCGAGGAAACATTCACTACAAACCCTTAAAAAATATATAAATTTGCAATTTTTTGTAAGTTCTCTATATAATCCTTTATAGAATCTGCCGCCATTATAGCTCCAATATGGCGAATATGTAAATGAGCAGAATGAACACCATTTCTCCATATGCACAGTCTGACTTTGAGTCACGATCGGTGCCTGGTCAGTCACGATCGGTGCCTGGTCAACAATGGCGACATCATGCGGTCGGGGTGCGTTGCTTCAAGTACACTTCGCTTTTTGGCCCTAGCGGCAGAGTTTGTCGTTGTTTTCCGTGAATAGGGGCTTCTGGACTTCGAAACTCTCGATGCCCGTAACATACTTATGTGAATTTAAAGATGAAAATGCAGATAATGATAGATTAAATCAGTTAAAATTTTATGAGTCTGCGTCTGCTTCACTTAAATTACGGAATAAAAAGGAATATTCTAGAAGACATGCGCATTCAACAAATATTTTTGAGCATTATGAACGTAATGACTTAGAGTTATCGATCTTAGCATATGTAAAAACTAAGCTGCACGAAATAACCAGGTTTATCCATTATTTTAGGCAGAATTTTATTGCTTCATACTTTTTATATCAAAACTTTCAAACCAGGATTTAAAACAAAATAATTTCAAACAACAATCAAAAAGCCAATTTTTGGTCAAATATACAAGAAATGGAACTCATTCATGGTCTAGATTGAATCACTTACACTCTGTTACCATTTTGAAGAATTAGAAACTATAATGTCGTGTGATTAGGCATTGAAGATAGTCTTTTAAGGTGTACTGATTTTTCTTATAAAAATTATGAAATTTAAATCCAATTATCTAATATTCTATTGCCACTTCAGGATTTGTAACTATAATCCTCTTGCAACATGATGCTATAAGTGAAAAATATGGTATGAGTACTGAGTACTTGAATTTAAAAAAATTAATTTCGTGGTCTTTTCCTAAATCACTCAAAAAAAAACTTATTAGTTCAAAGTATGCATGTAAAAGTATTGCTATTTCATAGCATTTTAATTGTTCGTTTGTCCAGTCTTGATCAAAAAGAATCATTGAGCTTCAAACTTTAGCATCAATAACCTTTTATAAATTTTGCACATATATCAATGCTCACTAGTGTTCTATTACTTCATTTTTTTTTGACGGTCATTTTTTATGCGGGAACATTTTTTTATCCTTATTCTGGCAATTGGTTTTCATCAGAAATAAATGTGAAATGTAACTCTAGTCTACAATATAAATAATAATGGAATAATCATGTTTTCTTCTCGTTTGTTATTTGACTCCTTTATTGCTGTTTTACAGAGGTTACTCTGAAAATGGTGACAGTGAAACATAACAATGGAGTTCAACATTTTTTTTCAGAAACCGGCTTTATCTTGAGCTTTTCCCCAGTCTTAAATTTCTAACTATGTATGCCTTTTAGGCCTCTATGTACATTTGGGCTGAAAACTCAGCTTTTTTATATTAATATTTTAAAATGCTGACAAATTTATAGTTAAATGTGCACATTCATTCTCTTTCCCTACATGTAAATGGAAACGTTCATCCATAGTATAATAAGCAATCATATAGTTCAACATACATTTAAATAAAGTTTCCAACATGTAAAACATGTAAAGAGACAATTAATGTCAATGAGCACCCGTAGTACATAGTAACATATATGTAGTACAACAGATTAAAGTTGCTTTTGTAACATGTAAGATCTATACAAAAATTAAGAATGGCCTTTAATGAAATTGATATATGTCGAAGTAAAAAAAAACAAAAACATTATATAACAAAATAAGGTTATTCATTCAGTTCCTAAAATATCTGGGGGACTTTAAAGTATTTCGCCACGTTTAAGTCAGTCCCAGTGATAAACTGTCAGTAGAATATGATAGTTTTGGGGATAGTTCTGTTTGCAGTAAAAACTGGATTTACCCCGCGCTTGCCTTGAATTTCAGCTAGTATTTAAATTATTTACCAATATTTCAAGACAAAAACACGTTTTTTAATTCTTTATTAACTAATTGGAAGTTTTGAATTATGTTCTTTCTAGAAGACAAAGCGCTGGATGAAGGGAGTTACAGCTAACTGGTAACATGTGTGGTCTGAAGAGATATGCGGAGACTGCGCACTCATGAAAAGAGTTTTTAGGTAATGTCTGATTTCTAAAGAGGGCATGGGAAATCCTGTCACCTGTGGATTCCCAAATCCAATGCCGCCTGGGATCGTAAATGGCGTCGATATATGTAGAGAAGGAGGCAAGACCGGAATCTGAAGCATTTGAAGGAATTCTGTACCAATTCATGTTTAATTCATTGTCAATTGTCTTTAACTTGCATTTTTAATAAAGTATACTACGATTCTGATTAAATTAAGTAAGGAAACTACATTTAGTTTACTTTTTATATAAAACTTTTTTATGCGAATATCCTCTATTTATTTGATGAATGAGATGCACTACTTTCAGAAGTTTCAAGGCTTTTTAAAATGAAAGATTTTAAATATCTTTTGATAAATTATTTTAAGACCTACACGTATCAAGGATAAATCGTCGATGTTTGGAATGACGAATATAATTACGAACTTGTCTCTCAATTTCAGTCATTTCATCTGTAGAATCAAATCGAGCCAGCTTAGCACAGTGAGCCTTACAGAATGACTGCAAATAATAAAACAAGATTTAAGTAATAAAGTATTATTATCTAACAAGATTATAAAAGCATGTACATCTTGCAATAAGTTCGGCATACATAGGAATACACCGAGTATTATTCTTTGCCATAACAGTAAGGAGTTTTGTGTTTTAAATTGAATAAATTCTATTAAAAAAAAAAAAAAATTCAGATTACCTTTGCTGCACCTCTTGTATATGTGACATTTGAAACAAAGAAGCAGTCATTTTTGTAGGTGAAAGCATGTTTTGGACATTGACATGCTACAAAAAACAGGCAAATTCAAAGAATAAAATTATTGTGGTCTTGTCAGACTTAAAACACACGTGTTTTGTGAAAGTCTCTTTCAAAGGTATGGTAAATGTTATGTTTAAGGAAATTAAGTCCTATTTTTGTTCAAAATTTATGATGAAGGTTTAAGTTTTTGTGACAGGCAGATATACTGAAGGATGGAGATACGAACGAGATTTAATGTCCCATAGCTTTCGCAAAAGATTGCAGTGTGTAAGCTTCATAAGGTAAAAATGCCATATGTATGGCCTTTGGGACGTGGAGTCCGGTCCTTTGAATGAGACCGTATAAACCGAGGTCCCGTGTCGCAGTAGATGCTGACACATAAAAGATATCTCATTGCTCAATGGCCCCGATTGCTGAATATAGGACAAAATTTGTAGCTCTCCAATGGCAAGTGGTGGCGTCTCCATATGAGTAAAAAAATCTCGAGAGGGACGTTAAACAATATACATATATACTCAATCAATCTATATTTATGGCTGTCTTACTTTAGGCATTTAGGAAAAGATTTTCTTTTTTCCTTATCTCTATCAGTTTTTAAAAACATGTATATGATATGTATATAATATTGATACAATTCTTTTTAGCGCTTTTGGCGGAAAGGAACTTCCGCTAAAGCAAGTACAACGCTAAATATCTTGCACATATATACATAAATAAGAAAATTGAGAAATACGCTTAATCGAATTTACTCTAACTCGTTCAAAAATCGATTCCGCCAAATATCGTACACGCTAAATATAATTCATTTACAGTATATTCCAAAAGCTTATTTTTTCTGTTGGAAAAAATGAGCTGTTCTGTCTTAAATAAATTAATATAACCCTTTTTACTTACGAAAAAGCATTAAAGATGAAAAATGAATTAAATAAGCTTCTACTTATCACTTATCCGATCGAACATAGAATAAACCCTATATTAAAATTAAAAGAAAAAAATTATGTACAGTTCACTGTTGTCCTTGCTGCTGTCGTGGAAGGTTTTGGCGTTGTCCTTACGTTCAGTGGTACAGCTTTTGTGGTTGTTAGCGGCTTTATGTGAGTATTACATAAATTCTTACTGCAGCAGCCACCGACTAAAGCTCTCTGTGATCTCCTTCCAAAGTTGTTTGTAGAAATAGTTGCAATTGAATCGCAAACCTTGAATTATATAGAGGTATGTGAAGCTAGTGTACTGCTTAGCTTTGTTTCCTTTAAAAAAACCTTATAAAACAATCCTTTAAGAAAAGGATGATACTTGATTAGAAGACAATCAATAAGTTTGTTCTTTCAAATTATAAGCATATAGACCAAAGAAATTTCCTGTTGCATAATTTTTGATCGCAAAATTGAATACCTTCTCTCGCAGTGAATCTTTTAGCTGTGAAACGTTAATAAATTTTAAAAATATGCATAATTGTTAAAATGTTTATAGGGATTGTGTGATGGTAACCAAATTTACCGCTTGTGGAGCACAACCGAGTCTAAATCCATGCTCTTTATAAGAGTTGACCGTCTCAAGTCCATAGCAAAACTATCAAAAAAAAAAAGAACTAAAATTAAAACATACATGTATATTGCCACATGTTTTCTCCAATTTTTTATATAAAAAAATCTTGGAAAAAATATCCAAAACAAATGTAGTCAATATTAACCACTATAAGTTGGATTTACTTTAAGTTTACTAGATTAAAAAAAAGAAAAAAAATCCACTTTTCAGTTCTTAACATGGGTTTATAAAGACCTTAATATAGATTTGAATACTTGAGGAGGTGAAAATTGAATTTAACCCACTTCATCGTGTTTACAAAATGTTGTCATGTTGCACAATTCTGAGTCTGCAACGTATGGACAGTTGTAACAAGTCTCTGTGATAAAAAGAATTGTGTTCAATTATATCCACTAGAACAATGGAATCATGTACACCTTTCAAGACTATAAAAAGGAATGTGGTTATTCTCTTCAAAAAATATCGAGCCTTATTTCATTTATAAAAGCAAAATGACAGACGATAAATTAATGCACATCATTTTACATACGTACTGCATTTTCCACAGGACACTGGGCACATGGACATAACACAATCCTTAGAACAGGAAGTGGGATCAGAACTTATAAGATCTTGACAAATCTTTGGAGAATTTTCAACACAGAAGGGATCAACGTGTTGGCGCTTCCCGACTAAAAGAACTGTAAGTAACAATTTCTGTCAGATTTATGAATCTGAAACAGATGAAGACCTCTTTAATCTAAGTATAATCTTTATCAGTTTCAGGCGTAATCGACGTTAATAAAATGTTATTGATTCTTTAATAAGTACCTCCACCAGTTTCTTCGGTTGTTGTTTCTGTTATTGTATTTGTTTTTTGAGTGGACTTCTCTGTTGTTACATGTATTGTTGTCGGATTCCTGGTCGTTTGTGTTGTTGGTAACGTCTGTGTCGGTGGTGATAATGACGTTGTTGGTGGAGATGGTGATGAGGTTGTTGTCGTTGATGTTGTCGTTGTTGTTGGTATTTTTGTCGTTGTCGTCGTCGTTGTTGTTGTGGTTGTGATTCTGTGATTATTACACAAATCTGACGTACAACACGATGTTTCTAAACCTGGACTGTCACATATCTAATAAAATAATTCACTTTAATTAGAAGTTTGGATTTGGTAGATAAGAAGTTTATAGGCCATAAAAATGGAAAAATGCAGATGCATACTAATCATATAAATCAGATATACTTTTGCAACTATTTTAATGATTCATATCAATTGTTGCACGAACATAAGGAATTTGTCCCAATTTGCTGGGAATGAACAGCTACATTGAATAAAGAAAACTTGATACTTTTACATGAGAATTCTTACAGTTCCAAGAGCACAGCCTAGTTTGTAGACTTCCTTAAAATCGCTATTGAATGATTTCACAGAAATGCATTGCTGGAAAAATTGAGAAAGTATTAAATGAATATATGTACGTGTGTTATATAAATCTATGACAGACGAAAATTTTTATATTAAAATTTAGTTTCTGTACCGTATGACCTATAAATACCAGTGACAGGAGATAATATATATACAAACATGTTCGTTTGACGGACATTCCGTGGTAGTGTTACAGTTATTCAGTTTATCAACTTCGTGGCAGGAATAACATTTTAAAGCTGAAAATGAAAAAAAAACTTTTACCCTTTAAGTAGGATGTAGAAATGGAATTATTGCAATTTTAAACAATAATTGGCTCTAATATTTTTTTAAGTATTCATAATGATATGAACACGTGGTCTTTAAAAAGAAAATTAATAAAAACCCTCTGATTGTTATTCAATTAGCCATTTATATAGAGAGAAATTAGTTAGATATGTTGTAATATTTATAATTGCTATGTAAAGTATATGTGCATTTTAAATATATATAAAATTAAAAGCATAATAAATGCTTAATATTGTGTAAATACAAAACATTGGAAATAAGTATGGATCGACATGATCCTGATGTTTTGAACAGACTAACATATCTAGAAAGCTATGTTTGATATATAATTTTCTAATTTAATAAAGTACAGTTCTTGAAAAGAAAAGAAACGTACTTTTATTCATAATTATCATAGGTTTTCATAACAATGTGTCAAAAGGTTCAAACAAATGCTTACAGAGAAAACAAGTACATTTTTATGGTTAAAGTAATTACCACACTTTCCACACGTTCGAGAACAAACACTGGAGAGACAAGCATCATTACATAGGTTTTCGTTCTGTGACATCATATCATGACACGCTTGACCACTGACGTCATCGCAACCCCTGACCTGATAACACTTCAAGTAAAACAGGACAGCGAAAGCCAACACTGATAAACAACCAAAACACAGGAAATATGTGGAAATTTAAAAAAAATCAATTATGTAAGCAATGGCACAAACGTTTTACACCTGTAGTTTAAAATTTTTTAATTGGGCTGAAAGAACAATTTTAATTCCATTAAGCCGTTGGTCGTGCGATGAAAGGACATGATTTTTTCTTTCACTCTCTTTCCAAGCTTTAATTGTCAAGGAATCCATTTAACAATGCTAATTTAATTGTTTTCTTCCTTTAAATTTTCATATGTGTGTTTTAGTTTTCAAAAACTGTAATTAACATTACATGTAAAGGTGCTTTAACTTTTTTAATTTGAAGTTTCAAGGTGTCATTTGATTGGTCAGAAAACAATAACTTACTTCTGTCTTTTCTGCATAAGCAATGCAATTGATGATACATGTAATTTTTTATAATTTTGAGTTCATTTTTAGATACATTGTTATCCAGTTGAAATAAAGTTGAAGGGGATAATAGACACAATTTGTTTATTAAAGAAAACGTGTTGAAAATGCGTGAGTGGGTGGTTGAGTTAATTCTATGTGAAATAGAAGTGACATGATTTGCATCAGGATCGATGTTGAAAACTGCCTTGATTTATAGATATGTTCTTTTCGAGGTGATGCTCCATCTTACTGTTTCTTTCGCAGAGAATACTTCATAAAGAATATTTCATAGCTACCAAAGTTCTACTTATTTACGATTTTTTTATATAATCGATTCGAGGTTCAAAAGTGTTACCTGCCAAAGTATGGTCACACGGTTTAATATGAATGGCTATCGATTTCATTCTTTAAATATAAGAATAAAGAAAAAGAAATTATTACATGTATTTGAAAGGCTTCTAAGTTCGAAAGGATACCCTGTTTAGATATTTTTAAAAAATCACCAACCTTTAAAATAGTTTGTGTCCATTCCGAAAACTTGAATTCGGTAAGGCTTAGAGTAACCTGTACTAACATTCTTATCAACTGATATGTACAATTCTCACTCTAGATAATACAATGTACATGCATAACATGTTGTAAGGATCTTACTTATCTCAATAACAAAAATATCAATATCATATTAATTGCATGAAAAAGAAACTTATTATAGACATGAATAGCCGAACTTTTAAAGATTATTCAATTTCATCTTGTTGCATTCTGAGAAATATTTTACATTTATGTTATAATTAGAAATGAAGGGTCATTACCAAACAAGAGTTTAATTTGGTGTTTGATTTCATTCTTTTGATATCAATTATATATTCTAACTCGGTCCACAGCGTTATATCTTTTGTCCACACATTCAATTCCTCTAGCTCTAGTCCTGCGTCCTTTAGAATATAAATTTCATGATAGCAAATATTTTCACATCCCCTAATTCTTCCTCCATTGTCAGATATTTAAATCACAAATCTGGACGCAGCTTGTTTTGGGTGTTAAGCGAAATAATCTGTAATCTTTGGAATCCTTTATTACCTTTACCTCATAATTTTAGGATCCAGTAAACATTTCATTTGTTTTGTGTTCCATCCAACCCATATGCAATGCCAATCTTAAAAGTATTCCATGATTCCAGCTTCTAATTTCTGATTACCGGTAGGTTTAAAGATCTTTTCTAGCTTGTTCTTACGTTTTTTTCCCTGGTTTTAAAGTCACTGAGCCAAGATATTTAAATGTTAAATATCTCTTAAGTGTTAGCATTTTTTAGAAGCGATTTTCACCTTTAATATGTGTCTGGCTTAATCCAAAGATTATCCGTATGCTGAGGATTCACGCTGTAGCAGTGTTCTTCGTCTTCAATATGAGAAGAAATCATCTCCAAAATTAAGATTAGTAATATACGTAAAATACTATATTGCTTGCAATCTCTTTTTGAACTCCTCCTCACTTTCGTCTAGATGTGATGGTGCATCTAGGAGCATATGGGAATGCTTATTTTTCCCTTTTGCGCATCGCGCGTTTTACTGTTGATCTAATTCATTAACTTCCAACTCCTATGATACATAATTTATTTTCGCCTCTATCACTTGATGTATCTAAAATGTAAGTTACTACTTTAATCATAGGCCAAAAGACCTTATAGGTTACCAGAGTATCATGTAACAACTTTCCAACAATTGAATTTGATTCGTTTTTTAAACCAGAGGCCATGAAATTCACAATTTTGAAAGAGGCACTATTGCTTATCATAACTATACACTTAGCATGCTTAGTTTGATTACTTAATACCCAGAGGTAGATAAGAGCAACAAAAAGAAAATACATTTCCACTTAATAACCAATTGTGCACTCCACCCCACAGAAAACACTGAACCTAGGGCCATATATTTCAAAATTTTGGAAATTTTATTTTATCATCGATGGCTGATTAATACCAAAGAACAGATTTCTAAGTATTAATTTATTTTCAGATTATGTAACCCCCCAGTGCACCTGATCAATGGGCCCTGAAATTAACCATTTTGGAAAGGGCACCTTTCTACATCCTTATATGTACTTAGATTATTGGCATAATACCAAGGAACAAAGGGAAAGATTATCAAAGAATTCAAGCAACTTCACCATATACATGTAATCAAAAGAGCCCCTAACACTAGAGCTCCTGACCCAAGGGACCTGAAATTCAGAATTCTGGAAGAGTAATTCTTCCTCATCATAACAATGTACATAGTTCATTGGTTTAATACCCAGGAGCAGAGAGAAGATTTTTGTTAAGAATTATGCATTTTCACTTTATGATCAAAAGAGCGGCCACTCTAACACTAGAACCCCTGATATAAGGACAATAAAATTCACAATTTTGGTAGTTTGATTCTTGCTCATTATAACTATAATGTACCTAGTAAGTTTGTTTAATATATAGGAGCAGAGAAGAATATTTTTAAAGAATTATTGTATTTTCACTATATAATGTATAGAGCCCC
>PRKT01000134.1:520118-532672 GCA_003671525.1 Saccostrea glomerata | reverse complement strand
CCCCCCCCCCCCCCCCCCACCAGAACACAACTCTGGGGCCATGGAATGATGAAATTCGCCATATCGGAAGAGGAATTCTTGCTCATCATAATTATGTACATATAAACCTAGTTAGTTTCTTAAATACATAGGGCAGAGAAGAAGATTTTCAAAAAATATTATCACTGTAATAAATAGAGCCCCGCCCTAACTCCAGAATTTCTGTATCCGGGGCCATGAAATTCACAATTTTTGGAAGAGGCAGCTTTATTCAATATATTTATGTACTTGGTTTGCTTACTAAATACCAAGGAGCAGAGAGGAAGATTTTTAAAGAATAAATGCATTTTCACTATATAATCTATATAGCCCCGCCCTATCACTAGAGCCCCTGACCCTCGGACCATGAAATTCACAATTTTGGAAGAGGCAGCCTTATTAAACATAATTATATACTTAATTTAATTTACACTGTGGAGTAGAGAAGAAGATTTTCAAATAAATAATGCATTCTCACTATATAATATATTTAGCCCTGCCTAGCACTAGGACCCCTGACTCTGGGGCCATGAATTACACAATTTTGGTAGATGATTTAATGCTGATGATAATCAGGCCAACAGTTTCACCTCTTGATGTCCAGGAGTAAAGAAGAATATTTTTAAAGATGGCTTTAATTTCAGTTATTTTTGCCACACCCCTCAGAGCCCAGGGGAGCAGGGACCACCAAATTCAAAAAATTTGTTCCCCTTCACCAAAAGATGCTTTATGCCAACATTGGTTGAAATTGGTTCAGCGGTTGCAGAGAAGAAGCTGAACATGTTCAAATATTAACGCAAGACGCACAACGCACGACGACGGGCGAAAACAGATAGCAATAGGTCACCTGAGTTTACCCAGGTGACCTAAAAATAGTGTACAGTTGACGTGGAAAACAACTTCGGCAAATGAGTTAGGTCATTTTTAAAATGATGTATGTTTGCCCTCTTCCGACTCAGGGAAAATTATTGGGTCCCTAGGTAGGTGGGAAAATCTTTTTCAACATTCGTAAGTATAAAAAAAATATCGTGTTCTGGAATATAAAAAGAACATTGATTATAGGGGTATTTTTAGTCAATCAGTCGGGAGAGGGCAACCATACATATCTTTATAGATGGCCTTATTCGTGGAACTTTTTAAAGTGCAATTGAATTTTACATAGAACAGGAAACAAACATAAAATTATGTGGATATTGGTACAATTTAAAGTGTTTCCTTTCTACAGTTTTAGAGACAATATAATTAAAAGAAGAGGAAAAGAAAAATATTTCATCAAAAAATTTAAATCTGCTTTTAACAGGTTGATTTAATTTGATTTCTAATAAAACATTCACAAAGAGTTAGACATTATAGTTGAAAAAAAACCTTCTAAAGATAATAGTGAAAGCGCTAAAACGTTTTAACCTGTGTTGATTTAATTTAATCAATATTTTAGTATGTTAAGTCTAGACATCATGACGACTTATGACCTATGTTAGTCCTCTATAAAGTCGAGGCTAAAATTATCAAGAAATCTCTACATAAAAATTTATGGTTGAATATTTTTACACATCTTTTTAAGCTGATTTGGAGGTTAATTATGACTCTCCGGTTTGAGATGGTGATATGTCTATAATAATTTGTCAGTTTGTGAAGCCTTACTGATAAAAATATTATATCGGTACCCTGACCGTTCTGTAATATTTTAATGTTTAAACCTAATAATAATTGAGCACTTTTAATGAGTATGTATAAATATCGATCTTCTGTCGTTATCTATTATTAAGTTATATTAGAAAAACACCGCCTTAGCTTAAGTTTAAAGTTTTGATTAAAAGTTTTGAAAACATGTCGATAAGAAACAAATAAAATGCAAATAATAAAATATGCAAGAAAAACGTACAAAAAAGAGAAATATTTATATAAATAGAAGAATAAATTTGAAACAAACAATAACACTGAATAATTAAAAAAAAAAGTGAAAAGACAAATATTCAAGGAAAAATTACAATTTATACTTGGAAATGCTGAGACTTGAAGCACCGGTTAGTATCGTACGAACTTTGTTTTCATTTTTGTCTTGAAAGTTCATAAAAAGAACTTCCTGTTTCTGGAAGTTCTTAAATTTCTTCTTTTGTAAACCTACATGGTTCTTTCTTTGAACAAAAAAGTAGTATTCATCACAAAAAAGAATTTGAAGTAGACATGGTTTATATTAATTTTGTTTTACAAGATACATATGCGTGCAATGACTCAAAGCTCACTAGAGTATAAATATGACGTCGGAGGAGAGCAGATCAGCTTACAAAGATGTTATGTAATAATATCAAAGACTTGTCCAGAAACGGCGGATCCAATCCAACGCCCGAAATAATTACCCATGGCGGATCCAATAGCAAATCCTAAAAATGGCATTGGACAAAATGCCTGTCCAATTACTCCACCAGCAACTGTACCAGCAGTTGCAGACACAGCACCAGAAACACTTTTGGTCACCTCTCGACGAAAATCCCTCTTGGAGAGAAAGCCAGATTTCTTTCTATTATGTAGTTTACGAATTTCATTCGCGGCCATACCTCCCTCTATAAGTCCTGTAATGATGAAAGTTGTGACAGCAGTTTTTCTCAGCGCCTCTTTGCTGGCTGCCTTGGCAGCATTGGCACATTCTTTTGATGCCAGAAGCTGCGATTTAGTTTTCTGCAAAGTTTTGCAAGCTGCTTTGCAAAGATTGGTGGCACACCTACCAGCTGAATTTGCTAAATTAGATACAGGACTGGAAGATAATCCTATAGCAACGTTCACAACTTCATTTACTGCGATTTTGACAAACGCAGGAGCGGGTTTCACAGCCAAAAGACCTAACTTCACTAAATTTCTTTTTCCATGACAAACTACATTGTCGAAAGAATCAACAAGAACCATTTTCCAAGAGCCGGCATTCATAATCTGTTCTGACTGAGGAGATCCAGTCATAATGTAGTTGACGAGATGTTCACAGTTATTGCTGGCCAGTGTGTAAGCTTTTTCTCCAAGTCTTGCCCAACATCGCTCCATCGCTTGTTTCTTTTCATCTTCATTTTTAGGATAATTTGGAGCTTCAATGACGTACAAATTTTCCTCGGCTATAGCCTCCTCAATTTCTTTTTCGCAGATATTATTTTTTGCAACCTGTCCGGGTCCAGTAAAGAAATTCTTAAAACAGAGGTAATACTCAAAAATGTTGTTCTTTACATCATGCCAACCGGCTACAATATAATGATGAAAATATCCAAGGGACCTTTTGACAGCAAAGTGTGCTACATCTTCGGCGATTTTGTAAAACTCTTCTAACGATTGGACAAGTCGGCCATATTTTGGAACCTGGAGAATGAAATAAGTTATTCATGTATTTTGCAAAATAAAAGTAAGCACATATATGTAAAAACAAAAAGGCAAAAGACCTTTTAAAGATAATTTTTCTGTCACAAGAGATTATTACAATTTTTTGAGGTAAGTCCTTTTTTCGGCGTGTATCTAATTTCTGCTTTGTTTGTGGTGACTGGTGAGTTCTGAATCGCGGGAAATAAATCAGCGTAAATTTAATACAAGGTTTTCTTCTTGAAACAGAGTTCGGAGTAATGATCAGTTATCTCTCTACGCTTATATAGTAGAGGGTAGAAATACCGCGATCGGAGGACAAGCGCACGATAAAAGGTATTAGCTTTATTGTTTGTTTACATATTGACAAGCTAATTATATTGGCTACGTTCCAACCTTATCTTAATAAAGCAATTAATGAATCATTGTTCTTTGAAAGATATAGTCTCATAACTGCAACAGTGTCTGCAAACAAATTGAGTAACGCGCGTTAGACAGACATATGGACGGACTACGGACACCTTACTGTCTATTACATAAGCTCTTCTAGAGCTAAAACATGACGCGGGAAAAACTGATATACGGTCTTTATATTAAAACTTTTTCAACGCAAACATTTTAAATTGATGATTTCATTAATTTAAATTAAAGAACTTACATCAGCACTTGATGTACATTTTGACTCTCCCATTATGGTAAACAATTTGCAGCAGTAAACCTCTCAAAACTGTTATTCCTGGACTAAGTTCTGAAATGAAATGAAAACAGTTCACTGGAAAAGTTCTAGATGGTAATTTTTGTAAATCTATTAGGGTTTAGCACAGACATATTTGAATATTTTAAACTTAGAAAATATTAATACCATAATCATTTTTTTAGTTATAAGTAGTGAAAGTAAAATGATATAAAGGTTTATTAGATCAGAATGTATATTATTAATCTCTCAAATTCGGTGACTTTATAATTGGAAAAAGGAATTTAATTTTGATAACTATAATTATCTTGTTAAAACAAATTGGATTTTGTTGTTGTTTGTTCCAATGCAATATCATTTGGTAAATCACATTGTAATGAAATTGATCCGAATAGACCAATCAAAACCATCGATAGTAAGTAATAAAATTTGAACGGAAATGCAAAGGTATTACCAAGATTTTTGACCAAGAGCAATAAAATTGGGAACTTTGAAGTAAATAAGTAAAATAGCTTAGGGTTAGAGCTCCTTTGGTGTAGAGATGGGGAATGAGCCCAAAGATATTAGTAATGAGTGTTTACCTGCATTTGAGGGTGGTGCCATGATTACCAAGATTTTTGACCAAGAGCAATAAAATTGGGAACTTTGAAGTAAATAAGTAAAAGAGCTTAGGGTTAGAGCTCCTTTGGTGTAGAGATGGGGACTGAGCCCAAAGATATTAGTAATGAGTGTTTACCTGCATTTGAGGGTGGTGCCATGTTGGGGTTCATAGGTCAACGGACAGATCTACGGACAAAGCGGAGATGGTAAGTAATGGTGGGACAACCAATGAAATGCAGTTTTATATCCGGGACCATGAATAACCACTGAGGACAAAATATCCTGTTTTGGTCAGAAAAGAGCATTCCCGTTCTTATTCTCAAATTATTGAATTTCTCTCTCATTATTCCATTCGCATCTTATTCTATTTTGGGAATCATTTTTCGGACTTTTATTTATTTTGGATAGTTCAGCTTTTAACTCTTTCTGTTTTTGGATGCATCCTCAGAACATTTATATACAAAAGTGTATTGGTCTGTTCTGATCAAATTTCAGAATCGAAAACTTCTAAACCTATACGATCACGGTGAAATTGTCAATTTGGATTTATTTAATAAAATTTGAAATCAACCCAGGTTTTTTCATTGGCTTACATTTTTTGCAGTGAATTCTGGGTAAAATTGCTTGTTGATGTATTTTTTGTATGTTGTTTAACGTCCCTCTCCAGAATTTTTCACACATATGGAGACGCCACCAACTCTCTGAGTTGTTCTTAGTAAATGCACTGAGTTCGGGTTATCGCCCAGCATTGTGAATACACGGGAGGAATGCTATCGTTAAACTGGACATTTTTCATTTTAACAATAGAACATTCTATCATTCTATCATAGCCCTAACCGTTCAAAAGTTATGGCCAAGGTTGAAGTTTTTAAAGAGAGAATCCAAGGTCAAACCGTTAAAGTTCTTGGTATCCAATAAAAGGTCTTGTCATTGATAAATAAGTGAAGAAGACAAGCCCTAGTCAAAACCCTTCAAAAGTTATGGCAAAGCATTGTTTTTAAGAATATGCCAAACTCCAAGGTCGAAAGGTCAATTAATATGTTGGTATCCACCGAATTTTCGATTACGGGAGCATAAAAAAATGACGCCCCATGTTTGAACCTAAAACTTTTCACTTCATGCGCATATCTTACTGAGCTATCACTGCTACACATACAGTGGACATTTAAAGGATAGCGAAGCACCACATTTACACAGTTGGATTTTTGAATTAAAATGCACACTAATAACGTTTCAATATCATAGAAAAAAGACTCAGAGATAGATTTTTTTGATAGATTTTAAAAACGTGTTTTAAAATGTACCATTTTGTACCAAATGTCTGCTCTAGCCAATTTTCAAGGTATTAATTTTTTAGCAAATCAAAACTCTCGGAAGAACATTTTTCTTTCCCGTTTCACGGGAATTACCTGATAGATTAAAAAATATTAAAAATTCATGTGATACGACGATAAAGTTTTGAATTTTCAAGTACGCCCATATTCCTGCGAATGTCAAAAGCGCCATCGTTCTTTAAAATTTTCTTAATTCTTTTACTCTCGTCACCACCACCGAAAAGTTTACAGACGGACGGACGGACGGACGACGGACAAAATGTGATCAGAAAAGCTCACTTGAGCCTTCGGCTCAGGTGAGCTAAAAACTTTTTTCAACTAAGGAGACGAGGAAAAGAACATTGGGATACATGTAAAAGTGTTATACTTTTTAGAGTAAATTTTAAAAACATTCACAATCAAACATTTACATGTAGTTCGAGATGATCTTTTCTATGCTGAGAAAAGTTACGTACAACAAATAATAATAGCTTGATTTGATTTAAACCTTTTTTTATTAAACATAATCAATGGGATTGGACACAAGTTATGTCAACTTAAAGTGTCCTCTCCAATACAAACAAAATAACAAAATTATATAAACGTGATGCACAAGCAACAAATATACAATAATATAAACAAGAGGCCCATGGGCCTTATAGGTCACCTGAGCATTATGCAACAACGTGCTTGAATTTGATCCATGTTTTAAGCCAGATGCTATTATAGCATTTACAATTTTGATCATCATAACTATACACTTAGAAGTTGCTTAGTTTGGTTACTTAATACCCATAGGCAGGGAAGGGGAACAAAAAATGCATTTCAACAAATCAATAATATTCAGCAATAATCAGTAGTGCCGCTACCACACATGAACCCTTGACTCTTAGGCCTAGATCCAAACATTGCACAATTTTTGAAAAGGCATCCTTGCTTTTCAAAAATATTTGATTAATACCAAGAAGATTTCATACAATTCATTCATTTTCAGTATATAAGTACAGCCCCCCCCCTCTATGGTACAACTGACCCTCGGGCCTTGAAATTCACAATTCTTGAAGATAAGGGCCCTTGCTCATAACTATATAGGTAGTTCATCTGCTTAATACCATGGAGCAGAGAAGAAAATATTCAAAGATTTAATGTTTTTTCACTATACATGTATAATTAAAGAGCCCCGCCCTAACACAAGAACCACTGACCCTGAGGCCATAAAATTCACAATTTTGGTAGAGGCACTCTTGCTCATCATAACTATGTACTTTAGTTAGTTTATTTAAAACCTAGGAGCAGAGAAGAAGATTTTCAAAGAATTCATGTATTTTCACTATATTATCAAAACAGCCCCGCCCTAACACAAGAACCTTTACCCTGGGGCCATAAAATTCACAATTTTGGTAGAAGCACTCTTGCTCATCATAACTAAGAACTTTGTTAGTTTATATAAAACCTAGGAGCAGAGAAGAAGATTTTCAAAGAATTCATGCATTTTCACTATATAATCAATAGAGCCCCGCCCTAACACCAGAACCCCTGACCCTGGGGCCATAAAATTCACAATTTTGGTAGAGGCACTCTTGCTCATCATAACTATGTACTTAGTTAGTTTATTTAATACCTAGGAGCAGAGAAGAAGATTTTCAAAGAATTCATGTATTTTCACTATATAATCAATAGAGCCCCGCCCCTAACACCAGAACCCCTGACCCTGGGGCCATAAAATTCACAATTTTGGTAGAGGCACTATTGCTCATCATAACTATGTACTTAGTTAGTTTACTTAATACCCAGGAGCAGAGAAGAAGATTTATAAAGAAATAATGCATTTTCACTATATATTATTTAGCCCCCTCCTAGCACAAAAATCCCTGACCCCAGGGCCATGAATTTCAAAATTTTGGTAGAGGACTCAATGCTGATTACAATCATACAAACAGTTTGACTGCTTGATGTCCAGGAGTAAAGAAGAAGATTTTTAAAGATTGCATTAATTTTAGTGGTTTTGGCCCCACCCCCCAGGCCTTAGGGGGGCAGGGATCATGAAATTCACAATTTCTGTTCCCCTTCACCTATAAATGCTTTGTGCCAAATTTGATTGAAATTGGTTCTGTGGTTGCAGAGAAGAAGTTGAAAATGTTCAAACGTTTACGACCGATTGATGACGAACGACGAGTGACTCAGGTGACCTAAAAAAACAAGATGTGTTTGTGAAACACTATGCGTCCGGCGGCAACAAAATTTGGAAAAAGATATTTTTAGCATTAAGGTCACAGTCAAAGGTCACAAGGTCATTGATCTTGGTGTCATTTGAGAGAAACTGACTAGTGGATTATGCATACCAAATATGAAGTCTCTATCTTTCATGGTTCAAAAGTTATGGCGAAGGTTCAAGTTCGAGACAAACAAACAAACAAACAGACAGACAGGACAGAAACAATATATGCCCTGTATCTATCGATCCGGGCGCATAAAAAGAAGAAGAAAGGGGGTGCAGAGAGATAAGAGAGGAAGGGAATGGGAGTGCAAGGAGAGAAGAAATAAAAAGGGGGTTGTAAAGGATACAAAATTGTTACGCTGATTATTCATAAAATCTTTTTGATTTTTTAATAAATTTATGTACAGCTTTAGCAATATTGATATTATTTTGTTGACCCAAATTTGGGTCCCCAAATAAGATAGTGTCAAGGTCTATTGCTCCGTTGTTATTTTGTTTAGTGTATAATAATTCTAATTTCAGCATAATTTTTACAGTACAAGAAGAAGTGTTCAGTATTTTCATTAATATATCCACAAGAACAGAGTGTAATCTGAAAGTTTAACCTTAAATAAATCTGACTTAAGAATACTTACATTGTGTCTCATTCTTGTTATGTTCCCCAAACGAAGTTTGGGAACATATTGATTTTATTCGGTTTCTTATTATTAAGTCTTCCGTTCACAACGGAAGACTTATAGTGTTTGTATTGTTTCTTTTTATTATTATTATTATTCCTCCCAAATTTTGTGAGCGCGATTACTCAGAGATGGTTGGATAGATTTCGACAATTTTTCACATGGTAGTAGGCTGATATATGAATTTAATATAAAATTCCGTTTTTTGAAAAATTCACTTCCGGTACGAAGTTATCGCCGAATTTCCAATTTTTAAATGAACTTTTGTCCGGAATTTTTCTCGAGAACGGTTGAGGTAAAGATGTAAAATTTACAGGAGTTTCATATTATGACATTGTCCTTGTTTTGAAGTAGTTTTCAAGCGTTTCTGGTTCTTCCTGTCCGCACCGGAAGTGAATTTGTGTTTCGGTCAATTTTCGACTTTTTTGTTTTTGAATCTTTTTTCAAGATGTTACCAGGCATAATAGGGATAGATCCATAGAAGCCAAATATATAATTTGTTTTAAAATCAGATCAGGCGTTTTGTAGATTTCAGCTACTTTCGTTTTGCATTTATAAAATCAAAGTACTGAAAGTATTGACGGGGCAATTTTTTCTTTAAATTACATGAAGGTTATATTTACATGTTTCTCTTCATACAAAATCATACATACAGTGTCATATATATTAGGTTGACGACTTCAAAGTTGAAATACAAATCAAAGTACTTTAAGTACTGAGAGAACTGTTTTACATACCAACCTTTTTCTCACTACAGTGTACATGTAGTATAAACTGGCATGTTTTCTACATAGAAACATCAATGCATACAAGAAGTAACCTATGAAAGCTATTTTCGTCAGCCAATAAGGTGTCATATATATTAGGTTGACGACTTCAAAGTTTAAATACAAATCAAAGTACTTTAAGTACTGAGAGAACTGTTTTACATTCCAACCTTTTTCTCACTACAGTGTACATGTAGTATAAACTGGCATGTTTTCTACATAGAAACATCAATGCATACAAGAAGTAACCTATGAAAGCTATTTTCGTCAGCCAATAAAAATCAAAGAACATGTACCGCAAGGACTGAAGGGATATTTTTGTAGTAAAAATCAAAGTACCATAAGTTCTGAGACATTGTTTTCTAGATACTCAACCATTAATTTTTAAATTCAAAATAGTTAAAATATGCTTCTTGATAAAACAAAACAACACTGCACGCATACATTATCATATATGAGAACAACAGATACATTCATTTTTGAAGTAAAAAATCAAAGGACTGCAAGTACCGAAAAGAAAAACCTAGTTTCTTGATTGATTGATTGATTGATTGATTGTATATTGTTTAACGTCCCTCTTGGGAATTTTTCACTCATATGGAGACGTCACCAATGCCGGTGAAGGGCTTCAAATTTAGACCTATACTCGGCACTCAGGGCCATTGAGCAGTGAGGGTTCTTTATCGTGCCAACGCCTACCGTGACACGGGACCTACATTTTTAAGGTCATATCCGAAAGACCCGTGACTTTCACTTCTAGTGCCGAGCGCTTGGCGAAGGAACAGTCACTACCTTTGTTTACGTCTTAGGTATGACGCGGCGCCGCGATCGAGAATCGAACCCGGGCCTCCCGATCACGAAGCGAACGCTCTACCACTAGGCTACCGTGACCGGTACCTAGTTTCTTGACAATATTAAAATTATTACATATTAATGCACACGTTTCACTACATACAAAAATAAATACAAACGGTATCATACAGGAACGGAAGACTTTTTTGTTGCCATGGCAACAAGAGTCTAGTTATTATTATTATTCTTTTTTTCTTCTTTGTTCTCCGGTACTTTTTTTGTGTTCTCAGAAACTGTTCACCCACCTGAGTTAAAACCTGTTTAGGGTTAATAGGTGTGTAGTGTAGGTGTGCGGCACGAAGGTCATTTTGCTCGCATACGCATGCACGTGCCTTCGCGTGCAATGAGTGAAATGACTGATATACTTTATATAGACGTAACTTTTACATTTTTTGATGAAATACTATAAAACTCATTATATAAGGATATACATTGTATTAGTAGTGTAGATAATATGACATGGTCAAATTAGCACGAACTCACGCGCATGCACGTGCGCTGTGTTCTGATTGGCTGAAACAAAAATCTCAATATCTTTCTTGTTTTTTGCCGAAATGCTTTGAAATTTTAAACATAGTCATGTAGTAGGATAAACTACAGTATGATATATAACAATTTTCACAAAAGCATGCGCAAGCACGTGCGCTGCCATCTGATTGGCTAAAACTTTAAATGGCTATAACTTCCTTGATTTTCAACCAAACAAGATGGCATTCAGAGCATAGATAGACATTATAGACTCTCACAAAAAGGTATGGTTATCATGCACATGCATGCATGCACATGCACGTGAGCTTTGCTCTGATTGGCTGAAACAAAAATCTCAATATTTTTTTTGTTTTTTGTCGAAATGCTTTGAAATTTTAAACATAGTCATGCATTAGGATATGCAACAGTATGATATATAAAAATTTTCACGAAAACACACGCATGCACGTGCGCTGCAGTCTGATTGGCTAAAACTTTAAATGGCTATAACTTCCTTGATTTTCAACTAAACATGATGGGATTCAGAGCATAGATAGACATTATGGACTCCTACAAAAAGGTCTGTTCATCATGCACATGCATGCACGTGCACTTCGCTCTGATTGGTTGAAACAGAAATCTCAATATCTTTTTTGCTTTTTAACGAAATGCTTTGATATTTAAAACATAGTCATGCATTAGGATATCCTATAATTTGATAAATAATAATTTTCATGAAATCACGCGCATACATGTGCGATGTAATCTGATTGTCTTAAACTTTAAATTGTCATAACTCCCTTGGTAATCAACCAAACAGGATGGAATATTGAACAGAGGTAGACATAAGGGACTCCTACAATAATGTATGGTCATCATGCACATGCATGCACGTGCATAGAGTTCGTCTTATTTAATGAGGCTTACAGGGACTAGGGCACCAAAATGGAGTTGGGGAGCGTTTTGGGAACATCTGTAACGGTTCCCGTTACAATTAGCCCTAGTTAAAATTGAGTTTGTTTTTTATCACCACAAGAAAAATGTTTTGGGGGATGTTCACCTTTAAAAAGTCTTTTTTTAAGCATTTACAGTATCGAGGTTTTCTCTGTAGGCAAAGTATTCCATTGTGATATTGTGAATGGAAAGAAGATTTTTAGCTCTACTGGTCAGAGACCAGAAGAGCTTATGCGATAGTAATGCGTCCGGCGTCCGTCCGTCTGTACGTATGTCTGTCTGTCTGTAAACAATTTTTTCAAAATGCTACTCCTCCTACAGTTTTGGTCTGATTTCAATATCACTTGGCACACAAGTAGACTACACTAAGATACATAATTCTGTGTATCGATTTTTGATTTCGATGAACGGTGTTGCCGTGGTTACTAAGTTAGAAATTTCTGTGAAATACTTTCAAAATGCTACTCCTCCTACAGTTTTGGTCTGATTTCATTATAACTTGGCACACAAGTAGACTACACTAAGATACATAATTCTGTACATCGATTTTTGATTTCGATGAACGGTGTTGCCATGGTTACTAAAAATAGAAATTTCTGTGAAATACTTTCAAAATGCTACTCCTCCTACAGTTTTGGTCTGATTTCAATATAACTT
>PRKT01000134.1:506548-517762 GCA_003671525.1 Saccostrea glomerata | reverse complement strand
AAGAATATGGGACCGCATAAAAAATCAAGTTAGAACCCAGAGCAAATTATGGGCATGTAAAGAAGTTAGAAGGGAGGTAGGATATGTAAATTATAAATGTACATATTTAGAAAATATACAATCATACGAATTCAGTATTGCAAGTGTTCGTAAAAAAATATTGCTGTTTGTCTTAATTGTTTTTAAATTTCTTAGAAGTATTTTTATAATAATTTGGGGATAATAGCAGTTAATACATTTTACTTGATTTTAAGCCTCATCATCACTGACGTGGTCAACTTCTGGAAGGAAGCAAGCAATGTCACTGAGGTGATTTATCAAGATTTTGGGTAAAGTCACAGTCTCCTTTACAAATATTCTTCCGTCATTGGTCCAATATGAGTCTATATTAGATATAATTAATCAAACATTCAATTTCAATTCCAGATCATTTACTTACCTCCCAACTCTAACAAATGGCTGTTTGTGGTTACAGACGTCGAAATGGAACTCTTTTAAAACCGACATTAAAAAATTATATACAAGACTTTTCCCAGACCGTTAAAAGGGTAAACAAAGTATCAAATATAAGAGATAAATATATTGAAATATTATAGGATACCATTCTAAAAGCCATAAAAGCTTAAACTACACGAAATAAATACCTAAAGTAGCGACGAAAAATCGTCGGCATACTGTAAACCAATTATTATACGCGTCATTTTTTATTCGCGACTGACCGCTAGCGAACTAATCCGCGACGATTAATTTCCGCGAACAAGTGGTCACATTTTTTATTTCATAAAGTATTTTTTGCTTCAAATTAAAATTTTATATCCGCCCATAAACTAGGTAAAATGTTGCCGTGAGTACTGCTTATGCAGTATTCAAGACATTCTGCGCATTGCGGCCATTTAAAATCTTATATCCACCCCCTAAAGTGGGTAAAATGTTACCATGAGTATAATTCTAACACATTATTCACGACGCTCAAATGAAATCGGGAAAAAAATCTAGGAGATTAAAGTTGATTTAAAACTTGTAAAAGTGCCTCATACTAATTAAGTAATCGACGCTTTCTAAGATCTACATAGCCAAAGCACTATTATTATAAATGGTTGGGACAGAGCAGGACTGGACCATAATTAGTCTTAATTAACCAGGCTATCTCTAACTCGTCTGTGACAATAAATGAACAATAATTACACAAGCTGAAATAATTATTGACATTTTAATCATTTTTAGACAAATAGTTTTAGATTTGCCATTCGTTTTTATATATTTTTTTAATTTCAACTGCTTCTAGTACACTAAAGTTCTTCCGTGATTACGTATTGAACCGTCGGGAGCGGTATTCAAAAAAGGGCAAATAACTCTAATCATACCACATGGTAATATGAACAACTGGTTCGCGACGATAAATATCCGCGAGCAAAGGTTACTCGCGGAACTCGCGGATATTAATCGCACGCGTATAATACTTGGTTTACAGTAAATCGAATGTTTTTACATCGCTTGGATCTGTAGCTCTCTGCTTTTTCTGTCCGAATTTTCTCAAGCAGAGAGCGACAGTTCTGCAGCTAAGTCTATATTTGTTTGTAGTATCGCGCCTTGGATAGAGCTTGAATGATTTGTCGTCAAGAGCGAGTAAGGTCCTCAGAAATAAAGATTTTGCTTTCGCTGCCTTGATCTTTTAACTCAGATTTTGCACGGTAGACCCTATTTTTGATTTTCCAGTTGTTAAATTTTACAAATAATTTGGGCTTTTCCGCTTTGGATAGATCCAAGTATTTTGGACCTGTTTACCTGATAAGAGCTCAGTGAGGAGTGCGTTTTCTGCGTATAGTTATCCTGAACTCTTTACAGTTCAAACTCTTTTAAAAATAATACATTAGCACCTTCACCTTGATAAAGCCATACATAATGGAAACCATATCTAAATAACGCTTTAACATTGACTTCACTTCTGATGCCCAGTTACCTCTAATTCTACCGACTTTGCTTAACTGAATTAAAAATGAGTAACATCTTTTTGGGTATCTATTATCTTCCAAACAAAGTATATTTAACCAATATGCAATAAATTTCAATTTAATAAGTACTGTACCTTAAGAGAATATCTCTCCAGTTCTCCTAGTACAACTATTTCAGGTGGATTCTTCTTGAGTCTTTCAGCACAATAAGTCAAAATTGGTACAAATCATTCTATCAAAAATGCAAAAGATTTAATTTGTTTATATGATGCATTGTACATCTTCATAAATTACACAATAAACGATGCTTTTTCCGCTGACACATACAGAAACTTCTTTGTCAGTTCTCATGACATTTTACTTGTAAAATATAATCCTAGGTATTTGTAAAATAGTACAATTTCAATTTCTTTTCCATCAAAAAACTATTTCTCTGTAATTTTTGTTATACCTCCACGTGTAAACACCATGATCCTTGACTTTTATAGATTAATTTTCATGCCATATTTTGTTGAAGTATTTAAGATATTCAATTAATTGTTCAAATCACAAATAAAATTTTAGAAATCCTTACATATATATACATACCTCACAGTGTGGGTAAACTTTGATAAATAAATGTAAAAGTTTCGGATTTTCAGAAGCTTAAAAATAAAACCAACTTAGTGTTTATAAATAAAACCAACTCAGTGCTTAAAAATAAAATCAGCACAGTGCTAAAAATAAACTCTATTCTTTTTGACATGAAGAAACAAATAGCCATTGTTTTTAGTAGACTGGTATTGCCTGTCTTTAGCGTACGCAGGAAAATGTATATCGGATATCAGGTTATGCCGACGATTTTTCGTCGCTACTTTAGGTATTTATTTCGTGTAGTTTAAGCTTTTATGGCTTTTAGAATGGTATCCTATAATATTTCAATATATTTATCTCTTATATTTGATACTTTGTTTACCCTTTTAACGGTCTGGGAAAAGTCTTGTATATAATTTTTTAATGTCGGTTTTAAAAGAGTTCCATTTCGACGTCTGTAACCACAAACAGCCATTTGTTAGAGTTGGGAGGTAAGTAAATGATCTGGAATTGAAATTGAATGTTTGATTAATTATAGCTAATATAGACTCATATTGGACCAATGACGGAAGAATATTTGTAAAGGAGACTGTGACTTTACCCAAAATCTTGATAAATCACCTCAGTGACATTGCTTGCTTCCTTCCAGAAGTTGACCACGTCAGTGATGATGAGGCTTAAAATCAAGTAAAATGTATTAACTGCTATTATCCCCAAATTATTATAAAAATACTTCTAAGAAATTTAAAAACAATTAAGACAAACAGCAATATTTTTTTACGAACACTTGCAATACTGAATTCGTATGATTGTATATTTTATAAATATGTACATTTATAATTTACATATGAACACACATTTATCCTACCTCCCTTCTAACTTCTTTACATGCCCATAATTTGCTCTGGGTTCTAACTTGATTTTTTATGCGGTCCCATATCCTTCAACTTTTCTCCCTGTCAATACTTCATGTTTCTTTCTATCTCACTTTTCAACCACTTTATCATTGCGCTATAGCTCCTCTTGACTCTTTGGTTACCCCAGCGTTACGCGGTATGAATGAAGTCGACATTCCTGTCTGCCGTCGCTGCACGAAAAACACCCTTCTTCACTTCTTTAGATTTGACGTCTTAGATCATGGGTAATGATCTTTTGACATATTATGCGGCGATCGGAAAATACTACTCTGTGTGTCACAAAATTATTCACCCGAAGAAAAAGATTTTTTATTTTAAAAATCGGCAAACTGACAAAAGAAATATTGCTCTTCTTATTTAAGGTTGTAGACTTAATCAAGAAAAATATACTGACCATTCATTATACTGAGTATTTTACTCCTTTTGACTCTGCTTTTGTTATGTAATGATATTGCGGGAAAACCTTGGTCCAGAGCTAAACGTAACTGGTTTGTCCATCTTTCATCTAAACTGTAGGAGTATACGACTGTCACACAAATTAGACAAGATAACTAATTACATTGATTTGAACGATATTTTGTGTTTTACCGAGACTCATTTGTGGACTCCTAGGTCTCTCTAGACTATTTGCAGATGACACATCTGTGTCAAACACCTCCAAAAACTTACAGGACTTGGATTAACTAATCATGATTTAGGAAAAATTAATAAATGGTCAAAAACTGGCTTGTAAAATTTAATCCTGATAAGACAGAAATATTAATATTTGGTTGTAAAGAAAATGAAGTATCCAATTTACGTTTTAAGTTTGACAATCAAGAAATAGTCCCATCTTCTAATCACTGTCATCTTGGACCTATGATCTCAAATTCTGGTAAATGGACAAATCACATCGATAACATTATTAAAAAGATTTCAAAAGAAATTGCCGTTCTTGGTAAATTGAAATTATCATTGAATCGAGACTTTTTGACTAAGATGTATATTACATTTATTAGACAACTATTTGAATATGCATAAGAAGTATGGGATACCGATATTTCCGCAGCTGACTGTGATAGGCTGGAGAAATTACAATGTCACTGGCCTTCCTATTTATGTTCCTCGTAAGTATCTGTACTATGATACAGGATGGAAAACCCTTGCCTATAGACGGGAAAAGAGAAAATTATGTTTAATGTATAATATAAATTTTTTAAACATGGTATCGCGCCAGAGTATTTATTAAAACTATTTCCTCCTGATATCTCACAAACTACCCACCATGGCTTACGAAATTGCAACAATATTTCTATTCCCCAATGTAAAACAACCTGTTAATATGACATTTTAAAATTAAGAATGGATGGAATGGCGGTCATAATACAACGTATGTGATGAATGTCTCTGACAGTGACATAACAACGGTCATGAAATGGGGAGGCGATAAAAAAATTCAACTTACCTGAGAAAACTCGACAATAACAAAAGGGAACGAATATTGTCCAAACTAGAAAATCCTATTTTGGAGAGAGATAGAGAGGGCATTCAACTTCTTTCATAACCCTTTTTTTCATTCAAACATTACCCTAATTATAATAACCTTGTTTGTTTTCATTTACTTTGTACAGTATTTGATACGAAATGAGCAGATCGACTGATAATAAAAGGGTTTTTGCCCCCCCCCCCCCCTCACTTCATTGCCCGAGGAGCGTTGTATTATATTTCTTCAACCAATACCGAAAACATTCATTATGATAATATCCAAAATCTGTATAAGGTAATATTTCTTGTTTAATCATTTGTGTAAATCATCAGCTCATAAACGGACAGCTGAGAAACAAGAGATTGTCGCTTATACTTGCTATGTCCAAAATCATAAGCATTAAAACAAACTTAGGATGATCTTAGGACAAGTATTATGTTGTCCTTAAGTTAGGAAAAACCTAGGAAAGTTCCTGAATTAAGGAAAGCTTTGAGAAACTGACTTAAGACTAGGACATTTCCTAAGACGTTCTTAGGACACACCGTATTCCTAAGAACGCTTCGTGAACATGCCTGCAGGTACAAGAAAGTAAATTCATTTTGTTGACTGTTAGGGTTTTGAAATTAAAAAAAAAATCTGAAGACTATATAACCATTCCTATTCTTGCATCATTTCTCCAGTATATCTTCTGAGGAAATTATATTTTATAAATAAATTCATAGAAGTTTCTGTCTGCATTTACCTAATCTGTCAGTCAAGGTCAAGGTTCCCGAGTAACATTACTATATGTATATAATTTCGCTAAATAACGCGGAAGTTACGCCTTTTTTCTCGATAGATTCGCGTCCTAATGCGTTTATTCGAGAAATTATCGCGTTACAACGCGAAAGTTACGCGTTTATTCGCGTTAGTTACACATTAATTCGCGAAAGAATCGCGTTTTAACACGAAAACATTCTTTTTTTTCATCTACGAAAATGAGCCCCATGGGCTTTCGAAACCAATTAAGCTCATTTTTGTAGGTTAAAAAATATTATTCCACTTGTTTTTAGAAATCAAACCATGCAAAAACCAGGTTTAATACTCTTGGTTTTTTTTAAAAAGGACAGTGTTGTAAAAATTGCAAGATTTATTTTGTAAAACACTTAAAAACCTTCAAATATTCATTTCCTTTATGAGACTATTTAGATCGGAACATAACTAGAAATCTGACTTTTTCGTCTGTGGAGAACTTCGGGGTCCCGGTTTAACGATAAAACAGCTGGTCTGCTGTACAATCAAACCATTGTCCTTGAATCAACTCAATAAAGCCACATAAGAGCACGACCTAAACATTATCTCACAATTCATTATTCTCCTGCTAAAATAATTTCTTCACCTGCTTATTTTGTTGAAACAATTTGCTATAAAATAAAAATTATTTAAATTCAAAATTTCATTTTCATTTCAGTTGCGCGGGATTCTGTACATGTGCCTTTAATTTTTTAACCAAATTGTGCGCTGTGTGTTTTATACTTTAGTAATTCTTGATTTTGTGTTAATTTTATATCAGCAACTTTTTTTTTCCTGAGGACTTTGTTATGTGATTTTTTATTGGATAATTTCATTCGATTTTACTTGTAAACAGTGGGATGTACGTTTCTTTCAGCTGGGATGTTAATTTCTTTTCCAAATTTACTTTTTATAATTCTATCGTACACTTAAAAATAAATTCACTTCTATTCTGTTTTGCGAGTTCCAAACTTAGAAGTTTAAAAAGAATGTTCCAATCACTCTCTCTCTCTCTCTCTCTCTCTCTCTCTCTCTCTCTCTCTCTCTCTCTCTCTCTCTCTCTCTCTCTCTCTCTCTCTCTCTCTCTCTCTCTCTCTCTCATATCTTTGTTTTACTTTTTTGAAAGATATTTTGTTTCTTAAAAGATAGGATAGTAAGATTTGATTGATATTCTCCAAATCTTAAAACTTTTTCAGAAATTTTATCAATCATCATTACAGAAACTGCCCTCTAAATCTCCAGCCATATTTGATAATGGAAATTCTTCGGGTATGAAGCTTTAACAAAATTTTTCAAATATTTCTATATTATTTTCATAAAATATTAAACGCAAATCCGATTGAATATTAATGTACAATACTAGCAATAGAAAGTTTTTAAAATTTACAAGCAACTTTTAATTTACAAAATGGATTTAAATGTGACTCATAGCTGAATCACACTCTAGTCGTGAGAATGTTTTCCTTTATCAATTCCTCGACAAAATGTCTTGTTGACAGGGAAAAAAAGAGCACAGTTTTTAAAGAATTAAATTCGTAAATTCATATCATAATATTGTGTACTTTACTTTGCAATGCACATGCAGATATGCTACAAATTTGGCTATGTACCCGTTTTTTTATAATTATGAATTGAACATATTTTATTGGAGAAAGTCAAATGGATCGGACACAAGTTCAGAAACTTAGATAGTCCTCAATATCATTTCAATCATTTTTAAACAATTATGTAATGAACTATGGTGTTAATGAAGTATGTTTTATTAATTGGGTCTTTGTTTACAAAAAGTATTTATTCTTAATTTCTATTAATCTCTATTGGAGACCACTTACAAGGCGACTTTTTGACACAGGCATAAACACTCAACAAATAAGTTCGAGTCAATATTTTTCAACCGTAAAAAACTTTCAACATTGTTCTTTCCTGTGACTGTCTTGGCACCATTCATTTTGTCGCGTGTCGCTGTTTGTTTATGCGTTGGATTTTCTCGCTAAATGACAGTTAATAACCATGCTCATTTGTTTAGTTTTTTACGCAATACGTACAAAAGCAACAATTTAAATATTTTTATAACGAGTGAAGGGGCCACAATTAACTCTTCTTTCAGTCGCTTTAATTTGTCTTAATTTATCACCTCATATCTATATATGCTGAAATAACATGGTAAAGACTTAACAATTACAGTTATTTTACCTCCTAAATGTGAAGTCTATGTACAATTTGAGGAAGTGAACTTTTTAATTATGTTTAACTACTTGGGGTGAAACTTTAAAGTTTATGAAAGTATAAAATATATTCATCAAAATGCTGCAGAAATATAATTTCTTACTAAAAATGTGTTAAAATTATTAAATTTTGTTTTAAGGTAAACTTGACTGAAGATCTCAGAAAAGAAGCGCATATGGTTTATTGAGTGCAAATAAATAAAAACAAATTTATCCGGACGTGTCAAAATTTTTATTTTTCTAAGTGAAATATATCACTACGATTACGCGAAAAATGCTAAACATATATTCCCTTTTAAACAGATTACTGAGTTTAAGAATTCCTCACTTTCTTTAAAAATTACAAAGCCGGAGTGAAGACCTTTGAAAAATATTTTGTCGTGTGAATGCCCTGGTCAGATATTAGGATCCCCCTTAAGTCTGTCTCTCGAAAAGAATTTAAATGTCGCCGGAGAGAGAGAGAGAGAGAGAGAGAGAGAGAGAGAGAGAGAGAGAGATCAAAGGATATATGTATGCTTTCCATAATTAAAAAAAAACTTAATTTTTGTTCAAATGGAAATTCATAAGATTTTTAAGAGCTTTCTGAAACTGTTTCACAGTGGAATAGCACTTATTTTGTTAAAAAATATATTTTTTCTTCAGAGTAATATATATATAAATAAGGATAACACTTTTTAAAAAAATTAAATCTAGAAACACGAATGTTAAATTTTAATCTTTTCTAACTGGTGCTAAAATGTACTGGCACGTTTTACAGTACAAAACATTACTACATGTTCATTGAAAGTGTGTCACCCCCGTTTTGTTTCAGTTAAGTCAAATCAGAGTAATGTAGTTAAGAATAAAAATTTGTTCTTATAGAATTCACAACCTATACACCCTCCCTCTACCCCCAGGAAGAAATCAGATTGTCGAGAGTGGATAATATGTACAACAAATCCATTTTTATTCTTTTTTCTCTGACAGCCCCTTTTCCTACAAACGATATCATGTCCTTGATATACAAGAACAACTGAAAAGTTATATTGCACAAACGAGCATCGATTGACATATAAAGCCATTTATTGAGGTCTTCTTATTTTATAATGATATGAATATTTACTTAATAAAAACTAATATCCTTGTTCACCATTCCGAAGACGTCGTGTGAGTTATGGAATTAAGAAGTTGGCTGTCGTATGTAGAATTCGAATTTCATTTAGAAGTTATGAAATCTATTATCAAAATAATCAGTTTTATTGTATAGAAAATTAGTTCAAGAAGGAAGAACGTTATTTTTATTTGATCCACCTGCAAAAATTGGTTGTATAGTTGGTACTTGAATGCCGAGCCCGACACACCATGAGTTATCCCGATGCGATGAGTGTTGTCTTTCAATACAGGTGTAACCTAAAGCGAATTCCTTATCAGTTAATTACTGTCAAGCGATGTCGATATTCTTTAGATAATTGGTTGAATCAATATTTCAAACTTAACGATAATTCTAAAATATTGTGCACATTTTCGTATTTGCTTACATGCTTTCGTTGACAGAACATTATTTCAGGAAAAAAAATGTTTTTAAAAAAAACTATACAGGACTTTAATGTATACGCAGTTCAATTTTGACTTGAAATGGGCATAACATGTATTTAATTATCGATTGGCATCAGCACCAATTAGGCGCACTAAGCAGGTCACGTGTTCAAGTGTAACCAAGATCAACATCAATTTACCAAAGGACCCCGAGCGTGCGCAAACAGCGCCATCGTGATTGATGCGCAACAAGACTAGTGTCTAGATCACATAAAATATTACTTTTTGAGATCTTCAAATCATCTAAAAATTCGAAATGTATTCTTGAAATTATGTTTGGAATTTTAACTGTAAACCCCACTTCATCAACATGGTGAGCAAAATTTTGATATTGGCACAAAACACTCCTTTAACTTATAGGGGATTCTGTTTAAAGTACGGTGTTCAGAAAAATTAGATTGACAAAGAACACATGCCTGAAGACGAGAGGATACAAAATGGCCATTTTTTGCAATCCCCCACAACCTTCCAAAAACACAAAAACAGTCTGCACAATCATTTTTTTTTATATAAATCGAAACGTTCGAGGGAAAAAATCTGTTCTCATCACCGAGCTTCTTTTTCTTGTTTATCAAAATCACCAAATCAAAAAAAAAATATGTTCAAACTTGAATAAGAACAAAAACAAAGGAAGAAATCGGTACCCTTTTGATCGCGAGACCTGAAAAAATAGTTCCGGATTCAAATGCTTAATATTCAAATGATAATTATCTTCGTTGCATAAAATTATTTCAAATCTGAAAATTGTTGGTGTGAATAATTTTTATTCCGCGTTTGAAGTTCACGGAGGATTTAAGGTGTAATTGGTTAAGCTCTTATCAAAGGATTTACTATTCAAATTTAATTGATTTATAATAGCTGGCTTATTTCGTTTTGATAGTATTGGTCTTAGTCTATTAAAAAGTAAGCGGATTAATTTTCACTAAGCTTCTGCGAGTATATTCTAAACCCAGAAACCCGTTTTCTTTAATCACACGTGTTTAAAGTGGTTGAATATATCTACTTACTTTACCTATATTTATGTATCTTAGCTTTGAAGAGTTTATGTATTTGTTTAATTTGCGGTTTATTTACAACGTTTTCTTCATGTAAAACGTTGACAATTTTACTTATTCCGCTAACAGTCACAATAAATCGTAATGTAAATACGGAATAACATTTGAATTTATTCATGAGTCTTACGGTGCCAAAGAGACACCATAATCCGTTTTCATAACGGGGCTTTTCTCGTATGCTATTGGCATTGGAATGAAAGAAAATAATAAATGAACTATGAAATTTGTTTATTTTTCGAATTTTCTTGACATTTTGTCGTAATTGCCAAAAAATTGTGGCCCTGAACATTTAATCAAACTTTCGTATATAAGGTAGTTAGATGCCAACTTCATTCTTGAGAATTTTTTATGATAATTTTATGTTTCTGAGAAAAAAACTAATTATTTCCTGGTGCCAATCCCGACAACTTAACTTCTCGCGAGAGATCTCGGGAATTATTTCCATTGTCTATTGATTTTAGCGCGGATTATCTCTGCTTGACACTTGCTTAGAAAAGGCACGCGTTTCAATAACGGATTAATTTGCATGATGATATAAAGAGCTACCTGATAAAAAAGAAAAACAAATCAAGGGGCAAACATTAACTGTGGTCGAGTCTCCGGAGGAAGGATAGCGAAAGATAAAGGTCAGTTTTCCCCAGTATTTTTTTTTAAACATACATGTATCTATATTTTTAATTT
>PRKT01000134.1:494721-505121 GCA_003671525.1 Saccostrea glomerata | reverse complement strand
CCCAGGATGCTTCCACATAAGTTTCAGCTTTACTGGCCCAGTGGTTCTTGAGAAGAAGATTTTTTAATGACCCAATCATATTTCTGTCTTTTCTTGATTATCTCCCCTTGCGAGGGGATATGTCCCTTCATTTTAACAATTTAAATTCCCCTTCACCCAAGGATGCTTTGTACCAAGTTTGGTCAAAATTGGCCCAGTGGTTCTTGAGAAGAAGTCGAAAATGTGAAAAGTTTACAGACGGACAGACAGACGGACAGACGGACAGACAGACAGACGGACGGACGACGGACAAAATGTGATCAGAAAAGCTCACTTGAGCCTTCGGCTCAGGTGAGCTAAAAAAGGATGAAAATATGTTCAAATGAACAAAAAATTGAATATTTGTTGATCTATGTACAGACAACGAAAAAATAAAATCTTAAAATAGAACTTCTGATGTAATGAAAAAAAGATAAAATATAAAGATATAAATAATAAAACTATAGTAAAAAATATTTAAAATATTTTGAATTAATTAATTATGAAGAACAAATTTAATTTAAATTAATAAATAATTAAGAAAAAGAAGGAATAAAAGAAATAATTAAAAGAGAATAATGGAAATTACAGATTTAGGTAAATTATAAACATGTTTTTTTATTTCACAGACGGAGGCAGGCAATGCAGGGGTTTGAGTGCGCGCCATTTGGGGAAGTCTTTCCTGTAAAAATAACATCTCCAACCTGCAAAGATCTCGGAATTCCTCGCGAGAGTGATGATGTCATTGTACCAGCGAGGTTGATCAAGAATCCATCCCTCCATCTCGATGGCATTCGATATGAAGCCCTCGTTAAAAATTCCATGTCACCATCGGATCCGTTTTCTCCGCTGTGCATGATTCCGCTTCCCTCTCCATTCACCTTAGAACACCTAGAGCCGACCTTTATACGAAAACGAAACGAACGCGAACGGGATCGTGTTCGATGTGTGAATGATGGATACGCAAGACTCAAAGAGCAACTCCCGTTAGAAAACAAACATAAAAGAATCAGCAAAGTTGAAATTCTCCGCCGTGCTATAGACTACATTAAGTATTTGAATGCAGTTTTAGAAACAGACAATGAAAATGGTTCTGAGGAACACACACATGAACAAAGTGCTATCGAAAGCAGAGATAAAGAAACCATACAACAAGACAATGTGAACGAGGATTTTCCTCAAAATGACACCCTGGCAGTTTGTTGCCAAAACTTGTCACCGGAACAGAATACGAATTATTTCACGTTGGACAATCTCTCGGACTCAGACGAGATTTACGGTCAAGGGAGTGACCTAGGATATGAATCTTTTACGAGCGGATGTGAAATGGAGGATGATCAAACCGGAAGTTGTGACTTGGATTACATTGAGTGCTCGAGAGGATTGAAGCGGCCGCTAGAGGGCGTATCCGCGGAAGACTGCTCCCCGTGCAAACAATAGTGCTCATTCAAATAGTGATATTATGAGCATGGTCATTCTTTTTTGTGTGTGTTGTTCTGAGTATGTTGAGTAAAATTGTGTCTACATAAGAAATAAAAGGTAAAAAATCTTTGCAACTTGCTTTTTTTTTTTTTTAGATAATATGTTCTCTCTTAAAGATCCTTTAAGGTTAATTTAGTACAGGTATATAGTCTATAAAAGTTTACAAAGTCATGGAATGCAGGTAAAAAGGCCTAAATTAAAATATTGTTTGTTTGCCCTTTACCGACCCAGATTTTTAGCAATGGGTAGGTAGGTAGGAAAAATATTTTATTTTTTTCTTTTTGACATCAAATTACAACTGTACTACTAAAATTTTAGAAATTCAATATTGCTGTGTACATATTCCTTGTAATTGGAACTTTTGCTTCATGGAACAAAATGTACTAGTACCTATTAAACAAATCTGGAATACTATAACCTTTCATTAATTGCATTAATATATTCTTGGGATTTCACATTTTTAAAGTTGTTTTTATTTAAAAATGAGACTTGTATAACATGTCTTATTTAAACGTTTACATACTGTCTAGACAAGAAATATTTTCCTTAATATAGTTAAACCTCGCAATATTGTGCGCTTCCTTTTATTAGTCTGACCCCAAATTTAATCATGGCGGTCGAAATATCAACAAAGCATGACATCCTTCGTTGTTTTCAAATTTAAAAACTACTTTTGTGCTCTTTCCACTTGGATTTGGTAATTAAATTAAAGTATGACAATTTTATTTTTGTCAGTGATGTTGGCGAAATTAATTTTGAAATCGATAAGTAGCATGCTCCAAACGACCGGCAGTCATGTTAACTTTATGAACGTGGTAGTCAGCGCATTCATCAACATGATCAACAAGATCAAATATATCTCTGCGAGTGTTTTTTTCTTACCGCTACCATGTCAAACACTTCATTCAGTTCCTAATGTCAATCATTAACACAAGACTGAGAAAAGGGAAAATCAAAGCATTTATATTTTTATGTGAAAAAAAAAAATGGACAAGAAACAAATCAAATGAAAAAATTTGTAAATGAAAAGTACAATAAAATATTTTGAGTCGGGCTTATTTTCGTGGGTCGGTCGGCTAAGGGCAAACAAACAAAATTTTAATTTAGGCCAAACTACCTGTCGTAAAGTGTAAATTTTCTGCTGTAATACAAGACATCATGGAACACAGAAATTAATGAAATCTTTTATAAACTGCGTCAAGTTATATAAGTTCAGACGATATGTCAGAAATACAATTTTAATTAAATAATTCTTTTTCTACAGTCTGAGGACACTAAGTTAGTGAAATATTAATTTTTAAAAAATCAAATCATGTGCTTTTACATCTTCCCTTTGCGGTGTTTTACATTTTTTTTGTTCAATAATATATATTCAAAATATTTATATTTTATTCATTGATTGATTTCTTTTGTTTTTATTCATTTTATTTAACGTATGAATTTATTTAGAATATTATGAAGCGCATCATGAAGTTAAGAAAAAGTGACAGACATAACCTCATTATTATTTTGTTTTTTTTAGTAACTTGATTAAAATAAATGTTCATTGAAAGAAGAAATTAGTTTTGGGTGCTATTCATCACATTAATTTTGATACAAAGGATGTAGCGCGGACCTATTCATATACAGTTTAAAGGTTTGGTGTTATTAATTTTGAGGGGTGAGGTTAGTGAGAATAAAAGTTACGTATACAATTCATTATTTACGATATTATCGACAATAGAAAATTAAATAAAAACATATGATAATATTCTTTACAATGTAAGTGTAATGTATATTCTAAAAGTGTACAAATTTGAAATAAAAAGTTCCTTACAAAATTAATTACATGTATAAAAGTATTTGTTGATGTAGTGGCCAAGGTTTTTTCTTTTACAAAGATCTGTATAGATGTAGAAAAAATAAATATTCAAAATGTTCGGGAAAATTAAATCTGACCATTCAAACTTTTTACATTTTTAAGGGGGGGGGGGGGTTACAATAAGAGATGCTTTCATCATTCTGGTTAGTTTTGGAATATTTCTGGAAATCTACCAGACGCTCTGCTGTCTTCGTAAATTGTCAACGTAGTGGGCGAGCACTGTGATATTGTTTGAGGCTGAAAAAAAGTAAATGTATATACATTGTAGTAACAACGGAAAAGGACAGGGACAGCCCCTCCCCCATTTCATTTTTCTATATACATGTACTTTCTTTTACTACTGCAATGCTCATTGATAGGCTTGTACTTGTAGTTAGCCTAACCTTTTTCTTGCAGTATTCAATGAAATCAGGTAATGTGGTAATCTATGAATAAATCTGGGTATGATTTTTTTTAATTTTTTCTTTTTCTAGTTAGATGAATTTTTCTGTGGCTATACCCCTCACTTATAGACATATTTATTTAGTATTTATTTATTAATGGCTGTGCAGATAAGAATACTTAATCTGAGAGGGGGCATAAATTATATGAAAAAAAAAAGTTAAACGACATAAGATCTAGAAACACAGGCACGTTTAATTATGAATAATTACATAATTTTAAAAATCTTGAACACAGGAACGTTAAACCGGCACTTAGGATTACGGGGAGAGAAAGGTCCATACAAATATAAATACACGTAACTATGGAAATCAAAGCATAGTTTCAAATAATTGTTCCTGATAAACAATTTTTTCCTGTAAAAGTTTTAATTAAGAAAGGGACTTTGCTCCTATAAAAATACTGTCTGATGAGCTTTCTCTTTCTCTCTTCTTTTTTAAATTAATTTCCATGATTTAAACTTGCTTTTTACGGATGTGATAAATTATATGATTTAATTTACTTTCTGGAATTGGATCAAAATGACAGGTCAGGAGAAGTGAACTTCGAAAAGAAATACATGCATACTTTGTCAAGATCAATCTAGAGTTGTCTTTCTTTTACCCTCTGCAGTTCGTCCCAGCTTCGTGAAAAATATTTGTAGACAGTTAATCATTGTGTGTTAATGGTACATGTACTAGCAACTGTTTCTAGAGATCAAAAAGCAACAAACAAAGACAAAACAATTTTTTTTTTCAAATGCAAGTCGAAGACGACCTAACTCTAAGGTCAAAAGATGAAAAATATTATTACGAAGCAAAAGTTACAACTTTTGAAATACATGTATATATATTTAGATTTAAGTAATTTTTAAAATTTACTCTGATGAAATTATACTTATCAATTAAACTATATTTTTGAAGAAAATTATTTAAATAATTTCTTATATTGAATATCTATAGTCGTGTACTTATCTTAATTTTCAAATAAAAATCAGTAAAAGACAATATTGCTACCCAAAGAAAAAAAACTCGTCTAGATAAGTAATTCATTGTTTATAGACCATGCAATCAATATGGACAAGGTTAAAATCTTTGAGCTCCATTTCAATGACAGCCAAATTGAATTAATATATTATTTTATGAAATAATCTGCTCAGTTGACCATTAATGTCGTCCCTAATTTTTTCCCTCATTTAAACCATTATTATATACCGTATGTAATTTATGTATTTTTCTTTTTTCTCTTCATTTTCATTTTCTGAGTAAGTTTATCATACACTTGCACTTCTGACCTGAATTTATATGCTGTAAAAATATGTTTTATTGTCCTCATGTATCATATATTTTAAATGGTTTTTGGTGAATACAAGAAGTTGAACAGGAAAATCACAAGTTTACGTTAAAAATAACCAATATGCATTACTGGTCTAGGTGGGCATTAAGAAGTACCCCCGTAGCTCTCTAGCACCTTTACTAGGCCATGGTCCTCCCTCAAACTATTTCTGGTCAGCTGACCCCACCTTTTCAGAGGTCAAGTTAGCTAAGTGTGCAACATATATGTACGTTCTACATGTACTACACGTGACTATATATAGTACATGTACTTAAATAGGTCATGTCACAGGTAATATACATCTTTATTATGAAAGCCATATCTTTTCGCATTCAAAATTTAAGGGCAATTCAAAGTAATGTTTCTTTTTTTTTTTTCAAAATGAGGTCAGACTTGAAGATCATGAGGTCAAAAATCATAATGTATCTAGAACGGTCTTGTCACAGATAATATTAACATTCGTTATAATAAAGCCCTGTCCTTTCTAATACAAAATATATGACCAAGTTGAAAGAACGAACAGAACTACACACTGACAGACGAAAAAGATTTAATGTCCCCTCGCTTTCGTGAAAGCGGGGGACAAAAACAAATCAAGGTCGACTCAACATCAACATAATGTTTAAATATATATTTTTGCACAGAAGAATGTTTACGTTTAAGACACATAACAAAAAACGTAAATAAATGAAGTTGTTGAAAGGGTGCTTGACCTTTTTGTACTTAAGACCACAGCAATAAGATCCATACTACTCTAATTGACGCATACAAGGGTTATTATTATAAAGTTGCGGACTTCTGTCATAACTTTTTTGACTTAACCTCTCATTGCGTCATTACATATACATCTTAATGTTCATTATTTACAAACATATCATTTGAATTGTGGAAATTGTTTTATAACAATAAATTCAAATGATACATGTATGAAATAATATATACTTAATAAACAATTCATTATTAATTCAAAACTCGTTCAGATCTAAAACCTGCGAAAATGAGATTGCAGAGCAAGTAAAATATATTAATTTGCAAGCATTACACCATATATTGAAGAGTTCATATGAAAGAAATATGCTATTTTCTATAAAGAGCTTTCGGGGGGGGGGGGGCATATAAGCACATGTACGTTTTAAGCGGTGAGTCCCTCTTTTTCTGAGAATATTTTTTTCTTGCAGTACTTGTAATGAATTTTTATTTGGATGCAACCCCCTTCCTACTCCAGCATGCTTGGTTCACGGCGAGATACTTTTGACTTGGCGCCGCGTAACTATAAGGAGGGTAGGGACGTTAACCGAGGATCTGACTTGCAGGAGTAACCCCCTCCCCACATTTAGTTGCTGTTCTGTTAAAATCTGGCAAATTCCTACATATAACAAAATATCTTCGGTCTGAAAGGGTTTTCATTTTAAGTTTTAATAAAGATAAGAATTTGAATTATAATGAAGTCATGGAAATTGCTACCTAAAAATGTTTTAAAAATAATAAAATCAAAGATTTCATGAATATAAAACACACATTTCTACTCAATCTCATGAATCTTAACACTGAATGTTCTGAGAAAAATTGTACTTTTAAGAAGGCCCTTTTTGAACTTCATCTGGTTGTTATTTTCGAAGGACCTTTGTTTCACTCTTGTAGATATATATATAGAGAGAGAGAGACTTATTTGTATATACATGTATACATGTATCTAAGAATTACGCCAGTCTGTGCCTCAGTAAAAACTGTAATTAAGTGGCGTAATTATAAGGAGACACCCACCTGAGACGTTGAGAATTTGCAGACGTTTCTTATAGGGACGAAAAGGTATTAGTTTATTTTATCATAGTACAAATTATATGATATGTAATCATGGGAAATATCAAACTTCAATACGTGGGCCGAAAAAAGTTGTAATGATACTTTAAAATACCGGATATACTGGTGTAAGAAATGAAATAAACGAAGGCCAGAGGGTCTTAATGGTCACCTGAGAGTAACCATCTTTCTAAGTAAATATGAAAAATAGTTAACAAAAATAAGGCTTGCATAAATCTCTTCATAAATTTGACCATACATATATTAACGTAAATAAATAGAAAACAGGAATAATTTTTCACAGTAGAATACAAAATTAAAGAAACCTGCCATTAACAGAAGAGGTAAAATAGAAGTACTGTGATCGAGCAATGAGCTCACTAAATGATACCCCCGCCTCCCAATAATGGCAGTGTCCATGTATTGCTATGGGGAACCCAAAATATGTGTCGGATCAAAGAGTAAAATAGGAGGTGCAAAATGGCAATATGTAATAAAGATTCTGTGAAAGTCTCATCTTTCATTCAATGGTACATGTATGAGAGTAGTTGCTGATAAGAGATGGGTACCCCCAAAGAGTAACAGACGGACGGACGAACGGACGGACGGACGCACGGACATCTCAATTACTATACATCTTCCTGTTTTTCAAGCGGAGGTATAAAAATATACAGATGTACGCCCAACACATTATCCGTTGGCATGCCCCAGAAAAGTTAAAACTAAAGGTACATGTACTATGAGCAATGAGCTCACTAAATGATACCCCCGCCTCATCTATGAATACAATGGCAGTGTCCATGTTTGGAAACCCAAAATATGTGTCGGATCAAAAAGTACTAATTCAAGCTTTGTTACAGGTATAGATCTCTTGCCCTCTCTACATTGTTTTACGGTAATGTATAAAGAGGAATAACTCTTGGTGTCCCTTGTTATTCAGAAGCCACCACATCACGCCATAGGCAAGAATATAATGACAGTGTCCACGTTTTGCTACAGGAAACCATAATATGCGTCGAATCAAAAAGTAAAATAGGAGTTGCACAATGAAATAATGTACTAAAGATTCTCTGAAAGTTTCATCAAATTTCATCTAGTGGCATAAGAGGAGTTACGGATAAGAGATGGGTATCCCAAAAGCGTAAAAGACGGACGGACGTACACCTAGACGGACAGACGTACAGGCGGATGGATGGACAAACACCCCATCACTATAAACCCCCTCCCCAACTATATAACCCTTCCCCCTGCTTTTTAATCGGGAGGTATAATAAGTCATTAAGGAAATGTGGCAAGGCACATGCGAGGAAGTCCTAGGCAGAAGAAAGACTCAGCACAAGGAGTGGATCTCTGGTGATATCATGAGGAAAGTGGGGGAGAAGAAGGAAAAGAAAGCGGTGCTAAATACAAGCAGGACAAGATCAGCAAAGACAAAAGCTCAAGAGGACTACACATTCACAGATAAAGAAGATAAGAGAAACATTAGGAAAGATAAAAGGGATTACATCGACAACATGTGCAAACAAGCTGAAGAAGCTGCAAGACAAGGAAATATGAAAGAACTGTATATGCCCACAACGAAGCTCTCCAACAAGTTCCAGGAAACAGACAAACCGGTGATAAGAACGGGAAAACTCTCACAACAACAGATGAACAATAGAAGAGGTGGGTAGAACACTTCGGAGAACTATTAAATACTCTGTAGACCAACACCAGAAACACCTCCGGACATTCAACCAGCCACTACAGACCTCCCGATCAACTGTGACAAGCCAACAAAGATAGAGATCAGGAGAGCAATAAATAAACTTCAAAGTAGAAAAGCGGCAAGACCTGATGAGATACCAGCAGAAGCCATCAAAGCTGATATAGAGACAGTAATTAACATCCTATACAACCTCGTCAACAAGATCTTGGAAGAAGAGAACATTCCGGAAGAAAGGAAAGAAGGTATCCGTAATAAGATGTCAAAGAAGGGAGATCTGAGGGATTGTAGTAATTACCGGGGGATCATGCTCCTGTCAGTCCCTGGCAAGGTCCTCAACAGATTACTTCTCGAGAGAATGAAAGAAGCAGTGGACCCAAAGCTCCGTGACCAGCAGACTGGTTTTAGAACCAACAGATAATGTGCTGACCAGATAGCCAGTCTGTGTATTATTATAGAACAATCACTGGAGTGGAAGTGCCCCTCTATGTCAACTTCATCGACTATGAGAAAGCATTCGACAGTGTGGACTGAGAGACATTGTGGAAGATACTGATGCACTATGGAGTAGCAGAGAAGCTAGTCTCCCTGATCCGAAATACCTACCAAGGTATGATCTGCAGGGTTGCCAATGCTTGCCAGATGTCTGAGAGTTTCGAGGTAAAGACAGAAGTTCGACAGTTAAGGATGCTTGCTGTCACCATTCCTTTTTCTCTTGGTCATTGATTGGATCATGAGGACTACCACATCAGGCAGGAATAATGGTATACAGTGGACACTCCTGACGCAACTCGAAGATCTTGATTTTGCAGATGACCTGGCTCTCCTTTCAAACAGCCAAATCCAGATGCAGGATAAAACAACTCAAGCTGATTTTGAGGCCCGTTCCTGCCGATGTTGAAGGCAATAACATCGGCAGGAACGGGCCTCAAAATCAGCTTGAAGAAAACAGAATTGATGAAGATAAACACCACTGTCCAAACACCAATCCTAGTTGGTGGTGAGCCCATCAAAGAAGTTGAGTCCTTCATCTACCCGGGGAGTGTGGTAGACAGACAGGGTGGCACAGACCGCGACATCAAGTCAAGTATTGGCAAGGCAAGAACTGTATTTATCATGTTAAATAACATTTGGGCCTCAAAGAACACACGTATTACCACCAAACTGCGGATACTGAACAATTGTAAGGTGCAGAGACGTGGAGGATGACTTAAGCTACCCTGCAGAAGATTCAGACATTTTACAACACCTTTCTTATGCGCATTTTCAACATCCGATGGCCTGAAAGAATCTCCAATGAAGAACTATGGAAAAGAGCAGGACAGGAACCAATGGACTTAAAAATAAGACAAAGGAAGTGGGGCTAGATTGGACACTCAGTAGGAAGTCACCATCCAGCATCACACACCAGGCACTGACTTGGAACCCACAGGGCAAATAAAAAGAAGACGTCCTAGAAACACCTGGGGGTCGTAACATAAAGGATACTTAAGTCTAAGACCGTGCTTAAGTAGGACTTAAGTACAGGCTAAAACTTAAGACCGTAACTAGAAGCGTGCTAAGATTTGGCAATCTTAGCAAAACTTAGGCAGTCGGTAGAGGTGACTTAAGTATATCTTAACTTTCTTGTACATATATTTAGAATTATTTAATGTAGAATTTCGATGTTAAAACATTTTTCTATTCATAATATACATTAAGGAAAATAATTATCTCTATTTGACGGTGCATGATTTAAGAATTTTATTTTTTCGTGGGGGGGGGGGGGGGGGGGGGGGG
>PRKT01000134.1:482406-493975 GCA_003671525.1 Saccostrea glomerata | reverse complement strand
CTGATCACTGATTCCAATTTCACCTCCAACATAGCATACATGTAGATAAATAAAAATAATTTTAGGGATCACTCCCAACACAGCATTCATGTAAATACAAAATTTAATTTTAGGGATACGTCTGAATTCGAAATTAGTGGGGTCTTGGTTATAGAAATAAATTGAACACAGTAATAAACCATGGATCTGTATGTTCACTTTGAAAATATGAGTTGAAATAATTTGTTAAAAACAGAAAAGAAAGAGGGTGATGACAGTAACAGTAATATTATAAAATGTATCTGTAAAGTATAAAATAAATGTAGAACGCGAGAAGTGCGGATTTAGACAGGGCTCACTACAGTTCGAGAGAGAGAGAGAGAGAGAGAGAGAGAGAGAGAGAGAGAGAGAGAGAATTGCTGTTAAGTGGACACATACGAAAAAAAAATCCCGATTTTTTTTTTGGTATCCTTGATTAAATTGAGTATATCATAAAACTTCTGCAGTTTTTGCTTCTGACATGCATGGCCTGATAATACATAGCAGAAATTCAACATGTATTGAACTTTTTAGAGTTTCAATTTTAAGTAGATAAACGGTCGATTATCTTTTTTTTGTCTGCGATAATAACAGGGTAAGTGAACATTTGTCAAAACAAAAGAGTTACAAAAGGTAAACTGAAAACATCAAGTGATAAAACAATTGTCGTACATTTACAATGAATCACAAATCGCCACTTTCTGACCGTGCGGTATTTGTTTCCTTTACATTCCGAACAATTCATAACATAATTGTAATTTTAAAACCAAATCTAATCTAAAATAACTTAAACCGATAGGCAAGGACGTCAACTTTAATATGTAATTAATAAAAACCCTAACTGAATAACTTTTAGCAATATATCTATATAAAATCAAAAACCATCGGTTGACTCATATGAAATATTTTTAACATAAGTTTGCCTAAGCTAAGACCTCGCTTAGTTCGCTTTATGTTACGGTTTAAGACATACTTAAGTAGTACTTAGACGTGACTCAGAGTCGGAGCTAAAGACGCAGGACATTACCTGGCAGGATGCAGCTAGAGCAGCTCATAATCGAGTTCGTTGGAGGACTGTCGTCGACGGCGTACTGAGTATGTTCCTCACGGAACGAAAGGCCTAAGTAAGTAAGTAAGTATAATAAAAGTGACGTTTACAATGAAGAAAACAACGAAGAAAGAATATATAATTATTTATAGTGTTTTAAGTGGGTAATCGGACTTAGTAAAATGACAACACGAAAATATTCCGACATCTTCCAGTGTTTTAAATATTTATTTTAGAAAAACTTTAAGCATTTGTTAGAGTACATATCAAACTTACTTTTTGATACCTGGGATGTTGCTTTATGTGCAAAATTGACGTCTCAACAGAGGTTTTTCTGCAGATTCACGCGTGATTCGGATTTGTTGCATTGTAAAAGTATGTCGACTGTTTCAAGTACGATAACGAAACCGAACTGACGGCAAAAAATCAACAACAACAAAATCAGCACATATTTCAAACACTCATAAGTAAGCCTTCTTACCATAAGTATCAATGTATTTTTTTTTTACACCTTTGAATTTATTAATTATCAGGTCTTTAATTGATTATTATTTGGAATTGGTCAAAATTCGGAACTGGCCAAACGACTGTACAAGTGTTCCAGCATATACGTTTGGACATTGACGAGAATCAATTTTAATTTATCAATACGCACAATCTTGTAAGGTGACATGAACTGCTTTGTCTCAAGCCACCAAGCATTATTAAAGACGATGAAGACAAATATAATTTCTTAAAATCATTTATTTTTGATTTGGCGATTGTGGCTACGACCTACATAATACAATATATACTTTATTAATCGTTATAACATAACTCCTTATAAACCTTATAATCCTTATCCTTATAAACCTTAGATCCTTATCCTTATAAACCTTATCCTTATAAACCTTATATCCTTATCCTTATAAACTTTATATCCTTATAAACATTGTATCCTTATCCTTATAAAGTCCTGAAGATTTGAATACTGACAACATTCAAGCTGGTACTGGGTTAGCAGATACTCAGCAGAAGTTGTGAAAAAATAATGTCGTACATACATGTACATACCGTATATAACACTCCAGGCACATAGCATTGGGGGGGGGGGGTATTTTCTATACTTAACTTTTTACTATAGAAAAAAATGTTCACAGTGTCAACACCAGCAAAAGACAATAAAATACACTTTCTTCTGTTCTTTCCTCTCCATAAGACCCTTAAATGAGCAAGCAGCAAGTAACATAAAGTTACAGTTACCTTATGCCTAGGTCACATTTCCCGGCCGGTAGCCGTAGACCGGTGGTAATCGGTGGTATTCCGTGGTGTGAACGATGTCCCAAACATCGGTCCACATCGGCGTAGTAGTCCTAATAGTATCAGTCACATTATCCAGCGATGGGTATATGATGGGCAACCAATGCGTTTTATGATAAAAATGACGTGGTTGCCGGCCGGACTTACAAGGGCCCAGCGATGCATACCTAATCATAAAACGATGTTCAGGGATAATCGGCCGATGTATATTACATCGCTCATACATTGGTGAACATCGTTCGTACATCGGTCGACTACGGGTCAATGTTTGGTCGAACATCGACCGATGATCGGCCGTTATCTGTTGCCCACCACTCAACCTCCCGATGACCTCAGATTCAACGGATATTGGACGATGCTCAGCCATACATCGGCCGATCCTTGAAAGATGCGTTAATGATGGGTTGCCGATGAGGAGCGATGTGAGGCATCGTTGGAGACATCGCTGAATTTTAACTACGAATTATTTCCTACCGATGACCCCAACGATTCGCAAAATGGCCTCAGTCACCGTCGGATCACTAGTGAAGTCCGGCCGGCAACCATGCCATTTTCATCAAAAAACGCATCGGTTTCTCATCGTATACCCCATCGCTGGATAATGTGACTAATACTTTACTGTCTACAAAGTGCACTTGTCAAACCCTTTTAAATATTTATCCTTGTACGAAAACACATGGTCATCCGATTTTTTTTAGCCTTAGGAATTCTAAAACAAAAACAATTACTACCTTGACCTATGTGAATTCACAGTCCAGTATGATTTATTAGACACGTGCTTTTGTTGTGTGTCCAGTTTTGTCAACTTTGGTGTCCAGGTTGAATGTAAATTACTGCAAACCTCCCTCTCTCTCTCTCTCTCTGCCCTATGTGTAAGCACTTTAGTATATGTATACATGTAGATGCCATAAGTAACATATTTTTCTGTTACTATTCTTCTTATGAATTAAAAAAAAACGTTGTGGAGAGGGTAACGCTGTTTTTTTTAACTGGAATCAAATTAAATGCAACAAACCAAAATTGAATATTTATACATGTATAATGGCTGGCTTGCATTACAACTGACGAGAGATATATTATAGTTTTATTAGTGATTTTTATGAACTTTGCAAATCAAGGTTGGTGCATGCGCAACATCGTGTCATTGACGCGATAATCGATACACGATGCTCGATCCTGCGATCAATACTAGTAATTTCATGTAATACACAAAATGTGCTCACTTTCGATTCAAGATTTTAGTGATGATCGAGCAGTATTTGTTTTATTACATGTAAAAAAGACTTTCTAGTAATTATAATTAAACTGATATGTTTATATATACTTGCACATAGGTTTTCATACCTTGCATATTGTAATAACATTTGAAGGTCATTTTTGAAATGTGGAAATGGCAATTCATGGAAATCAAGAATGTGTTTGACATTTCTCTGTATAAAAACGAAACGTTAATGATATTTTAATATGTCTTTATATACAATTAATATAATTACAAATTTGGATTAACAACAATTAATTATGTAATGACTATATTAAACTAATTAAACTTAATTAGATATAGATTTGATAGAACACACATGACGTGTCGAAAATTCCAGTGATGTTAATAGATGCATATGTTTCTCTTTCTCGGATGAAAGGGACTCTGAATTTTTAACCGAGGAATTTTAGAATTTTTACCCTCATATATACACTTAATTGCATGCATCATAATCGTTCTCTGGTCAATTGATTAATCTTTGTTGTTATACCTTTAAAATTTGTTCCTTTACAAATCTATTCGAAGACAAGTCTAACATTTCTTATGTTTTACTGAGCGGGCATTAAAAAATTTATGTTTGACCGCTGAGTGAGAAGCTGGACCTGTCGATGAAACATGGACGGCTTACGTCACACAATGGGCGGAGCTAACTCTTATTTGCATTCGTTCAGGGCGGTTTCAGGACGGACCTGGGGTCACATCACGGAAAACATTACAAGACACATGTATATCAAAAAATGTTAAAATAAAAGTATAGTAATAATATTTCTTTTATTGACCGTGGTCTCGGGCAAAATGCGTTCTGTTGACCCTCCAACCAAACTCTATCAATCAATGAATGAATAATTTGCTAGAGAAGGATAAACTATCTCAAATTTTTAAAGCAGTTTTATGCAGGAAATTGAATTATCAACTAAAACTATACATTTATTGACTGCGTTTCGAGGACACTATGCGTTTTGCCGGTCCCAAGAATCAAACTGTTTGCCCAAAGCGGTTAGGTCGAAGGCAGACAGTTTAGTTCGAGGGTCGACAAAACGCATTTGCCCGAGAACACAGTCAATAAATGTTTTGTTATACCTTTTCTTTTGATTACTTTTACATATATATATCTTGTACTGTCGTTGGTTCGTTAGTTGAACACCAACAAATGGAAATGAGATAAAGCTCCACCCATTGTGTGTTATAAGAGGTCCAACATCTCATCGAAGGTCCAACAGATCACTCAGCAGTCACACATCGTTTTTTTATGCCCACTCATTAAAACATTAGAAATGTTCGACATTTTTCTATAGATTTCAATCGGAACAGTTAAGGAGGTATTGCAATCTAAATTTTAAAGTTATCATTCATTTAATATACATCAGTATAGCCTCCCGTAAGCTTGCAGCACAATTAAATAGTTATTTCCATGTAGAATTTCGTTATAATATTCTTCTCACATAACGATATATTACGATATAATTTAGTATTACAATAAATTTGCATTTTACATGTAAAATGCTAATTAAACTATATTCAATTAAAACTCCATGATAAAATTCCATATCAAAAACATTTGGTGAGGAACTATATTTTGTTGCGGAAGATCTTTTCGCTTTGGAAGTATATTCCGTAAAGAAAGGTTTGGATTCCTATTTTTTCATACAGGCTGCACACAGGGTAATTTTGTGCAATGAAATGTTCTTTGTTGGTCATAAATTATAAATAAATGAAACGTTACGAATTCTATCTTCATATATGGCAAATATAACGTGAAAGTCCTGGGGAGAAATATCCCAATTTAAGCATAAAATGTTAAAACTTAACACTCGTACATTTATTACAAGTACAAAAAAATCAACATCACAGACCCCAACTTTTTATTTCATTTTCTAAATATATAAGATAATTTGAGCAATTCTGCTTAATTTCAGAAAAATATCATTACTTTCAAATGATTTTACTGCTTTCAAAATTTTTAACGCCAGAAAAATAACCCTTTTCAAGTACTGAAATGTCAAATAATTGATTTATTTAAAATTATTTCAATTTGAAACTATTTTTGTTGCCATAAATTAATGTGACTATTCAAGACGCTTCTTTAAGCAATATGGAGCAGTTATATGACCTTTTTGCATCGTAATAACGTCTAAAACACAAATGAATTTTTCAATTTTTTCCTTTAATATTTTGATCAAAACGAATTATTAGAACAAACAAAGCCTTACACAAATTGCATTAATACTCCATAGACTTAAAAAAAATTTCGTCGGAGAACATCTAGTTTTCATCAATTATGTATCTGAATATTGCTTTCATAAACTATTGAAGCTCACGATATCTATTGATTCTACAGGACATGTGCTTTTTAGGTCACAGGTGACCCATTGCTATCCGTTTTCGTCCGTCGTCGTGCGTCGTGCGTTGTGCGTTAACATTTGAACATTTTCATCTTCTTCTCTGCAACTACTGAACCAATTTCAACCAAATTTGGCACAAAGCATTTATGGGTAAAAGGAAACAAAAAATTGTGAATTTCATGATCTCTGCCCCCTGGGGCATGAGGAGTGGGGCCAAAACCACTAAAATTAATGCATTCTTTAAAAATCTTCTTCTTTACTCCTGGGCATCAAGCAGTCAAACTGTTTGCATGATTGTAATCAGCAATGATTCCTCTACTAAAATTGTGAAATTCATGGCCCTTGGGTCAGGGGTTCTAGTGCTAGGGCGGGGCTAAATAAGTAGGTAGTGAAAATGCATTATTTCTTTGAAAATCTTCTTCTCTGCTCCTGGGTATCAAATAAACCAACTAAGTGCTTAGTTATGATAAGCAAGAGTGCCTCTACCAAAATTGTGAATTTTATGGCCCCAGGATCAGGGGTTCTGGTGTTAGGGCGAGGCTCTATGGATTATATTGTGAAAATACATGAATTCTTTGAAAATCTTCTTCTCTGCTCCTGGGTATTAAATAAACCAACTAAGTGCATAGTTATGATGAGCAAGAGTGCCTCGACCAAAATTGTGAATTTTATGACTCCAGGATCAGGGAGTCTGGTGTTAGGGCGGGGCTCTATTGATTATATGGTGAAAATACATGAATTCTTTGAAAATCTTCTTCTCTACTCTTGGGTATTAAATAAACTAAGTAAGTGCATAGTAATGATAAGCAAGAATGTCTCTTCCAAAATTGTGAATTTTATAGCCCCAGGGTCAGGGGTTCTGGTGTTAGGGCGGGGTTCTATTGATTATATAGTGAAAATACATTAAATCTTTGAAAATTTTCTTCTCTGCTCCAGGGTATTAAGCAGATGAACTACCTATATAGTTATGATGGACAAGGGTCCTAATCTTCCAGAATTGTGAATTTTAAGGCCCCAGGGTCAGTGGTACCATAGGGGGGGGGCTGTACTTATATACTGAAAATGAATGAATGGTTTGAAATCTGCTCCTTGGTTTTAATCAAATATCAAGGCCTAAGGGTTAGAGGTTCATGTGTGGTAGGGGCACTACTGATTATTGATGAATATTACTGATTAGTTGAAATGCATTTTTTGTTCCCCTACCCTGCGTATGGGTATTAAGTAAACAAAATAAGCAACTGCTAAGTGTATTGTTATGATGATCAATGGTGCCTCTTTCAAAATTATGAATGCCATAGCATCTGGTTTAAAACTTGAATCAAGTTCAATCACTGGAAAGTTGTTGCATAATGCTCAGGTGACCTATAAGGCCCATGGGTCTCTTGTTTATATAACTTTTCCTTGCATATCTATATATATTCACAACTTTATTGGCAATATGAGCATTATCAAGCACTTGTTTGCCAACAATAATAATTATTTTTAAAAAAAATTGAGTTTGTGCAAAAAACATCTTCTTACGGCCAAAGAGAAAGATCCATGTTTGGACCAGAAAAGATACAACCAAACACGTGTCAACGACTTATCAAATGGAGGTATAGTAAGATTAACGTTTTATTATGAGGAAGGTCAACGTCTGTCTATGATTTTGTGGAATTCCGTCACAACAACATTCCACTGAGTTTGTACACTAAACAACCTTTCATATGATAATTTTGATTCTCAATTTTATAAACATTGACCATTTCATTTATCTCTAGATTTCGTTTTTTCTGTTATTATTTCTTTTTTTATTTTTTGAGTCTCAACTTTCTATGAAACAATAGTTATCAGTTTTTTTTTGTTTTTTTTTTTGCAGAATTTACTTCTCTTATTTTACCAAATGTTGGATAGTGTTCCTTTTCAGAAGGTTATTCATTGAAAATCAATGGAAACTTTGTGAGACCTTTCTTCTGTTTTTTTTGCTTGAATTATGCTTAGTATTCTCTAAATGCAATTTCTTATGCACAAGATGACGACATATATACTGCTGAAACTTATTTTTACATACACTATCTGTGAGAATAAACAAAAACAACTGACATAATTGTTTTCTTTGATCATACATTACTAATAATATACATGTATCTAAAAGATTAGAAACAAGTTCCAACAAGCCATTGGGTCACTTTACTCACATAAGCAGTTTCGTTAGTAAAAAGAAGAAATTAGTTCAATTTTAAAATATAAATGACTTAATATGACTGATCATGGCTTTGCTGTTTTTGCATGAAACAGATTCGTTCACTGCACAAAGATCACAGGTCAAAATTTGCAGCCCTCCACCAGCAAATGAGGGCTTAAAACCAAAACAAAAAGATAGGCAAACTCTATGTTTAATGCTTTAATTGCCTTCCTTAACTTTAATGTTACACAATAAGATCTGTTTGACACATACTAAAATTGTACTTTATGATATCTTCTATTAGATAAAATTTCAAAATAAGAATTCATTGATTGAAAATTGAGAGAAACTATTATGTAATAGTACGTTACTTTTAGTAGTTATGTAGGCCTTACTAGAAAAATCTTTATATGTATTATTATTTATTTAAATTATTTACGTAGCAATCACGTAGACATTATATCAAAGTCTTTTTATTACAATTCCGTTTGAAAAAAGTGCATTAAACTTGATGGTTATTTCTTTTTAAAAGTAAAATCTTAAATACTGTGAATCCCTTGTACTTTAGTATTAAATAAACTCAGAGAACCAAGGATACCACTTTATTTTCTCATAATTTTGTGGTTTTTTTTTTCATTTTGGGGTCTCAATTTTTTAGTTATCAATTTTCTTTCAAAATCTACATTTCTTATTCAATCAAATGTTGGATGGGTTTATAGTGTTTCTTTCAGGAGGTTATTCATTCAAAATCAATGAAAGCTTTATGAGATCTTTCTTCTGTTTTTTGTTTGTACTGTGCTAAGTATTCTCTAAGCGTAATTTCTTATGCACAAGATTATGGCATATGCTTGAGACTTTTTTTTTACATACACATTCTGTGAGAATAAACAAAAACAACTGATTTAGTTATTTTCTTTGAACATACATGTATATTACTAATAATAAAAAGTCTAAAGGATTAGAAACAAGTTCCAAGAAGAAGCCATTGGGTCACTTCAATCACATGAGCTTTTTTGCTGAGAAAAAGAAGAAATTAAATCAATTTAAAAAACAGATATGACTTAATATGATTGATCATGGCTTTGCTGTTCTTGAGAAGATTGCTAAAGATTTTTTTTTTGATTTATTCTTATATAAAACATTGCACACCAATCTTACGCTAAGGGGTCATGATTTGAAGAAACTTTATACTTAACTACCTGAGATTGCATGCTTCCATATTATCATAATTGATAGCGGCTTTGCTGTGCTTCGGAAGATTTATAACAATTTTTTGTGTATTCCTAAGTTAATTTTCGATCGCCTGTTGTGGCTCCAACCTATAGCTATACCCCTGAAATCATGCTTTGAGAAAATTTGAATAAATCTAAACTATCCAAAGATGTTTCCACATAAATCTAGACTTTTCTGCCTCGATGGTTCTTGAAGGACAGATGTCATTTTTTTAATAATTCGCAGTTATCTCCCCTTGGAAAAAGATTTTTACCTTCTTTTTAACATTTTTGAAGCCCATATACCCTTGAGTTTTAATGGATTATATTTTGTAATGACCAATATTTGCCAAACAAATCAAACTTTGAAGGAGAAATATATAAATACGATTACGTTCTAAAGTAGGAAAAAATCTGCAGACTTCAAAGCATTGAATATTTTCATCAGTCATGACGCCATATATTACAAATGACGTCAGGACAATGACTTAGATTTAAGATATCCATGATTTATACAGAAAAAGGAGTATACTTTAACGATATTTTGAGTAAACTCACTAAACACAGGATTGCTGCAGCTCAATATTTTGTTATATTGTACATAATGATAATGTGAATTAAATATGACGTCATAGAAACAAAAATTGCCAATAGCCTACTTTGAAACTACAATATTTTTTGTTTATTTAAATTTCTCATACTATATACAATTCAAAGAAAAAATTCAAACAATGAATTCAAAGAAAAAATTCAAACAAAGAATTTTGTGAGGGCAGAAATATGCATTTACCGCATAAAGCTCTTTGGTTAAAATTTGTTTATGAATTAAAAAAAGTAAAGGAATGCGAAAAAACATACAGAAAGTTGATCGGACAGATGAACATCGGATGAAATATGGATAGAAAAACTCACTGGAGCCTTCATCTCGGATGAGCTAAAAACTCAAATACTTTTTTTTTCAAATTGATATTAACATTAGACGTGCAAACCCCGGTCACCTCACCATCTTTATGTTTAGAAAACAGCGTGTTTTGAAATAAACAAGGATATTTTTCACTGGCTATTGTATCTCTGACCCGTGAGGCCGAACAGAAACGTAAACAAGTCATTCCTCAACAGTTAAAAGATAATCATCTTTAGGGACGCGTATTACAAAAAAGATGGAGGGATTGGTCTGCATATTTGCATTTAGTTTGGTTATTTATTATGTAAACTTTAAATCGCTTAGATATTTTTCAAAAATTCTCTTTCTGATTTCATTTTATTTTCTTTTTGTCATAACCCTTTTTTATCTGTACCTTTGAGAATTATTCTTGGTTCATTTATAAGAAACTTCGAACAAAAAATTAATCCAAAGGCCATAAGCGGCAAAAGTACTCAATTTTTTTTATACAAACATTAATTAATATAGTCGTTATTTCTTAAGATTTTTAAAAATGTTTGTATCATATTTCCGCAATTAACACACAGTCTACAGAAAAAAATGCCCTATTCAAAAAACTGATTCGAAAAAATCTATTTTTATGTCTGTAGATTCAAGGCAGTTTAGTTGATTCAACTTCGCAGAAATGATTTTTTTTTATAACAAGACCTTTGTTCCATTTCCATGCTTTGTTTACCCGTTTCCATTTCTTGGTACATGTATAACATTGTAACTCAAACAGAGGTACATCTAGTTAAAAGTTGCAAGGTACCCTATTTCCTTTGAGTTTGAGACATAAACAGTGTACATGTAATGTAGTTTCTTTGGATATTATATATAACTCAATTAAAATCCCACTTTAAGATGTGGTAACTGGAATATAGAATGAGTAGGTATAAACGATTCCCCGTTTTGTGGTGATATGAAAAAATACTATTAGAATTCAATCGGAATATTCAGTTGACTACTAGTTGACGGTCAACTGACCGTCAATTGACCATTAGTTGAATTTTTGCCATGCAAATGAGGGAGCGATCAACTCATTTGCATAGAGTAGACCACTGTTGAATGCTCCTATATATTCTTTGCAGTTGACTGCTAGTTGAATACTCCACTATTTCCTTTACAGTTGACCGCTAGTTGAATACTCCTCTATTTCCTTTACAGTTGACCGCTAGTTGAATACTCCACTATTTTCTTTGCAGTTGACCGCTAGTTGAATACTCCTCTATTTCCTGTGCAGTTGACCGCTAGTTGAATACTCCACTATTTCCTTTGCAGTTGACCGCTAGTTGAATACTCCA
>PRKT01000134.1:419068-481778 GCA_003671525.1 Saccostrea glomerata | reverse complement strand
GGTCAACTCTTGTTCTGCATGAAATTTCAAAGTATTAGCATTCAACTAATGGTCAACTGGCCGTTTTATGCAAATCAGTTGATTGCTTTTCAGAAAAGCATTCAACTCCGAGTGGTCAACTGTTTTCGCATTAACAGTTGACGACTAGTTGACGGTTAGTTGACGGCTAGTTGACGGTCAACTACACATTTTCGTATGGGTAGGTACTGGTATGAAACAGATCCGTTCACTGCCCAAAGATCATAGGTCTAAATTTGCAGTCCTCCACCTGCAAACGATGGCGTTTAAACAAACAAACATACAGGCAAACTCTATGTTTAATGCTTTATCTAATATAGCTTTCCTTAACTTTAATGTAACAAAAATATATAAGTGCTGTATAGCACGTTCTAAAATTGTACTTTTAAATGAAATTTCAAAATAAAAATTCATTGATTGCAAACTGAGAGAAACTTATATGTAAAAGTACGTGACTTTTAATAGTTATGTAAGCCTTACGAGAAAAGTCTTTACATGTATCATTATTTATTTAAATTATTTGCGTAGCAATCACGTACACATTATATCAAAGTCTTCTTATTGCAATGCCGTTTGAAAAAAAGTGCATAAAACTTAAGTGTTACCTCTTTTTAAAACGGAAATTTTAAATACTGTGAATCTGTTGTACTTTAGAAACAAATAAACTCATAGAACAAGGAAAACCAAGAAAAATTAAATAACTTTTATTGCAAATAACGAAAATATGTAAATTTAAAAATGAATAAGTACACAATCTTTACGATGTTTTAGCATGAACATGATGAAACAGATCTGTTCACTGCCCAAAGATTACAGGTCTAAATTTGCAGCGCTCCACCGGCAAATGATGAAGTATTAACAAACAAACAGACAGGCAAACTCTACGTTTATTTCTTTCTTTTTTTTTAATGCCTTATCTAAATAGCTTTCTCTAACTTTAATGTCATACAACTATAAGAACTGTATGACAATTGTACTGAATGAAATATTCAATTAGATAAAATTTCAAAATAAAAATTCATTGATTGCAAATTGAGAGAAATCATCATGTAATAGTACGTTACTTTAAGTAAGTATGTAGGCCTTACGAAAAAAAAGTTAACATGTATCATTATTTATTTATATCATCTACGTTGCAATCATGTGGACATTATAATATCAAAGCCTTTTTATTGCAATGCCGTTTGAAAAAAGTGCATTAAATTTAGTGTTATTTCTTTTTAAAATGAAAATCTTAAATACTTTGGATCTGTTGTACTTTAGAATTAAATAAGCCCAGAGAACGGATTATACCAAGAAAAATAAATAATTTTCATTGCAAATAACGTAAAATTTGTAAAATTAAAATGAACAAGTACAAAATCTTTAATATATATTGAAAGGAAAATGTACGTACTGCATGTGAATTCTTAATTTTAAGCGTTTGATTTTAAGATAAATAATTATCTAAGCAATAAATAAAATCACACCTACACCTATCCCATTCGCCGTGGCTAGAGTAAACATTTTTATGGTCGAAAGGATGGGCACCATATATCCTTGAGTTTATAAACTTAAAAAAAGCAATAAGACATGAAGTTTAAGTGACTTATTTTGTTTCGGGGTACCCGCCTACAGGAATCTTCCAAAATAAATATGTTGTGTGTATATTTTATTAAAGTACATGAACTCAAACCTGCGAGGATTTGTTATTTTTACTGTATACATGTGCATGAAATATAGAATAAGCATGATCGAAGGTTAATTGCAACAATAAAAATTAAGAGCAGAGCAAACACTTTCTTTGTCAACAGCTTGTCTTGTTTTAGAAGAAATTGTTATCAATAAATTTTAGGCCGAAATTAAGAGGACCGTACTATGCATAAAGTACTTCTTAAAACGAAACGAAGGGAACCCCACCTGGAATAGTGTAAAATCACATATTTTCGAGCGGTCAAATGTTCGTGGTTTGAGGCAATTTATTGGTTTCTGGGGATTTGATTTCGTGGTTGAGGAATTGTTTAGTAGTGATACGTATATGTATTAAATTGCATTTCGTTGTGGGCATAGATTCATGGGTCTCTTCATACCTCGAAAACAACGAAAATAAAATCCCACGAAAATTTCACAGTGATTTCACAGTATTACCAAATTTAAAAAAAAAGTTTCTTTGCATATGTGGTTAATTAAGAATGCTATTCTTGCAAAAAAGAGATTAATTAAGTATTAAACAGAAAACAATGAACCAGCATGGATAGAAAATTAAAACAAGTGCAGAATTGCAAAATTCACTGTATCTTATGTGTGTAGAACCCATGTATATATTTTAAAATGTTTATCTAGTATATATGAAATTCCCATTTTCTGTTGAAAATTTATTCTATAATTTTTAACATGATTTATATTCCGAAATTAAACGCATTAAAAATGGACTAGCCCATCCTCCCTCCACACACACTTTTCTTGCAAAGATACAGTACTGTAGACGTACTTTTTTCCACGGAGTCATAATTCCGCGGAATCTAAATTTCTGTTTAATCCGCGGGCAGGAAATTACGCTGATTTCTTAGACTGTCACTACATGCCTTACATTTATTTTAAGTACGCTTGGACAAAGAATAAAAGTCGTTATTTATCATAATCGGCCCTGTAAAAATACGAAAAAATAAAGTGGAGTAATTTTTTAATTTATGGTCTATAACATATGTCCAGGGCACTAACTTCAGAAACTTAGTATTAGTTTGGCAGAAAGCGCGCGCGATTGGTAACAGTGAAAGTCAAACCCGGGAAAGTATTCCGGAAATGTACAATTTTTTGCATATTTAGTGTATATCAGCGCATTTTTTAATGTGTCCGCATTCGAGTATATATTCCAAACTTTGTCAAATGCAAAATCATATCAAAATCATGTATTTTAACATTTAATTTTGACCTTACAAAGATGCGGACATGACGAATTTTAATAATTTGTGTTTCACGGATAAAGGTAAATCATGACAATAATGACGTTTTTCTTCATCGTGCTTATTTCACAAATATATAATGACATACTTCTTCAAGATGAATTGTATTTAGTACTTTTTAGTATACTACAACGACTACTTGTTTATAAAGGTAAATGTGTATATGTATCTTAAAAAGTTTACCCAAGTAAATTAATTGTTTTATCTTTACATGACAAGTCGTAAATTACATTGGACTGACTGACTGACGGACGGGTCAAAAACATTATACCTCCCGCAACTAGTTGCGTGGGGTATAATTAAGGTGTATGTGCGCGTGTGTGACGTCATAATATATCCTGAGATTAGCAACTTATTGCTGGTACTTGTGCTGGATTTATGGGTGTAAACAGAAAAAAAAAATTTATTCCTGGATAAGAAAAAATAGATTTGAACATGTTGTAAGACTGTGGTATATTAACAGCTATGCATTCTACCCTGTTATAAATGTCAGGTATATAGGCCTATATATTCCACGTATCAAGAAAGAATATTAATACGTATAGTATCTCATATACATATAATAATTTTTGGAAATATTCACACACGCGCACATACACCTTAATTATACCCCACGCAACTAGTTGCGGGAGGTATAATGTTTTTGACCCGTCCGTCAGTCAGTCAGTCAGTCAGTCCGTCAGTCAGTCAGTCCTCTTTTTTTTGTCAGCGCAACTCCTCATAAACTGCTGCACAGAATTTTAACTTAGGCATTTGGCCATACCTTGAATATAGAGATAAACAGTTTGTCAGCGCAACTCCTTATAAACCGCTGCACATAATTTCGTCAAACTTTGCAGATATTTAGGACACAATGTGTAGATGTGCATATTCCCAGGAAATTCCGATTCCGTTATTTTTTCCGGGAATTTCCGCACTTTTTAACTTAGACATTTGGCCATACCTTGAATATAGAGATGAAAAGTTTGTCAGCGCAACTCCTCATAAATTGCTGCACAGAATTTCGTCAAACTTTGCAGGTATTTAGGACACAATGTGTAGATGTGCACATTCCCAGGAAATTCCGATTCCTTAATTTTTTCCGGGAATTTCCGCACTTTTTAACTTAGGTTTTTGGCCATACCTTGAATATAGAGATGAACAGTTTGTCAGCGCAACTCCTCATAAATTGCTGCACAGAATTTCGTCAAACTTTGCAGGTATTTAGGACACAATATGCAGATGTGCATATTACCTGGAAAATCCGATTCCATTATTTTTTCCGGGAATTTCCGCACTAAATACTTAGGTTTTTGGCCATACCTTGAATATAGAGGTGAACAGTTTGTCAGCGCAACTCCTCATAAATTGCTGCACAGAATTTCGTCAAACTTTGCAGATATTTAGGACACAATATGTAGATGTGCATATTACCAGGAAATTCCGATTCCTTTATTTTTTCTGGGACTTTCCGCACTAAAAACTTAGGTTTTTGGCCATACCTTTTACATAGAGATAAAAAGTTTGTCAGCGCAACTCCTCATAAACAGCTGCACAGAATTTCGTTAAACTTTGCAGATATTTAGGACACAATATGTAGATGTGCATATTACCAGGAAATTCCGATTCCTTTATTTTTCCGGGAATTTCCACACTTTCCAACTTAGACTTTTTGACCACGCGTAAAAAAGTACTTCTACAGTATATAAAATATAGGTTTTGAAAATTTTGGCTTACTTTATGGTTTAGCTCCTCTTTCAATTTCATCCCTTTTTAGCTCACCTGAGCCGAAGGCTCAAGTGAGCTTTTCTGATCACATTTTGTCCGGCGTCCGTCTGTCTGTCCGTCTGTCTGTCTGTCTGTAAACTTTTCACATTTTTGACTTCTTCTCAAGAACCGCTGAGCCAATTTCAACCAAACTTGCCACAAAGCATTCTTGGGTAAGGGGAATTCAAGTTTGTTCAAATGAGGGGCCACGCTCACATTCATGGGGAGATATTTGGGAATTAATGAAGATTTGATGGTATGTTTCAAAAATCTTCTTCTCAAGAACCACTGTGCCAGGAATGATGAAACTTATGGGGAAACATCCTCAGGTAGTGTAGATTCAATTTTGTTCAAATCATGACCCCCGGGAGAAGGGTGGGGTCACAATGGCCGACCAAAGTTTTACATAGAAATATATAGGAAAATTCTTTAAAAATCTTCTTCTCAAGAAAAGCAAAGCCATAATTAATCATATTTATATAGAAGCATCCATAGGTAGTGTAGATTCAAGTTTGTTCAAATCATGACCCCCGGGAGTAGGGTGGGGTCACAATGGCCGATCAAAGTTTTATATTGAAATATAAAGGAAAATTCTTTAAAAATCTTCTTCTCAAGAAAAGCAAAGCCATAATTAATCATATTTATATAGAAGCATCCATAGGTAGTGTAGATTCAAGTTTGTTCAAATCATGACCCCCGGGGGTAGGGCGGGGCCAAACTGGCCGACCAAAGTTTTACATAGAAATATATAGGAAAATTCTTTAAAAATCTTCTTCTCAAGAATAGCAAAGCCATAATTGATCAAATTTATATAGAAGCATCCTCAGGTAGTGTAGATTCAAGTTTGTTCAAATCATGACCCCGGGAGTAGGGTGCGGTCACAATGGCCGATCAAAGTTTTATATTGAAATATAAAGGAAAATTCTTTAAAAATCTTCTTCGCAAGAAAAGCAAAGCCATAATTAATCATATTTATATAGAAGCATCCTCAGGTAGTGTAGATTCAAGTTTGTTCAAATCATGACCCTTGGGGTAGTGTGTGGCCAAAATGGCCGATCAAAGTTTTACATAAAAATATAAAGGAAAATTCTTTAAAAATCTTTTTCTCAAGGATAACAAAGCCATAATTGATCATATTAATATGGAATCATCCTCAGGTAGTGTAGATGCTAGTTTATTCAAATCATGACCCCAATGGGTAGGGCGGGGCCACAATGGCCGACCAAAGTTTTACATAGAAATATTTAGGAAAATTCTTTAAAAATCTTCTCCTCAAGAATAGCAAAGCCAAAATTAATCATATTTATATGGAAGCATCAACAGATAGTGTAGATTCAAATTTTTTCAAATCATGACCCCCAGGGGTAGGACAGGGCCAAAATGGCCGGCCAAAGTTTTACATAGAAACGTATAGGTAAATTCTTTTAAAATCTTCTTCTAAAGAATAGCAAAGCCATAATTGATCATATTTATATGGAAGCAACCTCAGGTAGTGTAGATTAAATTTTATTCATATCATGACCCCAGGGGGGTTGGGTGGGGTCACAATGGCTGATCAAATTTTTACAGTGACATATATAGGAAAATTCTTTAAAAATCATCTTCTCAAGAATAGCAAAGCCATGATTGGTCATTTGACTACTTTTGGATTTTAACTTTTCAGTGATAAACCAATTTCTACTTTTTCCTAGCCACAGTGCGCTTGTGAGCGATTTGGCCATGGGCCTCTTGTTATCTGCTTCACATGTACCGACGCTTATAGATGTAAAATAATGAATTGGACTGAGATACCTTCTACCCTTCTTCTACTCGCCTGCGTGGCGCAGTGGTTAGAGAGTCTGCTCTAGAGTCGCGAAGTAAGGAGTCAATAATCCTTACGTCGCGGGTTCGAATCCTACTGTGGGACGTGGAGACCGGTCCTTCGGATAACTAGATCGTATAAACCGAGGTCCCGTGTCGCAGTAGGTGCTGGCATGAAAAAGATCCCTCCCTGCTCCCTCTCTGCTCAATGGCCCTGAGTGCCGAGTATAGGACAAAATTTGCAGCTCTCCACCGGTGAGTGTAGTTAAATATTCTCGAGACTCAGAGGAACGTTAAACAATTGACTCGTTCTCGATAATGGAAAATCAATGAAGGATATGGAGATAACGAACAGTATTCAATATCAAAGTCCATAAAACAATACTAAATAGGAGCAGAGCAAACAAGGACCTCTAAAACATCAGAGGTGGGATCAGGTGCCATGGAGGCGTGAGCATCCTCTGCTGACCGGTCACACCAACCGTGTGCTCCTTCTTATGATCGGGAAATAACGGAAAATCCGTCGTCAATTCTGTGTATAAATAATGGACAACCAATTAGTATGAAAAACATCAGTCAGTATTTGACTCAATGATAAATTGTATTTGCTGACAAGGTCATTGTATCGACCAAAGAACTTTTTCGAAAGATGTATAACAAATTAATGCTCTCTTTTGTGAAAATCTAAGTCTAAAATTTTTGATTTATATATATTTTTACAAAGTACATTAGATGTCTCCATTGTATGAAATGGTGATGTACACTCTCAACACACTTGAAATCTTTTTTCAAAGTGCCTTAATTTTGTCCCAATTTTAACACACTTTGAAAAAAATTCAAACTGCGTAATTTTTTCAAAGTGCGTTGCCACAATGCTATCATCTGCCGACTGAGGTATGTAAATTTGGACTTTTACTTGGCATTCATAGCCATCGAGCCACGAGGGATCTCTTTCATGTCAGCTCATAATGCTCATGAAACTTTTGTTTATACAGTGTCCTCTAAAGGCCCGTCCCTCTGCACTTCACTCAGTGGAATTTGAACCCGTGATGTACGGATCAACTCTTCGGATGTAGAGCCATAACTCTTACCACTGCGCCAAGGGGACCTGGAGCTAATTTAAAACAATATCTATTTACAATTCTTTGTAATGGTAAACGATGAGATGATGTTTAAATAAGAACAAAAATCTAGACATGAATTATCTCAAAGACTCCTTACACGTGTACAATTCCTTTTAAATAAAAAAATTATATGCATAAAAGGTAATTAATTTATTTTCATACCCTTGTTTTTGCATTATCATCCTTTCATCATTCAAAATATTAATTAAAATTCAGAGACTAAACAATCTTGTTTAAGGTCTACTAGACATTTTTTTTTATTTCTTTAAATTAGAATTTACGGTTTTGGAAGTTGTCTCCGGAATTCCAAATGACAAAAGCATAGCAGATATAAACACAGCGGAAACTTTTCAAAGTTTTTTGTCCTTAATTTATATCTCTATTATGGAAATTAAATGCTGCACTTTTTTGTCAAAACATCACTGTAGTAAAAAAAAAAAAGGACAAGATTTTTTCAAAAATGAATGATGGCTGCAATTATATTCATATTTAATATAATTTTATGTCCTCTTGCTTCTGAACTTAGAAGATCTGTAAACAACTTTCGACTTAGAACATATATTTCAGTACATATAATTTAACACTTTTTAATATTTTGCATTTAGTTTTGAAAGCGCATGACTTCTTTTAAAGTTCTTTTAAAATATTTAAAATAATGATGCCCTCTTTTATTTTGATGGACATTTGCGTTTTACAAAATTATTTTGATATCCCTTTCTATTTTTTATAAATAAGTCGATATTATTTTTAATTTCTTTTAAATTTTTAAAACATGACGCGCTATATATGGTTATTAACGATTAATTTAATTTTACGCTTACTCATCTCAGAATCTTTGACTTTTTATGTCCAGGACCTGTCATATTTAATCTGTTCAAGAATTATAATAAACCACAAATGCATGATCAAAAATTACTTCCCATGTTTAGATTAAATTTGCATTTCAATTTCCGCTTGAAGAATACCACAATTTCTGTTTATTTATTATAATTAGGAAAAAAGCCTAGTTTATTTAAAGAATATTAACATTAGAATTGTTCATAAATGTTTTGCATTAATTAAATTTATATTTAATTGCTTTTTCATCAAGAGCTAATTATGATTAATGGCCGGCTATTCCAAAAATATGAAACGTAATTTATCCATTGAAATTAACGTCTGAAGCATTTCATACTGAAATTAAGATATTTAAATAGAATACAAAGTGGAAACTAATATAACGATTCTCTTTGGACTCTACCGTTTGTTGGGCACATGTGACCATCTTAATCGCATCTCAGAAATTCTCAAGGATTGTTTTGGACAAACTAGATGAAAATTCAAGCAAAAAATATCACCAATTGCACTGTACGGGCAATATCAAAATAGGATATTATTTTGATTTATTTCTTCATGAATGCTATTTAGGAAATAAAATAAACGTAAGAAAAACCCCTCATATTCTAACCCTTTTGCCTTGTAAGAATAATATATCATTATCAGTAAGACTTTCTTCGTTTATACACAGTGATTTGAAAACACGATATCATAATAAATCAGATGTACATATCCAAGATCGTGGGTTTAAAAGTAAAATCCTGTCCCTTATGATGATTTATAATTAATATAGTTCAAATATCAATGACGCTATCTAGAGACCTTGCAGCGAAATGGTCTATAATAAGCATTCGACCAAGAGTAAAACGCGTGGTTGATGAGGATGAAATTGTACAATCCTAATCAAGAAAAGGTTTGTTCTTCATTTTCTTTGTAAATTAAGTGTACTATGTGACGTATTTTGTCTGGGCGCAATTTATATTCTCATATAGTTATCAAAAATGACAAACAATGATATTTAGTAAGATCTGAAATTTCACTACATAAGCATAATATGATTTTTACAGTTAAATCCCTTTATTTTAAACTCGATGGTATTGAAAAGAAATACCTTAGAAATATCTACAATATTTCGATATTGAGGGGGGAAATATTAAAAGAAAAAGAGTTGAGAATTCCACATCATGACGACATATCAGTGATATTCAAGAAGATATTTGTGCTCGAGTTGCCAAAGTTAAGCATCACTTCATTAAGGCTCAGAATTCAAAATTCTGTTTTTTTAACTCCTTTATTAAGATTGAAACGTTTTCATAATTTTCATTAATTGTAAAAAAAAAAAATAACCTTTTTTTTTTATAAATAAACCTTGAAAGAAGATGAGCAAAACCTAATATATATATATCAATGCTAGGACATTTTAAGGTAAACTTTCAAACATATTTTGGAAATCTATCAGTTCAAAATTATAGTCATTACTTGCATAATAAAATTACATGAATTGCGATGAACTTTCGTTTAAAAAAAACAAACAATTCAGATCTGAAAGCAGGGCATAAGAACGGATTCCTGAAAATTCAGAGGTTGAATCAGAGGGCTAGGAGGAGTTATCTTTCCCTGTTGACAGGTCACACGAGACGTGAGCCCTATTTTTTTATCAAGAAAAGGGAATATTCTAATGTCAGATTTAGTATAAGTCCTACAATTGTTTTTGAAAAAGTCAGTCAAATTAACGACTTAATCATATATAATTATGTTTGCTTACAAGATCATAACAACCATAGAATTGACAAAATGCTGAAGTTGTACATAAATGTTGAAATCGCAGTAAGATCAACCTACTGATATGCCCAAGTATTAAGTCACACATTAAAATTTTGAATAGAAATTATAGACAAAAATTAATAACTACACTGAGTTGTAAACCCCTTCAAAGAATAAGAACATTAAAAAAATTCTGTAAACCAACTTTTATTCGCGACGACTTTATTTCGCGATTTACCAGAGATAAAGTAGTTCGCGACGATTAATTATCGCGATCAAGCTTTTTTGGATCTGTTGTTAATAGAGATAAACACTTTAAGGACCAGTTCGCGACGAGATATATTCTCCATGACGAGGCTCTCGCGAACTTTGCGAAAATTTCTCGCACGCGACTAAAAGTTAGTTTACAGTTAGTATTCCATGTACAACACCTCATATTATTCAATTTGTGAGCATCATCGTTTAGCGAAAAGGGTAACATGTGCATGTAGCCGCTGAAGAAAACAAGCTGTTTGCCACAAAAATCGATGTCTCTCTTTGATAATCTTTTATATTATTTTTTTTCCTTAATTGTTTAACATTTACAAAGATAGATAAACAACATATTTTCTTTTTTTTTAAATGCACCATGTGGTAGAAATTTTATTTAAAACGAAGGATAATCATTAAACTTCAAAAATATTTATTAAAATTCATTTGAACAATACGAGGGTTGTCCCGTAAAATCGTGGACAAAGCGTTTTTCTCGAAAAGTAATGGGCGCACTAAGCTGAAAATGTCAGTAAATGTTTATTTATCATATTTAAGTGCATGATAATTTTTTTTTAAAATATAGGCAAAAATAAAGATTTTATTATGCTTGAATGTGCACGGGGGTATTGTCCTACGGCGCACGGACAAAAAACCAAGATTTTATTTAAAGATACATAAGTTTGAATTCAAAATAAAAGTTTTAAATACATAAGATTTGGATTAAAATTATCCTCATTCAAATCAACAATCAATTTTGTAATCTTTGTGAAATTTTTAAGTCATTTGGTTAATTTTTGGCAGTTTCTTGAGAATTCGAAATGGGAAAGTGGTAAACACAACACACGAAAAATGGCGACGTTTTATGACGTTACGGCGCACTGGAGAGCAGTTCCGTTCTAATTTGATGTTGTAATGACAGCTTTAGAGACTTGAAATGACCAAAGAAGAAAAAAGTTTATAAAAATATCACCATATCTTAAGTATACAAATGAAATAAGAGTTTTCTAAGCGAATTCTATTTGAATGAGTCCCTGGGGAGTACAAAACATACGGACAAACTCCTAATGTAATAGCAAAAGACGCTGTCACAATAGACCGCCGATATGAGATTTTCTATTAGTTTAATGATGGTAAGAATATTGTCCATAACTTACTGACAAATCTTCAGAAGATCACATGAGGGTGCCAATTGGTTCTTCGGCTGTTTATGGAGACTAAAGAATGTGTATCAATGAAAATTCCTAAATTTAAGTCGGACTTATCCAACTTCATTTTCAGCAAAGATAAAACGTTACGCTGTTTTAGACACTTTGACGTTATAATCCATGCGCCGTAAGGTGATACAATACATGGCATAAAATCACATAATTTGTTTATTTATGCATATATTTATCTGAAATTTGCTGTGTATATTACTAAAATATGTACTAAATAGTAATGAAAATTTCAGAACGCAGTGATGTATATTTTTGACACTAGACAACTTGTCCACGATTTTACGGGACAACCCTCGTACATGTAATAATAGGAAATATATGCATGTAAAATTATGAGAAAAATGCACCTTTGGGACGTGTCAATAGTTATCTAAGTGACAACAATAGACATGTGTTAAACTAAGATTATATATAAACAGTATACTAGTATGTGTACCCTGTTCTCTTTATTTATGTTAGTACACAACACCATAATACACTGTGTTCCTATGAATCAGTCCCTCAGAAGTGATAAAGAATACCTTGTTGGAGTGTACACAAATACTTAGATAAGATTAAAGCAAGCCAATATCATGATGAAGGGAAATCAACAGTGATTGTAGATAACTAAATGACAAAACAAACAGACTTGGAGTGTGTTTTAGGGGTATGATCAAACTCTGTGATCCGGATACTCTTTGTATCGTCTGAGGCTTCGTTTGATTAAGTTTTAAATCATATGACGCAAGGAAAATAGATTTACTGTAGACTTTTTAATCAGTGTATAATATAAAGAACTCTTTGAGATTTGGAAACTGATGGTGTTTACAGTAAAATACAAACAATTGTGCCAAACACGTTTAAATGTTCTGATGACGTACAAGTAATTTGCTCTTTAGTGCACTTCAAGGTCAGACATACGTTTATTTGCTTTATCAGTCTATTTGAGAGAGAGAGAGAGAGAGAGCGAGAGAAAGAGAGAGAAAGAGTGAGAGAGAGGTACATGTATTGCAACCAAATCAAGGTATACAAACAAGCTTTTAAGAACAGTCATCCATACATCGATTTTTTAAAAGGACTTTTCAAAGCCTTCTTCTTCAATGACAATATAAAATAATGGAGTATTTTCCTTATTTTTTAGTATTATTCCCCTTTTGCTTGTATATATATGATCTTTTCTTATAATGTTATTTACCCCAAGAAATAAAGGCATGTTTACAAATCAAGCTAGAGCTGAAATGCGTTGTGTATGTTGATGTTCAGGAAAGCAAATTTTGTCAAAGATTTTATTTATATGTGATTGATTTACTTAATTCTATTGGTATATACGATATAAATTGATTCACACATCTCTAGATCTGTTCACTTGTACGCTACAGACATGGTGAACGATAGTGTGACGTTTGAAAAGGATGCTTTCTCATCAATGGCACCCGATCCTTCCTCTGGAGTATCCAGTGATCCGTTCTTTCTCCTTGTTTACAGATTTGAATTGCATGTAGAACTTATTTTTGATACTGTTCACTGTTCCTGGCTTTCATTATTTCATTGAAAGAATGAAGTTTTTTTTAATTATTTCATAGAGTCGACTGCAGCTGGGGGTTTTATTGTGTGAAAACTGCAATAGCAAAACTCTTTACTTTTGTAACATATATAAGTTATATTGACTTCAGTGTACATTCCAAGTTGGGAAAAACCTACCGACCTGTATTAAAGGGACCTTGTCAAAATACAGGTACATTTGCTTTAAGATTATATAGGAAAGTGCCAACATTCTGATATTTTAAAGCAAATTATACAAATATTACAATAGTCTTTTTGTTCTGACTTTGATATATGATGAGTAATACTGAGTCTCTTTTGTACATCATATGTACTATCAATTCTGTAACTGTGTGTCTTTTTCCTATTTCGAGAGTGAAAAAGTTTTACATGTTAAATGCCATATTACTTATCAACTGGATGTTTAATTTCAATTTAAGCAATTCTATTTTGCAATTGAAATACAGAATCCAGCAAATAAAACTCACAATACTGGCCAATAGTATTACATAACTGTTCAAGAAGGGCTTTGACTGACTATGTGATGCTCCTGAAGACAAATGAAGTCTTGTCGTATGATCCCTTGAACTTGGTTAATGAGAGTTGCAAAGGGGTCATTGGACAAGACGAAATATAAATGCCGCACTGGAAAACAATAAGTCAGCGTGATTGGCCAGTATTAGCGAGGTATTGTTTGATTCTGTGTTTCATATGCAAAGTAGTAGTGTTTATTTCATTCAAATCAAACATTCAGTCGATGAATGATATGGTAATCAATTTGTGAAATTTTACCACGGCTGATCAGGCGAAGTGACACGCTGTTACTGGAATGATAGTAAGAAGCACAAAATTCTACCGTCTTGCAAATGTACTGCAATACATTTTAGAGTATCTAAATATATGCATCTAAAGCTCTTGTTTTTAAATTAAGCTGCAGATCTGAGATTATTCTAATTAGATTTAATATCTAAGATGCATAAACGTTTGTGATCTCCTCATCTTGCTAAATAGAAAGGCGAAAGATCTTGTACGATTGGACAGATTTTGTAAGCTATGATTTTATGTTACTTTATATTCTGCACAATTTATTGAAGTCTAAAAGTTTAAATTTTGTTTGACAACCGAGTCGGCAACATTTCAGCCATATTTTGGCGACCAAGTCATACAGAGTTTAATTCCTCTTAATTGTCAAATCATATATCCGAAACATCTGGTAATAGACGAAACATTGCTGACAATGTTATTTTTATAAAAGAGAGAGGGGGAATAATTTGTATTTGGCACTGATATTCTAAAGATAAATAATTTTGGTCGAGTAGTTTATGATTCATTTCAAAAGGTTTTTAGCGCTTGTTCAAGGATATTAAATCAAAGCATTGTTATTTTCAAAGAGATGAAATTCCTATTATTTATCATTATGATTGGGGGGAAAATCAGAACATACTGAATGACAAAACTTTTCGTTTAACTTAAATATCCAAAAAATATTTCATTTTTTTAAAGTAAAAATTTGATAATCTACACGTAATTAACAGTATCAATATTAGTTTTTGAAATAGATTTCATTCTTAAAACAACATGAAATGATGCAAACTGCCTTGATTTCAATTGAATATAAACGAATATTTATATAATTTATATATTGTCAAACAGCCATTTTTCTTGTTGTTTTTTCTATTCGAAGTATATATAACACTTTGCACTTTTAAAACTGGGTTATCTCAGTCTCAGTTTATTCATTTTATAGACTAAATATTTACATAACATCAAACAGTTAATTCTTATCATTTCACAACATATAGGTTATTGGCCTTGACCTATACAAGAACATTTTAAACTATAAATCTAAGAAAATAAGCATTTTCTGAACAAGTTTTCCTTCATTTTTAGAGTAAAATTTACTTTGTTTATAATGCATAGAAAGCTATGTGTATATGTACATGTATGGAATGCCATGACGCTCTTAATTCATACATTGTGCAATTTATTATACATTTATGATTATAATGATAAATAAATTTAGGAACATGTGAATTTTACATCCATGAAACATAATTTTATGCATTCAACATTAATTGATATGCTACTAAAAGTAGTGTGATAATGTGTTTATGACAAATACATGAAATACGTACTTGTAGGTAATATTTAATAATTTTTGCATTTAAATATTTGTTAAGATATTTTATATTTTAAATATCTTGCATGTATAAAACATAATGCATGGAAAAGTATGTAGGCAGCTTTTGAAATTACTCCAATTATTTATTTTCTTTCAAGCGGTAACAGAGAATTTATTCCATCAATTTAAATTTTGTTCGATTTGCTATTTGGCGAATGGATAACTAAACAAATGATACATGTATTTTTGGTATTTTGGGTGATTAATGAAAAAGATGAAGATTAAAACAATAACTAATCATATAAAATCTTTTAAAAATCTTTTTAAAAGGCATATCTGTAAACAGGACATAGAACAATGAACCCCTGGGATTTCTAATGTGTTATTAGGTGCATTGGAGGAGTAAACATCCCCTGTCGTCACATCCGCCGTTATATATAGCCCTGTCTTCTGATCAGGTAGAGGAATTACTCAATAAATAATGCTGATTTAAATGAGATTATTAAAATATATATAATTATCTTATTTGCATGTCATGAAATCCCTGTTTTAAAAATTGAACAGAATCAGTGCATACTTTTTTGTTTCCATTGGAAGACATAAAGTGCTTAAATGAAATGTGCAACATTAGTTTATAAATTATGAAAGTTGACAAGGGAAAAGTAAGACATCTGGTTTGTATGTTGTTTTGGTGAGAGTTGGTCATTTGATTTTTTTTTTGGTCTAGATATTTAGAGGATATCAAAATATGATGTGACAGCCTGTTGTGTTTTTCTTTTTATTTTGAGTCAACATCGATATATTTTATGGTTACTACATAATGTTGGTGTACATGAATTTGGGTATAAAATATTTTGCGATATTACCGGGTATGAAGTTGATGGCGTAATCATGCATTAGCGTTACAAATGTTCGTGTTATTCCTTAGCTGTATTCAAGAATTAGCGCATCGTTGTCTGCACCAAAGCCACTTAAACATGAAGCCCCTTGAATTTTTTAAGTACACACACATACGTAAATTGAAAGTGATGAAATGTCGTCGATATACAAAGGCAAGCTACTGGAGAATAAGCTGATAATTAAAGGATTTCATAAGAAGCACAATTACATACAGGGTTGTATATTTTATCAATGAACCATTGATAAAAACGATGTTGATAAGTTCTAAAGTATCTAACTGTTTGACATTTAATTCGGTTCTCAAATATAGAAAATCAAACTAGTTGGAGACGGCAAATTCTCAGTTTACATAAAAGGGCCTGTTTTGACGTTTTCCTGGCGCGTAAAAAAATCAAAACCGTAAAAAAAGCCTGGAAAACGTAAGATATTTCGGACTTATCATACACTCATCAAATTCCTTGTTTTTGTAACTGCTAGTTTCACAGAGTTTGATCCGATTTTTCCGGATCAGCACACTGTGGTTTTCTGAATCCATGTATATCACTACTCTCTGAAACTGTGTAGAACACAAAAACGTGTATTATTTTATTACTTTCTTGTGAATCAAAGAGTTGCTTGACGTCATTTATTGTTTAATGTATATATCATAGAACTGATTTTTTAAGTTATATTTACTTTTGTTTGCTAGTTGTAATGTGGTAGGTAATAAATTTATCATTATAACAGTAACTTATCCGAAGAGCTGTGTCATGTCTCGTTAACAGGCGCGGATCATCAAATTCGCGTCTCGTTTGATCTGGTGATCCACGACTGTCAACTTGACGTAAAATGACTCTTTGAATCAATTTACTGTTATAATAATATATATCTTTCTAATACATCCTGACCAGTAACCAGGTTTCGCTTTTCATATTTGACCCGTTATTTGGAATTATCCCTATGACAGATAACAATGGAAATTCTTCTTTCAAAAGAGTTTTGTGTCATGCCTTGCCAAAACCTAACGGAGATGAAATAATAAGGATTCATTTAACCAGACTCAGAATGTAATCAGACAGGAGGTTTAACATGTATTACTCATGTTTTTATTATTGAATATTATATATTTCAATTGATGATATTCAGTTTGAAAGTATGATACAAAACATTTTTTTGATTATAAAGTTAGACGATTTGCTCGTTTTGATGATTTTTTTAATGGCTAATAATTGTCTATGAAAGAAAACCACAGTTACATCAAAAATAAGTAAAAGAACATTGTAAAGTAAAAAAAAAAGGAACTTTATCAATTTATCTAGAATAAGCTTCCATTTTGTGCTCTACTGCAGTATATTTTTATCATTATTATTATTATTATTATTAATTGAATTATACATAAATTAAAAAAATTAAGAAAAATTTTACAGGGGAAAAACAGAGCTTTATAAAGTGACAATATTAAAGGTCTCCCCGAAATCGTCAGTCAGAAGAGAGACTGATAAATGGAGTAAGATTAGGAAACATTTCAGTCAAAGAAGTGAGTGTCAAGGGAATCCCCAATGTTTGCAGACTACGGAGGCGTTTAATTAGACTAAGGCCGTGAGAAAAGAGGCTAACCCTCAGACGGGTAGATAGGTACAAAGCAAACACTACACACTAGAAGGTCGGCATTGTTTTCCTCAGAGCTATGTAGGTCAACAGATAGAAATTAAAGCCTTCTATTCCTATCTGATTACAGGTATAAATTTAGAAGAAAAAATGCCTTATTTCAACGATTTTTTTAAACTTTTCCTTTTGTGTGTTTTTATTATCTAGAATTCGATTATGTCTGTTTCATATCCTGTTGTAGATTTTTTAAAATAAATGTTGATTATAAATTTTGATTGAAAAGGAGGAGAAATTGAGCTCGTATTTTTGCGTTTACAAAGAAGTCGTGCAATGTTTCCCGTATACTCTTCCATTCATTCATTCATTCAACAAATGTTGGGAATGAAGTATGGGAATGAAAGCTAATACAAGACACAAATAGTTTAAAACGTCTTGCTTAATATTTTGATCAGTAGTGTTATCAGTGCTATGTGTGCATAAGAATGTCACCTTTGATAACTCATTATCTTTCTTTGATATCGAACGTTTGATAATTTGAAATTTCCTTGAGATGTTCATGGTTTGTCTTTTAACTTAACAAATATACATGTATAAGAAAGAAAAATAACACCCTGGCAAACATATTGATATTTATTCATAATACCTTCTGAGATACAACGCAATAGCTTGACCAGTAAAATTTTTTTTAAAAATTATGTGATAACTACTTACTTATTAACAAAGTACATTTTTTAAAATCACCCCCATATTTCAATAAATCTTAATTTATTTAATACGTATATCTTCTAGCCATTGCATTATTTGAATAATATGGATTATATATATGAGCTTTTCAAACTTTATGAATAAATTCTCTCTTAATGAAATTAAAATTATATTATATCACAGCTTTTCAAACTTTATGAATAAATTCTTTTTTGATAAAATTAAAATTTTAGAAATGAATGTTCTATCTATGGGATATGAGACATCGTACGGCGTGGACAATGAAAGATACAATATCATTATACACAAAAACACAATATCAAGATTGGTTACTTGTAGCAATACAAATAGGAATATCGTCAAGCATCTTTTTCTGAATGTGACCGGTTTACAGCTGGGTACACTTGTACCTATAGGCACCTGTCCCTCTGATGTTTCATGGCGTCTTCATAATTTGCATCATGTATGAGAATTAGGAGTATAGATAGAGTATAGGAGAATTAGTAGGATAGATGTCATCACTTTTCCTTAAAACGTCTTGCTTAATATTTTGATCAGCAGTGTTATCAGTGCTATGTGTGCATAGATCTTTCCCAACACCTTAATTCTTGTTCAGTATAAAATTGTGTTCATCATCAAGAAATATTAGCCAGATCTTCTTATGGTAATGATGATTTATAAAGTAACTGCTACCTGAATAACCACAATAAAAGTGTCTTTAAACTATCTAATATAATCATAAGACTTTGTATTTATCATCAGTCTGAGAATATGAATTAAGTAGCTATAGAGTAGATTTTTTCAATTGAGCCGTTTGAGAAGGATACACCTTAAGATCATATTGTTTATAGAGAGAGATATCTGTAACACATACAATTCTTTCTCATTTTGAAACAAACCTAAACCTTTTTGTAAATGATGATGCATTTTTATCGTCTTATGTACATGATGTGTCAGGATTTGACAGCGATTGTATTCTGTTTTAAAAACATGCGGAGAGTAATAATATGTAATCAGCTTTGGTAAATTATTAATTATTTCTTTTCTAAAATTCTGTAATATGATTATCATAATGATGGATTTAATTTAATTGATATTTAAAAAAAAAAGATGCTTCTTATCTGGTTTTTGAATACAGTGCTTAAAATTTTGCATTCCATTTCTTATATTATTTGCCAAATGATACAAAAAGAATGTCTTAAAGAATACTTTAATACTTAATAAAGATCTAAAGATATCCATCTAATAAAGATTTATCTTAAATCCTAACCACGAGAAAATATTCTACTAAAAGATTGTTTTTTTTTTATTGAAAAAAAGGAAACTGGATCGTGGATCATTTCTTTCATTCAAACGGTGGAAATATAAAAAAAAAACACAAATGTTTCTCATTACAATATTTTTTTTATTCAATTATATTCAACAACAATAAATAACATTATATATGGAATGCACGAAATGATGAAAGACGATTAACGAAGATGGATGGAAAAAAGCTGGTGGCATAATAAATAAATTTCACGAGTGATCGTCTTTGGTTAAAAACAATGACATAACTTTATATACATAATGCAATGTAATTAATAAAAGGGTTTTTAAAAAGGTTTTTAAATAATCAGTGAAAAAAATATTGCGAATAAATAATATGTCTCTTCGAAACTTAACATTAAGGAAAAAATATACAATAATAACACAAGCTTTACAAAAAATACAATGTAGCGAAATAATAAATTAAACATTTGACAACAATAACACAAAACATAAAAAATATCAAAGTTTGGTAATCTATTTATAACATGTACATAGATAATAAATATAAATGCTGCCCTTTGTTGTTCAATAACGAAAGAAGGACCCTCCCAAATGACAGGAGAGTCACAATGTCAAAGATAAATAAGTGTCCATATGGATTTCTGTGGTAAATATGATAGAATCTTGGAAATGTCTGCAGGTTCCTTTCGGTTCGAAAACAAATGGAAATGGGTGTGGCGTTTAATCTTTCACCGGAGATTAAAACATTGCTTAAAATACATCTTGAGGTTCATGAGCGTTTGATGAGCTTTATTTCGAAAGGTTTCGGTCGGTTGGTCAGCCCAGCGTTTGGTTTCATGTCTGGCAAAGGAGCCCCCTCGGGGACAGTGATTTTATAGTTTTTGATAAGGCTGGCACAGAAAGAGAAAACAGACATTTTGGCAATGTTTGAACCGAGGCACACACGATGTCCAATACCAAAGGGCAGGTAACTGTATCTTTCTCCCGACTGTTTACACAGGAATCGTTCTAGAAAAAAAAAAACAGAAGTTAGGAAAATATATAATTCAATGTAAATCTTACAATGAAAATGTACTAAAAGAAAAAATACTGATTTAATAGCCAGTGTTGGTAAGTAAATTGTTTATTGTAAATATAAATATTTTACAGTATTGTCAGGGGTCTGGTTGTTGTGGGGTCCTTTGACCAGGTCTTAACTTACCTGGGTTGAAGGTATCTGGGTCCCTCCAGGCGTGCTTGTCGTGATGTATCGCCCAGATATTCATCAGTACCATGGTGTCGGCTGGGATGTAATAACCATTTAGTCTGAAAGATAATTTAAGAGTATTCATTAGCCTTATAGTTAATTATAAACTTGTCCTTGATACATTTCATTAAAATTCCTAAGCGATTCTGAGTCACTTTCCGACATGATAATTTTCGGAACGAACATATTTATAACTGTCTCTTTGTAGTCATTGAATCGGAATACCTCATCCATAATGGACATGTCTTAATTAATCATCTTGCTTCTTGAAAAAAATGTTTATTGTTATTTTCGCGATTTTTGTCGCTACTTCCCGGAAGGATGCGAACGTCAAAAAATAAATCACAGCATATATGATTGGCATTCGGGGATGCAGTATTTATTTTTAAGTTTTCTTTGTTGTTCTTATTAAGCATGTAGGAAAAAACAACGCATCAATTTTTATCAAGCGATGAAGAATTTCTCTCTGTTTTTCCGTCATTTGTAAGCGAGCGTTTGTGGTAGAGAACAAAACTTTCTGTAAGATTGACAAGGTTGCGAGGAACCAGAAGGCAATTTTGACAAATTGTTTAGTTCGATTTTCCTCATTTTCTTTGTTACTTTTGATCATTGAGTAATCCTAAATGAAATTAATTTCTTTTTCGGTACTTTTAGAGTGTAATGTTTGTTGGGAATTTTGCAAAAATCTAAATACGACAAATTTTGGAAAAGTTTTATTACGTAATGTTGGCGTTTATAATGAAGGAAATAATCAGAAAGTAAGAGTGTTAACAAAACCAGGAATTTAGTAATTAGACTCTCATGACTCTTAAATATGGACTTTAATGCTTAGTACAACGACTAAATATTTTCTTTTGTCAAACGTCATGTGTCAATCTTTTTGCCGAAAAACTGAACGAGGAATTCTGAAAAGTATCCGTTTACCACCTTTTTTTACTCGTTCTTTTGAAATATCATCCCAGAAAGTGTCACTCGCATTTCTCACAGCGACACACTAATTTGTAATCACAGACGCCACTCAAAGCGGTGGAATCTCGCGAATGCTAATTTGTTTGGGTCCGAGGAATGCAGGTAATGAAAAGCATAAATTTCATATATCATAAATTTACATTTGCACATTTATTTTCTTGTATGTGACGGTCTTTGTAAAACTCGTGTCGAAATTAAGTCTTTTGCCGACGTTGCACTTCATTTGAATTTCTTTAAACCACCAACCAAGATTTTTAATGTTTTCTTAGATATGTATTTCTTGATACAATTCTCAACATTTTCAATATCATAAAAAGATAAAAAATTTGTGAACAGAAAATATCAAAGATTAATAGTTTTAATGGCGACCTTGTTATTTTTAAAAGTTATCAAAATTACTGTTATAAACCGAGCTTAATTGTGTAAAAATATTTTCTTTCCCTATTTTTTTTTTCATGAGACCTTCGGCGCTATGAATAATTGGGAATGCATTCAATTTCTGTATTGTATGATTTGTAACATGTTCATCTCCCAAAATAAAAAAAATCATCATTACAAACTCGATTGTTATATTTCTTAAAACGTGTATGTCTAAAATTCTACATTTTAAACTACAGCTGATTCTTTTTTACAAACTTATTTTAACTTTTAACTGTCCAGTTTATAGAACAGACACCTAAACTACTGCCCTACTTGGACATTTTCCAATCCTCCTAAAATCCTCTTCTAAAATTCTAAATATAGAAATATTCCCTTTGTTCCAATAATCAGATAAACAAACAAATGGTCTGGAAGGATTTGAAATGAAAAATAATTATTTATTTACTGCCCTTTTTAAGTTATTAGAAGGGGGCAATTACCTGGGTATTAATAACTTTTTGTGCAAATCACTTTCGTCTGGTCAAATTAGGTACATAGTTCATGGTCAGGTGTCTAGTGATAAAGACGGGGAATATTTGTTTTGAAATTTAAATTCTCTTCCTGCCCTACTGACCATTACACGTTAGGGACAAGCACGTGCGTTCAAGCCTTTTAGTACATCTTTTATCACTTCCGACTGTCGATTTTTGAATTTTTTTGTTTTTTTATGTTATATCAAACTTTGAATCATAAGTAATGCGCTATAAAGAAGTTCTTCGTGTAAGGCAAAACCAAATTCATTCTAAGTAGTCGTGAACTAGTTTCAATACCCAAAAATGTAGTTTTTTAAACTTTTTTTTTTCAAATTTATGTAATAAGCTTACTCTGTATCTGTTAATGTTCTGTGAGGGAATCCAACCGGAAGTATGCATGCCATGCGCAGCGTCTCCTTTACAGTTGCCTCTAGCAACGGGTATTTCGCCCGCTCAAAAGGAGACGGGTCTTCTCCCACTTCTGTATTTTCTTGGATTTCTTCATAGATTTTTTCCTGCCACTGCAAAAGAAGTAAAAAAAATGCTTAGAAATATCCAATGAATGCGAATATTAAAAATTCAAGGATAACTATGAAGAATATTGCTTCACATTCACATTCTGGATTCACGATTATGTTTTATAATTAGCATGGAATCTGCTGAATTTCATGATAATTGAATCTAAATGCCGATATTTGAATTTACAATAATCAAAGGTTTTACATCTTAGTTTTTTATCCGTTAAATAATGTCAAATGTCATTATGGGTCGAATCTTTTACTTATTTATCCTCAAAGAAACTAAGATGTAATATGTCAAGATATCTTTGTACTAAAAGCATGTGTGTTGTCAGCTAATTATCATAAAAAAGCAATTAATTAATGATGATTCTCCCTCATAATTCTATTTTGCAGTATATTTTATAATAATTAAGCTTAAGTAAATTTTCCCCCTGACAACATTTTATGATTTAGTTGCATGTATCTTGTATCTTTTAATTGATTTAATGGTTTAGTGTGTTCATCATCATTAAAGGGATTCGGTTAATTAGTACATCTTTTTTTCCATCACCTTCCGCAATGCGTTTGAAGTATTTTCCCGCGTGTTTCAAGGATATTTCAATTCCATTCTTTCCAAGCTTAAATAACTCACCTGTGGATTATGAATCAAATATAACATGAGCCATAAGATGGTCATAGTGGTAGACTCAATGCCCCCGCCGAACAGTTCGTGTACAATATGGCCTATATTTGTGTCCGATAGTAAACGAATTTCTTCTTCATCTTTTGATTCTATGGCCTCTTGTTGCAATTTCAACATAATGTCAACTAGATCTCTGTCCTTTTCTTCTGTGCGTGTTTCCTGCAAAGGATATCGTCCTCTACTGACCCAGTATATTGGAGAGGGACATTTGTTTTGGCGCTAAATTGTCATCAAGGATGGACTTTAACCTGTCTCGCGTCTACCATATATCGTAAAAGGAGCAACTATGCCGAGAATGATAACTTTGTGGTGTGTTTAGTCCCGTATTCATTTGTATATGTATGAATAGTTTTAAAATAAGTAGATCGAATTCTTAAGTTAGTTTAAAAGGTGAACAGGCTTCTTAAAGATGTTCGACTTCTTTTAAACTCGTCTATAAATTGTAAATATATATACCATTTGCAATTTAAGAATTCTTACCTACCTGAGTGATATACTTTTAAAAGGAAGAATTTATTCCTAAACTTTATTTAACTGTTTAATCTTGTGCAATTAAATTTTTCAAACTTTCAAACGATTCTCTGTTTGTTATATTGAAGACATATAAATGTCTATGCCTGGCTATAAGTTACAAAGAATATGTTAGGCGGCGAATTTGACAGCTAAGTCTGTTTAGCTTGACCTCGATATTCAACTTAATAAACCTAGACGCATATCTCTCTTTATATATGTTTATAATTATGTATTACATATGTAATAATTATAGAACTAGCTAAAGTATTTGATAAGAGTTCCCCAAAGACCAAAAGGCATTACTTGTTAAGGTGGGGAACACGACTTTGGTCACATGATGTAATTTTTCGATATATCACACAATGTAAAAATTTGAACTATTCCTTCTCCTTAAAAAGTTTAAGATACGACAATCCCTTCCGATTGTTTCATAATGATCATCTTCCGGCGATTTAAATTTACTATTAAACGCATGAAGAAAGATATGCAAAGAACGCGACAAAGTAGAGCAAAAAAGTCCGGCTTTTTGCAATTCGACACCGGGAGAATAATCATGACTTATTCAGCAAACTGCTCCAATAACAAGGGGATTTGATAAAAAAAATTATTTTTTAAAATAACTATTCGAAAGGGATACCCCGAAAATTTTCCCATCAAAGCAAATATTCAGAAGAAGGATAGGTCCTCTTTCACTCTAGAGATAAGATTTACAATGATTAAATCTAACGGGAGAACATTCGATGACCGTGCAACGTTTCTTTAAAAATAAACATGATGGATTTAAGGGTGTGATTTTATGTGACGTTAGTAAGAATTGCATCTCGTTTATCTTAAAATCCTTCAAATATTTATGCTTAGTCATCAGCGTTCTAAAATGAATGCAAATTAATTGTTTTAATAATTAGCACATCTGCAGCTCTCCTTTATTTCCCCAAAGACGAATCAATTTATGAATACTAAATTACTGGATGGGTATCTATATCTCATTGGTTTATGCCTTCTATTTAAAACAACACGGGGTATCAGATATCCTTCCAAGTAGCAAAAAGCACAAGGCGTAAAATTTAATGAATGAAAATCCGCCAATAAGTTTACACCAAACGATTTAGCTATTTCATTCATGTTTGGATTTGTGCCAGTACTATATTACCGGCTCAATACCTGACGGAGGCAAACACGTAAATGTTAAATACACTATGAGGTCCCCCTCTCCCCGAAAATTACATCATGAAATAAGATTTTATCATTTATTCTCAAGTTTTGATTTTTTTTTTTACTTTTCAATTTTTTCTTTAATACTTGGAATAAAACGATATTGAGATATAATTGTTTTATTTATTATGTCTGCGCAAGTAAAGCACAATACAATTATTATTCTTCAGAATATAAATAAGACCATGACAGATCTAATTTCAGAGGAATCATAAGTGCAAAATTCTTTAGTCTGGTTAAGCTGGGACGGCTCTATAAATGACCGTTTAACCAATTATTTAATGACGATTTAAAATTTAACATTTCCGATCTAAGGCTTACATTTTTAGCCTTTCAATATCAATAACAATCTGCTTTTAATCTTATTTCTGAAAATTATTTTTAGCATATTATTAGAAACAATATTAACTGCGGTGGAAAATAGGTTTATAACATACCTCTAACCATGGGATAACGTCTACAATGTTGAAGCTTTCTATGCTATCCACGATGTCCTGAACAATTCTCAGCTGCTCGTGAAATTGTTCGTCAACATCATCAAACCTTCTGCTAAGGATACACTGACACAACACGTTGGCGACTACCCGAGCCACCTGGAATTTGGGATCAAACGAGACATTCTCACTTGAAAATGTCTTCATTTTGTCTTCCAAACTTTTTGATTCTCTCATGATGATAAACTTCAATCTGTCTTTATCAGAGTGAGTTTGCGAGGACAAAAAGGAATGAACAATCCGTCTGTGTAGCTTCAGTTCTGGGAGAACATCATTCATCACAATGTCTTTGCCTTCTCCTAACAGAACCTCTACTGTCTTCCTTTTTCGCGGTCGTCCGGAGAAAACCTTCCCTTGTCGAACCAGACTTGCTACTGCAGCGTCCATATTGTTGACCACAAGAACATTCTCACGACCCATCTTCATCCAGACTAGATTTCCATACATGTCAGCAAGATTAGTAAGAGCTATATGTAGGTCCTGTCCGAGGATTTGAGGCAGGTTTCCGACTAACGGCCAAGCCACGGGACCTGGTGGTAAAAATGACCGAAGTCGTCTGTCCCTCATATACACAGAAGTCAAATAAAATACAAGTACCATAATACATCCCGTAACAACCCAATCCAAAGATAGCAAGCTTAACAAAAACATATCGACGCCTTGTCAACTCAAGTAAAAATTAACAATCAAATTAAACAATCCTCCAACTGTTATGTAATTTGTCGAACGTGGTTTTTTACACGCTTATCGTAAATTGTGCGATGTTAACATTCTGCTTTCAACGTTTTTATTTGCGAGAAAAGTTGACACTTCACAATCTTATAAGGAGTAACAAACCGCGTGGTATATAAGTTCATTGATTTCTGATTGGTCGACTGGGTCACATGGCTTTGTTTATAAACAAGACACTCATCCACGTGGCTTAACGTATCGACAACTGACCTTAGTGTATCAACAAATTGTTCTCCTACCTGAGCAGTGTTTCGACCTTGGACCTCGCATACAGGTTCATTGATTTCTGATTGGTCGACTGGGTCACATGGCTTTGTTTATAAACAAGACACTCATCCACGTGGCTTAACGTATCGACAACTGACCTTAGTGTATCAACAAATTGTTCTCCTACCTGAGCAGTGTTTCGACCTTGGACCTCGCATACAGATGATGGATACGACTGCATTCCATAAATTTCTGTAAAAGCGAGAAAATTGCACATAATAGAAGTCATCTTTAATGTCCCCTGCTTGTCACGGTAGCGATGAAAACTTCGTCTAGCACTGCCTCGCCTGACTTACTTCATTATACGAAATGTTCTGTTTATGAAATAATATTTTTATTTGAATGTACTTTGTGAGTGATTTAGGTATTTTTTTTTCAAATAAATCTGTATCGGGAGAAAATTCTACCATCAAAATAATTGATTTTTTAAATTTCGCTTTGGATGCCGTACATGTATAACTAAGATGGACATTCATAAATTAAAATTGTTTACTTTCACAGAGATAAATGTAAACCAGAGATTTGGCAGTCTTCCAATGTTTAAAGAGGTCAGTTTAAATAAAGTATTAAAAGTTTCTATGTAAATACAAAATTAGAACGCTTAATGATATCGTTTCAGTCCCTCAGATACTTGCAATGAGTTGGCGTACCTTTAACACATTTACTTAGCATTCAAAGAAGCGTCTCTGCTCTTCAAGCGCATCGATTGGAGGGCGATCATTCATATTTAACTTCACAGCTTTCATGCTATCTTAAACATAACACACAATTTGATTTTCAATCTGCTAACAAATTGTTAACTGTCACTAAAATACGCATTTATTAAATGTGTTAATGAATATTTTTTAGTTTGATTGATGACAGAGCCAATTATTTTAAAATTCATGATCGTTTCTTTTGACATGGTATAAAGAGAAACAAATTTCAGTAAAAAAATCTTTTTAAAATTGCCAAATATATTTCTAAAGGTTTTTTGAAAAAATATATCTTTTTTATTTTAAGTGTTATCATATCAAAATATTTTGCATTTAATATTAAAAAATACATTTGTGCAAAGGAGAGTTAGACAATATACATAATTATGTTGATAGAAGAAATATTACCTAAAACAGAAACAATGGTAACGTACACCATTAAATAAGATAAAAGTGTACCATTAAATAAAAAATGTTGTTTTTTTTCTTTTGACAGTAATTGTATAAAAGAAGAATTTTATATACTGCATAAATGAATCACATGAGAGTGTAAAAAAATGATATTAATCTGTCTTAACGGTGACCGGGGCTTAAAGGCGAATGATGAAAGGTATATCAATTCTAAAATTTATGTCTATTATATGTAAACGGATTTTCGCGATGCGATCTTTCCAGAGCATGAACGTTTGATATAAGGGTCTACCACATCATTGGAATGTCATACGTTAAAATTTCAGAGGAAATTGCTTCCGATAATTTTTTACATTTCTTGCTAAAAGTGACTGATAGGATGCGTAGCCTTTTTATTCTTTCCTTTACACTTATTTGTATTGAAGTCATCTATATTTAACGCTTTATATGTCCTTAATATATAGAATCTAATGCTTAAAGCTCCACATTATTCTTTGTATAACGATTTAAGTAAAATATCAAAACATTTATCTAAAGCAGTGATCATTAAAGCTGTAAATTTTAAAAATATCATTATTGTTACTATATCCTGTTATGCATGAATATGTCTTTATGTTGAAAAAACATATCAAAAACAATGTTATGTAAAGAAAATAAATAAATGAGCAGGTAAATATAGTTCAACTCAGATAAAATCTTAATTGATCAAATACATGTAATATGCCAATTACCCATCATCAATTTCTGTGTACTGGTTAATAAATTTCTAATTATGATTGTCATTTGATCCCAGATAGTGACAATATTGGTGTTATTAGTATAAATCTAGTAGTCTTATTTTATGTCTGCATTAAGTTTATATTTAATACAAATATATCTGAAATAACAAGAATTGCAAGTTTTGCCCTCAAAAACCTTTTAACACATTCTAATACTTTTAGTACTTGGAATTACTTGATCACGATTTGTCCATATATGTACATGTTCGTTCTGTAAAGGTTACTTGCTGTACTCGTGGACACATGATATATTTTCCATTCAGGATATATTTCTAAAAAAAAAAACAACACATAATGAGATCATATTCATCGAAAAATAATAATGTTTTAAGCATCAATTCAGAAAAATTTTCATTATTTTTGACAGATACTGATGCATGTTACTTGACATTATTCGTTGAAAGTGGTTTGTAAAATTGAAAGTTGAAACTTTGAAACTTTGAACTGAAACTTTTACATCTTGATAAAATTTTTTTTTGGCATATATTGTCCCAAACTTTACTTTTAAGATGAAGAAATGATACATAAAAGTTGAAAGTGGACTAGTGTATAAGAAAGATTTATGATGAAATATGATGAAATATACATTTCTTTGTGTCAAATAAGTTCATTGACAAAACAATATACACGAGCGGTCACAAACTGGGATTTAAGCGACCAAAGAAAGGCAAGTTGTGGTCCACCGACAAGAGTCATGTCTTCCTTCCATTTTCTTGACTTAATTCATCACCCCTGAAGTACATAAACAATTTCTTTAAAGTACAAAATAAAGCAGTGTTTAATCAAAATATTTATTGTTATTTCTACCCCCACTTATTGTTATAACTACTCCCTAGCAGTATTTTATTTACTTATTTACTTTTGAAATCATATACATATAAATATATTTAAAGCAACTGATTAATAATACATTAGATTTTTTTCAAGATTAAAATAAATTTTGATTTCTTGATTTTTAGCCTGTTGATGAGGTGATCTTTTGAAAATATCAGAGAAGCATGGATATTTCGTAACCTTACATTGTGCTTGTTTGAAGTCAAGAAAAAAAATAATATTCTGAAAATCTTCAACTTTTGATGACCCGATGTACAGTTAAACTAATCTAAAAATAAGCAATAAACGTATGCAGAATATGAATTATATCATATAAATTACATGTTATTCCAGATTTTACTACCTTTGCATTGCATAGATGTGTGGGCGACCTGCGAAATTAAGAAAGACCTTTATTGAGTACATTCTATTTCCGCTAATAAATGGAATCGGGGTTCATAACGCATTTATTTAGTTCTTAAAACCTTCAGAAAAAAATAAGAAAAAATGAATGGGGGAGTAAAAACGTTGACATCCCTCGGATGACGTCAGGGTTTCTTATAATATTGCATCTGGATTAAAAAATGTGATTTTTGTCATGGTACATGGGGAAAACACTTAACTTGTTATTATGAGTATTAAATGCTGATTGTCAATGAAAATAATCTGTTGTGGGAAATACGGCATACTACCAACTCGTTCTGACGTACTCTATCCGATACCTCTTCCGAGTTACTTATTTGACTTCCTGCACATTTCGTTCAAGTGAAGAAAACGTAAATCAATTGACAAAGTAACTAACATAAAAAAAATTAACTTTTCTCCATGTAATTATTTCTGAGGCTTATTGTTGTTTACTGTGACGTATTTGATAAAGCCTATAGGCAAAAGATATTGACCTTTCATAAGTACCAGAAGAAATGAACAAATTTGCTACTTGTTTCAAAATCACGTTCTAGATTTTGATAATCAATAAATGACCAGGTGGTATCTAGAATGGAATCGATGTATAATTTGCATGGTATAGATTTCAATGATATTTAAATACCGTGGTTTGTGGTTAGAAACCAACAAAAAAATAATAATGATAATGACATACACGTGCATGTGACTTGTTATAACTGACAATAAAGACATTTTAACCTTTATTATTTAGCTCAAATAAAGAAAATTACTTGCGTGAATTCATATGTATTATTTCATTTCATAAACTTGAAATTTTAAATCATTCCATTAAATGTAAAAGGCAAAAAAAACTTTTGCGCGCTGTATACATTTACCACGAAATTTGGAGAAAACTAGAAATATACAAACTAAATTGTCTATTGAAACAATCAGAATTGCAATTAGAGCGATAAGGACCTGTAAAACCATGAGAGATTGGATCAGTTACCATCAAGGAGTTAGCATCCTTTGTCGATCAAACGACCGAAGGTAGTTCATGGTTTTGAAATCCAGGCGTCATTCTTAAATTGGTATAGCAAAAATAACTTTGGTAGTTTCCAATTTTTCAAGAATTCTTTATTTCCCATGTTTATTTTGTTTGATTGTCTGTTGTTTATCGTCTTTCCACAGAATTTTGCACGACAGCGTTGGATGTTGAACATTCGGTCGTGGCAGAGAATTCATTGGTCTTGCCTCACCAGGTAGATGGAAGGTTTCGGGGAAAGAGACACCCAAATCCTGCATACAAATTACAACATGTATTGGGAACAATGGCCTTTGGTAGAGGCGGTGGAACAGTATGAGAATTCTTCTCTTTGCGGTGTAAACTGAAGCTGTGCCTTCTTAGTACAGAGACAACATACTTAGCCCATTTGCTGTGTCTCAAGTCGATGATCAGTCATTAGCAAGACGACCTGTACTAATGGGTGACAACGCTAGACCTCATGGGGCCCGAATAGTTAAGGATTATCTTTGCCAAGAAGCCAATGTAACTATGCTCTGGCCGACATGTCCCCAGATTGATTGTTTGGACATTCCAATGATGTGGTAGACCCTTATATCAAACGTTCATGCTCTGGAAAGATCGCATCGCGAAAATCCGTTTACATATAATAGACATAAATTTTAGAATTGATATACCTTTCATCATTCGCCTTTAAGCCCCGGTCACAAATAGCTCGAATTATGAATGACTGGTTAGTGCTCTTGCGAATTCTGTTACAATCCCGATATGGAAAACAAAATGAAATTTAAGGAGGCTAGGGTTACACATTTTGTTTCAATTAAAGAGGATCTTTTCCCTTCGGCATTCATCTTGGTTTATATATTTCTATCTATAGTTTAAATTTATTTTAACCCTTATGTGACTTTGTCACCTAAGGTTTCAAACGGCACTTAGTACCAAACTGTATCTCTGAACGATAGAAATTGCGCGACTGGCATAATGTAATTTATACGACAATTAATCATTATTCAAGTTTAAAATAGAAGTATGTGTTATAAAGAGAGTGATTCTTACCTTTAATAAAGGTTGAACATTTTTTTTCTCCAAAAAATGAACAAAATATTTGAAGCTTAGTGAAGCAGTTCAATTTTAAGGGTATACTATTTTTCAGTCATTTTAGATATTAATTCTCCTTCTTTGTCCTAAGGAATGTTTACCAGGGGAAAGGAAAAACGAGTTTTCTTAACTTTATGTTTGAAAATGCGAAAAAACAATGTTAACTTACTTTTACCCACCTTGTTTGAAAACCAACTAACATGAATTTTACACACGTGAAAACACTTATTTAGCTTTAATCATATTGCAAACTTTGAGTGTGAAACAAAGTTATTTAACCGTGGTCTTTGATTTTTTCTGTATTGTAATAGGTATGGTTTGAAAAGGTTTTCGATAACTTCGTGTGATTTGAATATGTTTATAATAAATACATAATGTAATCAGAACAATTGAAACTGAAGAGAACTACTAATTATATAAGAACAGGGCACAGTTTTAATACAAATAATTCCCTTTTTTCTAAAATATAAGAAAGTGATATAAGAAATTAAAATTCATTCTTTCTGATTCATAGAAATTCTATGCAGTAAGAATACACAAATCGTTTTTCTCATATGATCTCATAATAAATGCTCATTTGGGACGTCATTAACTTGTGCATTTTCTTGTTTTTTTTTCTTAAAAGGTGGCAAAATACAACAATTTTCAGTGATTTTTCCTTTCAGATAACATACTCTGCCACCGTCGCCCACAAAGACCTTGAGATATGTGATTTTTTAAGGAAGTTTACATAATATATCCAAAAAATGAAGTGGGCTATGGTGGCAGACACTATTTTCTAAAGGAAAACTAGCACAGAAATGAGTCAGTCTGAGTCTTTTCTGCCTTAAACTTTAAAAAATGTGCCAAATTAATGACGTCATATTTCCAGAACGGTCCGTCTGCCTTCATGTCATATTCTTTAATGTTTTATCATATTTATCTACTCAACTCTGGTTAGAGCCAATTTCATAACTTTTTAAGAGCATACAATTTTAGGGCACAATAAAGCCCAAACTGTACCTTCTTCTTTCCACTGCACTGGCAATTTTCATTTCTTATTTGCAAAACTACATTGACAATTTGCTATCAGTCTGTCTTTGAAATATTGCTACCCAGTTTTAGTTCAATACTTTTTCATAAAATATTTTATGTCCCTTAAAATATATGCCCAATCTCTAAATAATAATATCTTTAATACTATCTATTAGATAGTTTCAAGCACATACTAGAATCAATAACTAATTAGAGTTTAATATTCATATCCAAATGTTTCATTAAATGATCATTTGAAAAGAATGACAATTACATGCATCAATTCACTATATTTTTTCATTCAAATTGAAAGTGAAAAAGGAAAGAAATGGAAGGAGAAGAGTATTTAAGGTACAAGTAAAACAAAAACAATCAAATAAAGAAACAAAGGGAAAAAATAACTTTTAAATATTTCACTGTAAATGAGGTGATGCCAACATGCAACAATGAAAACTTGAGATATTTATTTCTCACCCCAGAACAAAAAAAAATGTTTGTTCGTTAATAGCTTATACCACTTCTTAATTCATTACTTAAATGAATAGATTTAGTGATACGTAAAAACAAACAAAAACATTTTATTTCTCTTGCATTGTGCAAATTCCTCACCGCCTTTTCAAATTTACATGTAAGTACGTACAGTACTATATAGACCCAACCTGACATAAAGCAGTCCCAGAGCAGTCACGGGGACAGATTTCTGGGGCTGCTTGGGTGTCAGGTTGGGTCTGTTGATACTGCACCATATAAACTAAATACAGATTGCAATAGATGATGGCTTGATATTGATCATGAAAACATGCAGACCAGTATTGACGACTTTTTGTAAAAACTTTCCTTTTTAGTACTGAGTTTGTCTCAATTTGATACATTATAGATCACTATTACACCATGCCAAGGTTTTATTTCTACCAACATTGTAAACAAGTTAAAACTCACTCTGCTGAACACACACGTGCAACTTGTATATCAAAAAGCCAGTATAATTAAAATTCTTTTTAAAACCCAATTTAAAGTCTTTTCATATTTATTTTCCCTTACTCACGATTTCTCCTTATTTATTGCATAATTTATGATGTGTATGTTTTTTTTATAATGCCTTACTTTTCACCTGATCTAATACTTTGACCCAGTCCCCTTTATTTACCAGTGCACGGTGTTTGTATAACTAAAGCCCGTGGATTATCGTTAACAGCTTTATGTGAAAGATAACTATTATAAATCATCAAAAAGTAATTATGCATATACGATAAAATTTCAATTAATATGTCAATTCAACATTCAAAAGAGAGAGAAGTTCACAGAGTTCCGAGATTTCTTTGAAGTGAAAATAAAATTGAATCGAATAAAATTCAAGAACTATGATTTGAGAGTATCTTGATTTTTTTAAAAAAAATTTTAAAAAAAAGGAAAAAGAGCATAATTTCAGACTCTAGGAGTATCTATGAGAGTTTTCCATAATTTGTGATTTTTGACAGCAAGATTTTTCATGATTAGATTTATCGGCGCGTCCTCTCGTTTGAGAATATCAATCAGATGTAAATATGATTTTGAGGATGTCAAAATAATAAAATCATTTCCCAAACGGAAAAAGAGACAAATTTCTTGTATGTTTCTTATCACTTTGGCAGGTGAATTTTAAGGCACCAACGATGAACTGATAATGGGTCTTCTAGCTTTATAAGAGAGGTCCCACATAAAACTTAATTATCCGTTAATTTTACTGTTCAAGTTTCACATATATAACCATTTTTGTCAGAACGCACTTTCATCTTACGTTTATCATATGAATAAAACAGGTGTGATTTCAATGCGCACTACGATGGAATGTGTTTGATTTATGTTATGAAATATACCCCGATGGTGACCTAAGTGGTTCAATGCCCCATAAATGCCAATCTAAATGATTGATTGATTGACTACCTAAAGCAGATGGAGACAATCAAAAGTTGCATACATTATAATGTATGTATACATTTTTCTATGTGAAGAGAATGTAAAAAATTCCACCTACCTCTAATAGTTTATGAAAATCCCTAAACATCTTATAGCAAACGTATCATACTATTAGAGGTACAGGGTTTTTTTTTACGTTCACGTATATACATACTGAATACGGTGTGTCTCTTCATTTCATAGTTTAAATTCTTTCCAGTTTTCTCAATTCCTACAATAATGTAAAGACAGTATCTTTTGCAAACAATGTCAAATTTTTATTGCTGCACTTGTGTCTTCAGTATTTCAAAGTGACACAGTTGCTTATTAAGGTTAATTAACATATTACTATATAATTAGATATAGAAATATAGGTTCAAATAATATCTGCAGGTATTATCAGGACTATTGACTAATGATCCATGAGTCATGCAACCTTTAATTCAGAACTAAACCAAAAAATTACAAAAATTAATTTCAATAATACTATGACAAGAGTATCTTACAAATATATTGCAATACAATACAATTCAATACAAAAAATACAATACAAAACAATAATACAATACAAAACAAAACATTACAATACTAATAAACCAATACAATACAATGAATCTAAATTTGTAGGCTAGACGTTCGGATTAATGATGAACGACCACAAAATCACAGTTTGTCTTTTTTTAAGTCTTGGCTTAGAATGTGTATAATTCATTGCAAATTTTTCCTTTGCATTTATGATTTTTTTTATGGAGAGGGCTTATAAAGGCAATGCCTGCTGCCCAATCCATTTATTTAACTGTTACATGTATATAATTAAATTTGTTCAAATCAAATCATTTATGATTTTTTAACCTTACGTAGTTTTAGACGGACAGATCCATTATCATTTTTACCCGTCAATTATTTGGGAAAAAGTATCTAAAATTTTTCTCTCTAAAAAGTCTAATCATGTCAATGTAGCATACTGGTCTCTTTTGAAACATACACCTCATTGTCGCAATACCACGGTTTTGAATCAATAGAGAGAATCGATGTGAATCAACCGTGGGTTACCGACGATGGACATACCCCAATACACCACGTAGTATAAGTACACGTCTTTTTTTTTATTTATATACATAAATATTATCATTTCATGAACATGTGTTGTTATTGAATTATAGGTAAGGTAGCTGTTGCATAAAATGTTCCTACTCTCCTCCCACGAATGTTTTGAAAATCATAAATCTCTGTTGAGACCAAAGTGTCACAACAACAAATTATATTTATAAAAAACAGCAGAGGGGACATAACGTCATACAACGATTATAAATCACAGTATTTATACATATAAATCAGTTTGAAGTAAGCTCTGGAAATTTCAAGTATTTTTTAGCAAATATACAAAAAACAAAGTTTAAATATACTATTAGGCATTTTATTAAGAAGATCATGTGGTGTTCTGAATATATGTTTTAAATGGTAACTTGAAATAAAGCAGACGTATGCAAAAACCAAATTCATGTTCAAGGTTTGAACTTATCAGCACCTAACTAGTGAATTTAGAATTTCTTACAAATCACCAATGACAAAAATTTAATGAAATAAATGAACCATTATTAAATTGTTTTGTATCATTTCATTACAAATATCTTTAGATGATTAGCTATTTTTTTATTGCTGGATTCATACATTCATTTAATGATGTACAAGAGATTATATATTTCTATAAAAGATGTGCCATTTATTATAAGTTACATGTAGTTCTGCAGACATCACTGAAAAATAAAGACAAAGAACGGGTATCACACTCAAAATCCATTCAATTAAAAACAGAGCAAACACGGGCCTCAAAAACATCAGCGGTTGGATCAGGTGCTATGATACAATGAGCATCCCCTGTCAACTGGCACTTTAATTTGTACGCTTAATCATTGTAACTTTATAGTCACTTTACTATATTCCAATACCATCAAATTTCACAAAACACAAGACTTAAATGAAACATTTTGAGATAATGAACAGTATTCAAGATAAAAAAAAATCCATAAAACAATACAAAGTAGGAGAAGAGTAGGATCAGAGGTCGGATTAGGTGCCAGGGAGGAGTGAGCATTCAAAGAATTTGAAGGCTCTATAGTTGCATATTTTCAAGTCATCACCTTGAGAATAGAAGCACGCAAGAAATGAAGAAAAATGTCCAGGTTTAAAAAAAATCATTTGATATGTGCACGTGAAAATAAATTTCGTCCTCAAAAACACAGGAACAAAGGGTGGTCGGCATGACCATTTTGACAGCAAGGGAAATGATAGAAAAAACCCATGAAATATAGATTTTAATGTTCTTTGATTTTCTTACAATACTTCAATAGTAAATCAATCATTAAAAACAGAATTTTATTCCTTTGACAGGCGATCATATAGTCAAATTAGAGAAGTTAACTCCCCAAGGTGAAAAATACAACAGCCACGCCTCGCGTGAACACGAAGAAATGACGTCAGGAGTTTTCTGACAGATGTTTTCAAAGATCGTGTTTGGCAATAAACAAAATGACAAAATTATGGAGTAAAACGCATTTCATTTTCAAAATACAAAGAATCAAACGTTGATCTGATGACTGATATAATGGTATTTTCTATGAACGCAAGTTGAGTAACGTTTTTAAAAAAGTAATTAAAATACTAACAGAAAAAAATGACAGATAAATCGTCCAGAAAGATCTTGGAGTAGAGGTTTTATTTACTTATGTCTTTAATTTGCATCGAACACTTTTTGATTTCGTTATACATAAGACACCTTCGAAAATGGAACATAAGAATTGGGATCAGGTGCAATGAAGGAGAGAGCATTTCCAGCAAACCGGTCTTACCTGCCCCTTGTCTACATCGGGGAAAATGGATGTCCTCCAGAGATTAACAGGAAAAGTGAGTTGAAAGATTGATTGATTGATTGATTGATTAATTGATTAATTGTATGTTGTTTAACGTCCCTCTCGAGAATTTTTCAATCATGTGGAGACGCCGAGTCAAAAGAACGTGTTCTGTAAAGTGTATAAAGAAAGTTAATAAAGTATTTTAAAATGCCTTAAATATAGCTCAAATGTATTGTCAAGTTAAAGACTTACATGTTACATTTGTCTATTAGAATGATTTCATAAGGCACGTGATATATTTTGCATTGAAGACGGAGCGTTTTGCACCCAAGCATATTTGTGTATTTGAAATAACAAAAGAAATGATCCTTTTGAAAATTAATATTTCAATTTCTTTTTTAAGTTTTAACAGTGCCATTACCCTTTCCATTTTTATTTGATTTTACGTCCCAGGCTAGGAACAATTTTTTAAAACAAATTCAACGCTGTATTTTTAATTTCAAAGTTTTGAAGAGCTTAATATTGCTAAATGAAATTTTAAATTTCTTTTATATTGGATATTTTGTTTTCAACTGACTGAATCTAATATAATCACGTTATATTGACCAAGTTCATTGGCATCATGTAATCTCATCATGGAGGTATGACCTCGGAAATGTAATACTTGTACGTTAGTATGGATAACATTGTCATAAATATTATATCAAACTAATCGGTGGTAAAATTTCTTTAAAATATTTTATATTTTGATAGACATTCAAAAAATAAAAAAAATGTATTACTTTAAATGTGAATTTTCTACATAATGCTATCTGAAAATTAATGATTGGCCACATTTATCAAGGTTTTAACAATTTTCTACCAAGTGCACAGTTCAAATAATGTTGATCAACATTCAAGGTAGTACTCAATTCATCTTTCCTTAGTCCTACTTCTAAAAAAAAAATAATATTTATACAAAAAATTATAAATATAAATACTACGTTCATTTTACATGTATTAACGTGAAAACTGTCTTGATGTTCTTATTTTCGACTTCAATTCAGGTAAATAATATTTCTTACCTTCAAACATATTGATACTCGTTAATGTCATCAACGTTAATTATATACACATTATTAAAGATACTTATCTTACATAATTCTAAATTACGCAGCAATTTTATAGCAGATAAAAAGACCACCTTAGACGTGTTATGGCAATCTCTGTTGCAAGTCTTTCAATATTCAGTTACACTGATTACATTCAGTAAATATTTCCAAGTTAAAGCCCATACATAAATAGCTCTAAGATTGTTTAAAATAGACAAGGGGTCAAGATACCCTTTGTTTCGGTCACAATTCCGTCTAAATAAAGAAACGAAATACAGATATCTGTCATGTAAGTGATCTACCGTAAGAGCGATCAAATGTCAATGTTGAAACCATTCATCCTATAATTTGTTTTAGAAATATGCGGATTTGTCATTGAGGAAAATATAGTAGACATTTTTACTTTATGAGAGAGTAAAAGGTCATACTGTCTTCCCTTCTTCCCTTAAATGTTCCCAACGAGTCTTAAAAATTGTGGAAACAGGAAAAAAACTTACATTCAACAATTTTAAGTTCTGTGAATTTGACATTTTAGTCAAGAAGAAGCATACTTGGTAAACTTTGTTCATTTTTAGCTGTATGTATCCAAAATCTTTCATGAAATCTGTGCGTTTTCACTATTGAAGAATCATATGTCTGTAAAAAATTTAAAATGAATCCCTCGATGTGTACTCCAAGTCAGGATCAGAAGTACGCTTCATTATGTGGTATTTATTATGGCGCTCTGGCAATTTGATAACACTTTATTGCAAATTACGGCACCCCGGGACGAGGTTAACAAACGCAGATTACATTTTATTTGTATGCATGTATTTTTTTTTTCATTTTTTGTCAATAAGCAAACGAATATTTGGAAATTGTTACGGTCATCATGACAAAGTGTAATAATGTGCAATTTTCGTAACCTATGTAGCGTTAAATTTCCTTATTTTGCAATCTTTCGTGTACTTTTCGGCTTTGAAAGAAAGGAAACTGGCCTTGAGACGTGTTTTATTTTTAATAAATTTTGAAGTTTCGGAGCGAGTTATGTAATTAAAATATAAAATAACACAGTGCCTCGGAGTTCAGAATGTGAAAAGATTTATTTAATGATGAACCTGAAAGTATTATTCCTACTTGTTATTTAAATGTCATGGAAACTTTCCTCAAACTACCTTTACTTGAACAATAATTTATCATAATAACAAAATACTGGAACAGTAACAATATTGCTTACATGACGTTTTATTCGCTTTTAAAATGTTGCTTTAAAAAGTCTTATATAGTTAATTTCTGAACACACTAGTGCCTGAACACACCTTGCGTATTGTACAAAATGATTAATAAACATATTTGTCTAAATTGACATGATTTTGAACTTCATTATTCTCTTTTATTCTACAATTGATATATTAGTGGACTTAAAATGATTTGTGGTAATTAAGTGATATTTATTTACACTCCAGATTTTTCTATGTGTTCGAAACACAGAAAACTTAACCTATTAAAAGGCATTCTTGTCAAAAATGAATATTTATCATCTTTTCATCATGTAGTGTGCTGATATCAACAAGGTGATTTACTATTATGTCATATCAAAAAGCATGTTACCACAGTTAAAAGCCAATGCTATAAACCTCTATAATTAAAGGTTGGTTTACCACAAATGTTCAGTTCAAGGCAAGACAGTTTCAGTTGATGCTTAAAGATATCATGAACAGAGGAAAATGATAAAACTTTAAGATAAGTAAGAAACTTTTCAAGAAGTTTGGGCTTTCCTTTAAAGCACAATAAAAGAATTCAGATAATTGTTTTCTTAATTTACACTTTCTAGAGTCTTTCATTATAGTCTTAGTTGGAAGCTACTATCTCATAGACACTTTTTGAGAATGCTCAAATGTTTTTGCAATGGCTAATCGTGACTTACATTGTCCATTATTATATTATATTTAGAAGTGTACGTCTCAAAACCTGACGTCCCATATGAAACAAGTGAATCAAATTCGGCACACCTCGGCCAATTACATCAAGATGAAGGGTACTGCAGTCATCTGAGGTGATTCTCATGCGTGGAACACGAATTTTGTGTGCAGGGCAAAAACGATGGTCACGTGACTGTCGTGTACAATCAGATTCTACGAAACTAGTGTTAATTTATTTGAGGTTTAATAAAAAAAAAATTGTTCTACAAATGCATTTCCTGTCAAATTTCTGGGAACATTAAAAAAAATTATCAATGGTATCACATGTAGGTGGTTAGATTAAGGTATCTATGCTATTTTTGGGTGAAAAATATAATAAAGTAAAATTCTTTTAATCACTAAATTGTATAGTCATTTTGATAAATTTTTCCTCTGAATATATGACGTGATTTACAATTGACGTCATTATAGCCTTACTGAATAGCCTTATTTGTAGAAATAAAATTTTAATTCGCTTTAGATGTTGTGTGAACGCAATTAAATTCGCATTACTTTACTTTGTATTAGTTAACTGCATATTAAATTCTCCGTATGAAGATAGCATAGATGTAATTCTGACCTTTAAATATTAATACGTCATACTGTTAGATTATAGAACGTCATTCTCAATTATTTCGTTGCGTGATGTGTATTAATGTATGTAATACATGAAAAAATGACATCAAAAATGTCTTTGTGACGGAATAGCAATATAGAAGTTGCATAATTTCTTATGCTGCATTTATTTCATATCTGTAATCACCTTTAGAAGTACTGAGTTTTATTTTTAATTAAAAACAGGAATGAAAATACAAGGAATTATATAATATCATGCAAACTCAGCATATACGTGAGTTTAAAGAACATAATTATAGTACTTTAACATTTCCGCAGTCATGGATGCAAGGAAGATTTTCACGTTGAAAATTAATATCAGTTCTTTCCATTTAATAAAAAGTACAAATTTAAAGAACCTAGAATAGGAATCATCAAAGTTAACACTTTTTAATTAAATATGACGATAACTCATTGTATTCAAGCTCAAAAACCCACTGAAACAAAACATATTGGAAGAAGAGAAAACATAAACAACAAGGTGGGGTCAGATAAAATAAAAAAAAAAATCCGTCCCTGACCGTCACATGCACCCGCCGTGTGCTCCTAGTCATGGTGGACAACCAAAAAACTCTGAGACAACTATAACCGTAATTCTAACCCAAGTCAACTTTGCGATATATTGCTTTCGCTGAGTGCTGATGCATCGATCATAGAATTTGAGAATTGTCTTTGTAATACTAGTATTTTTATTCAAAATATCCACAAACCCAACGGATCTTTCCGATTCCTTGGCGTCCTCACGGATCAATTTTAGAGGGATGTAACATAAGGAGATAAAGAATAGTATTCAAGATCAAAATAGGGACCGGAAGTTCATGTAATTTTTATATTTATTTTATCGGGTGACATAAATTCAAAACTGGAGGTACTGTGAGTAATGAGCTTATGAAATTATACCCCTGACACCCAAATGATTATAATTTGAAAGTCCATAAGTATTGGAGACCTAAATTAAGTGTCAGATCAAAAGGTAAAATAGGAAGTGCACAAGGACATTATGTAAGTAATAAAGAATCTGTGGAAGTATTATTAAATTTTGTTTTGAGGTATCGGCGGAGTTTGCATAAGAGTTAGATACCCTTCAATATTATAGGTAGATGGGCATCTCCATACTCTACTACTGGTAACCGAAAATATGTGTCAGATTAAAAAGTAAAATAGGAGGTGCACAAAAGATATTCTGTAAAAGTCTCATTTTATTTCATTCAGTGATATAATAGGAGTTGCGGAAAAGAGATGGGTACCCCAAAGCGTAACAGACGGACGGACGGACAGACGGACGGACATCCCTATCTATTTATACCCTACCACTTTTAAAGGCGGGTGGGGAGGGGGTGTAATAATATCAGTTCAACAAAATTTACCGATTGCTTGCCACAAAAACATGAACCGATTAGTTCTGGATTTCACTGCTTTTGAAAGATATGGTCTTATTCTTTCTTTTTCTATCGAAAACTATCTATTCTCACATATCTAATTTCTAGAAAAGTAACTATAAAGGATATTGATTTATGAAATACAAATAATTTATTTGATGTAAACAAAAGTTAGGACTGTTTGATGTGTCAAATCTACTCCTCACCAAATAAACACGTTTCGAACCTTTATAACTGAGGCGTGAAATAAAACGTCTGCGAATTCACTTACTAACATTATTTAAGTGTACGAGTCTATTATTCATTCGGACATATTAAAAAAATTATGTAACATCAATTTTATATTTACTTACATCATCGATAATGAAGAATTCTTAAGCTATAAATCATAGTTATACGTTATCATTCAACATATTAACCTTAATTTATAGTATTAATCTTCAAAATAATGTGGATGTCTTCTCTTGCAAAAGCTTGAAATGTGATTCTTAGTGCACGCAAAATAATAAAGTTGCATCTTTTTCAATACCTTATGCACCAATTAGGGAAGATCGCTTTTGAAAGCTTATTTCACATTGCTTTGATGTCCTGTGACCCCTTGATTTCCAACTGCCATGATGTATATGTAGATCTACTCATTTGTAATATCACTTTTTTCATGTAAGTCGTCCTTGCCTTGCATGTGTAATCAGTTAATTAAATCATTTTTTTTTTAAATTTTGTAAACAATTTATAGGAAAATGTAGACGTCTTTATGTCGCCGTTTTTTCTAATTTCAAACAAACAATCAAGAGAATCTTGCCAAACGATTAAACGATTATAAAATCATAAATAAAAGATATGGAAACTACTTACCATTCATTTATCTAAATCAATTATCTAAGCAGTAAATGACAGAAATTTATTAAATTGAAACGATGAATCAACTTAAGCATGATTCAGAAACAGAGTAGACTAGAAATTGACAGGAATATGCAAATTTAAGCACACGCAACAAAGGATAATTTGTTTGTTTGGCTCCAGATTTTTACTGCAAAGAAACCATAAAATGCGTAAAAACTCATTTTGGTTGAAATTTTGACGCATGTATTGTCACGAAGTATTACGAAGGAGCAATAAGGAGTATATTTCTCTACAATCTTATTTAAACTTTAATTACCAAAAATAAATCTTACTGTTGAAGTATTGTAATTTGCTATGTTACAGATAAGTGATGAAATACAAAAAAACAAAAATCTGAATTTCATAGAAAATAATTTGTCCTTTTATAAAATACAATTTTTTTAAAGAACTAAACATTAGCTATATTTCACAAATTTCGAATGACTTTGCTCTTTCTTCCTTTTTAAAAAAAAAAAAAAGATACATGAACTTCTGCAGTTTCCAATTAATTACTTTAAACTATCCATCAGTCTCTGTAATACAATGTAATGGAGCAGGGACAGATGAACTAAGTAAGATATAATATCTTTTGGAATAAGTATTGTTATTCTGATTTCTTGATTAATGCTATTGATTAAAATTCATACTTGAATAGGTTATACATTTTTCGATTCTTAATTATCCCTTACATGTGTATTTGATTAATTTATTAAATATAGATTAAGAAACTATGTATTTTTGTTTATTATTTTCACTATATACTGCAAAATCATTGTTGACAAACTAACAGAGTAAATGATTATAAATGTTCATATTTTTTTTTTAGTTATTATTATATTTAGATAAAATTAATTAAAGTGTTGACCTACAGCAGCACAACAAAGGAACTAAATTAGATAAATTTTGATACAGAATGACATATCAAAAGAGCAAAGCAATTTGTAGTTCTCAATAGGGAATGCAAAATCATCCTTGTGCCGGGGTTCTAATAAAATATTATTTAATTAAATATTTCAAAAATTAAAATTAAAATGCCGAAGGACGCCTTTGTTTGGTCGACCTTGTGTGGTCTGTGAACGTACCTGATATGTATAAATCTTTTTCATTTCTATAAAGTACGCATACGTGCAGTCTTTTAAAAGGAAAATGCATTGTTACACTTGTTAAAATCAAAAATGTTTCTTATAATGTGTATGAATGATCAGAATACACTGTACCCCTGTCCCCAGTGTGCTAGACAAAGAATCCACGACAACATTGAAGAATTTTTACCCGACCGCACTGTGACATTTTTTGAACTCTTTCATCTATTTTTGCATCCAAAGGTGTCAAATTTGACAGGCGACCAAAAAAGTATTTAAATTTGCATTGAATTTTATCAATATATTCTAGATATACAAGGTTGCACTCTACTGACGACAAAACCAACAAAGCGACATTCAGAGATTTAAGACCTGGTTTGTAATTTTACAGTATCAGAAAGGAATGTGTAGAATTTTCATCTTCCTTATGATAAAAATCTATAAGCAGTAAATACTTCAATTGATTGATTGTATTTTAGAGGTGTAATGAATAGCCTCATTGTGCATAGGTGATTAAATTTAGATTTTGAACCTGAGGACTTGCATAAAAGATCATGAATGTACTTTCTGAAGAATCTTTAGATAACGTGTTATTGTTTTTTTTTATCGTAAACAAATATGTTTTATGCATGTTTTCTTTGCATAAATCAATCTTATTGCATGGAATCATTCTAAATTGACAAATGTATGTAAGACATCTCTAAATTCAATAACCTATGCCCGATCGACATATATAGAAAAAACACAAATCAAAATAGAAATGCTATCGTTCAGAGAGCAAAATACAATGTCTTTTTATTCTTCATGTTCTTATAAGAAAAGTCCTTAATTTGTGTATTAAAAAAAATTGGAATTTTGTTTTTATTTAGAAAAAATAATTCTTTCATTTTTAGGAATAGCACCGTTATAATGAATAAAACAACCTCTTAGATACAGTCATTGTAAACGAAAAAAAAATCAGCATACAGGAAAACGTAATTAATATAAAGTGTTTAATTAATATAAAGTGTTGTCTGATAAAATCGTTCTCTACATATAGGCAACCACTAGACATTTATTTTAAGAACAGAATTTTTTAATATGTAAGCAAGGTGTTACTTTACCCGCGGAAAATTATTGTCAATGGTAGGGTAGGGAGATATTGTAACGTGTCATTCACGTCAATGCTTCACACACATCGGATGTTAATTTTACATTAATTAATTTTGGGGATTTACCTGTGGTAATTTACTCCTTGTAGATCTTTTTGGAATGATCGAACACTCCTCTGTTACTTATCAATCCATCATCGCTATCATTTCCTCTTGTGTACATAGCAGATTCTTATCAATAGAGGATGCGGAAGCCATCTCTCAAAAAAGTTACATTAAAAAACCTTGTGTTTCATGCTAGTTTGGGAGGTATTTCGGTTTTCAAAGAGATATGAAACAAGAAACAATGACACATCCGTACGTTGTTATATTCAAGGCTACTCAGAAATCTAAACATATCAGTACTGGGTGGTTATCAAATATTTGTGATTACACCGAAGGTCGTGGGAGATAAGCTACATGCATCATGAATGAATTTAAGAAGAAAGCAAATAAGACGTAGGTGTAACAATTCGATTTGGAATTTACTCAGTGTCACAACCTAACCCCTGGCTTGTACGACGACATTTGCTATCGGTTATCTGCATGTGTTTCTGCTAATCAATCTTTGTTCCATGATATCATCTTCATTGTTTCACTTACACATGGAAAAAAGGTTAAAACAAAATTTGTCATTCATAAAATTTGTCAATATCACTCACAACGTTCACATGCAAATCGTGATATTTCTTGCGTCGGGTTTTTCAATATTTTTATTATGTTCAAGAGGAAAATCAAATATTGCGTGACAGGGAGGTAGATTTATCACTTAAAGGGCAAACGAACACAAATAGAATTTAAATTGAAATGCTTTTTGCAGGGGGTATCCAGTTATTGTTTATTTAAAAATGGATGTCTTTGGAAAGAGCAGTGAATGGTGGAAAAATAATATGTAAAAATGATTAATTAAAAAAATATCTGACATTGTAAAAATCTGAGTTTAACAAACAATATCCAAAAGGTCAGTTGTATGCAACACCCTCGTCGCCCACACGCATACAGATTGTTTACGTGGGCTTTATGTTTACTTGAATAACTTTGTATCGATATTTGTCTTCAAAACAATATTATAGATAACAAATCGACGATATTTTATATTGTAATTATCATTTAATATTTCATCCTACGTTTCCAAACCATATTAATAGTTAGACATATTTCAAATTTGGTGATTCTAAACATAATATATCTTAAAATCCCATTTTTCAAGAAACAAAAGTTACAATGTATTATGTGAATACAATAGCAGTTTTGCTATTTCAAATAATAAAAAACAATGCAATGAAGATAGTATATAATTGAATATTTAATGATAAATAGCACAAGGTCGGGTTTATTAGAAAATAAAAGCATCTAATTCTTCAGGCTTTATTTTTTTCTCGAAACAATGTCAAACAATTGAGGATACTCAAGGCATTTCTACAATATTTAATCAGGAAGTCTTTATTTACTGTCACGCTTGTTTATTGCATGTATATTGATTGTTTCATCCAAAGAAAATAAAAGCAATTTTCATCAAATCAGAACTAGGTATTACACTAAGTCAAAAGAAAAATCTCTTCCAAACGGAAGTGAATATATCTGTATACATGTATATAGTATCACTGGCTTAGCTGTCATATCTGGAGGCCTGCCAAATTTTGCAATCAGTTTTATGAATGAAATGCATGTATATGAATTAAACAAATAGGGAAGAAAATGTTTCATTTTAAAGACCTCAATAATTAATTTTTTCTCCTTATTTCATTGTTTGAATTATATAGTTTCTTATTGAAGTGCAAAATGCAGTAACAATTTTTCAATAAATAATTTTATATATGCATTTAAATCTTTACTTTTAAAATTATATAGCTGCAGAAAATACAACAATGTATTATAGTAAAACTTAGCAGTAAAAATGTGGAGTTAATTTTCTACGGATTTCAAAATTTCTGATGATATTCTACAATATCAAATTGTATTTTATTTCATTTGATATATCAAATAACTCTTGCACAAAAATAGAAAATTGTAGACAAATGCTTCTACAATACACATTCTGACTAGTCATTTACCAAATTACTAGCCAATCAATTTACTATAAAGATGATGATAAAAAGAATCAGGATTATATTATGAAAACAATTTGTCTTAAGAAACCAGATTCTATTAGAATTATGATGGGCTCTAATTGTGCTCCTTTTACACAGTTTTCTTCATTAATTAATGTAAAAATTCATAAACTATCAGATCTCATTTTTATGCCCCCGTAATGAAAGATTCGGTGGGAGTTTTTTAATTTTCTGTCTCTATGTCTATTTATCTGCTTGTTTTTCTACAAATCCTTTAACATTGACAATTACTTCAGAGATTGGAGCTATGGCTCTTATATTCCACATGTGCATTCTTTGTGACGAGAACTTTCTATTGCTACAAACATTTTTGACTCCTTGACCTTGGAGTTTTACCCAAGTTTGTTAGAATATAATATTTTAAATATTTTTTACCCTTGACTCTGAGTTTTAATCTTTTTTAATCTTTAACTCTCAACATAACTTTGTAACACTGCCAGTGTTTTGATATTTCACATGTGTATTGGTTATGTCATTGTCTTCCCCTGGGTAGCTCTAATTTCACGCTGTGATCTTGGACTGTTACCTACAAGGATGAAAATTAACCTTGTTCTTTAATTATTGTTAGTGTTTGTGCTTTAATTTTTTCACACGTACATGTGTATATTCATTGAGAACAAGCCCTTTCTTTGGACATCAACATTTTTCACCATTTGACCTTGGAGTTTGATTTGCATTTGAGAAACTTCAACCGTCGTTAAAAGTTGGCAGACGGGGGCATCGGTGTTTCATTAGCACATCTTGTTTAAAACTGCATGTACATGTACTACATGTAGTATAGTTCTATTTTTCGTTCTTTATTTTGTTCGAGCATTCAGCATGCAGTTACATAAGCTTAGGTATACGTAAAGCCTTTACCTGATCCATGAATATTTTTACTAGTTTTGCAAACATGTGGAATTTTGTGTATTTTTACTTAAGTGTTCTTTTCACCTTTTGGAGGTTGATTTAAAAGCAATATCGACGAAGTGAAAATGCTGATTATTATTATTTTTTACAATGAGTTCTTGTAATATGGGATTTATCTGGTTACTTAATATATATATATATATATAAAACTTTTAATCGCTTTACCAAAAATAAAATGATCTTATCAGAGTCAATACCCTTTAATTATATATATATGTAAGAATATAATAAGCTATTTTCAAGACAAACGTATTGAAGAGTTTGACGTCATTGATAATTAAAAACGTATAAAATATTTCGTTGACGAAACATCTATACAAATTCATATAACCGTAAATAAAATAAGATCCGTTTGTATTGTGCTTTCCATCAATAAGACCTTGGTTCCTCATTTAAGTGTTCATCGGTATAATGCATAAAATGTTACTTCTGTCGTATAAAGAATAAGTAACAGATTGAATTCGATCTTTTACCTTTAATATACACATAAAACTTATTCAGAAGACAAAACTGATTTTATCTCACGCCCCGGAAACTGTTTCCTGAATTGTAGAAAAAAATCAAAGGGCTGGGCGTGACACGGGTGTTTCCGGAAAATTTAAATTCCCAAATTGCTAACTGAAGTATGATAACTTATCTAAGGCTGCTAACAATGACCCAGGACCTTACCACACTTTTTAAAGAAAAGATTACTTATCTAATCAGAATTTTAATTATAATCCTTAATATATGTTTTGGCAAGCATTGATGATGTCTCACTTTAACTGATAATAATATGTGAAACCTAAGCGCACCGTTGCATACGCAAGATTAATGTTTTATCAATGACAGTGTCTTCTTAGTCATTTAATTCCGGAATCATTGTAAACCACAAAACCGGAACAGGACAGGTAAATAGGTGCTCTGGGGTAAACATAAAAGTGGCACATTTATTGATTAGCATTAAGTACTTTAACAGTCATCCGCCGTAGTACCTTACAAGACATTGCACATTGCCATTGCTAACCTTTTCATTAGTCTGTATATCATGTATATTTCACAAGGGTATTAACTTCCTCTACTTGAATTTATAAATCTCTAAATTAAATTAACGTTGATTTTAATTGTATTGCATTACACAACCTTGCAATTTTTTCTAAATTTGAAAACAAAGCCCTGTAAGATTTGACACAATGTTATTTCATAGCTTTACTGATGATAGTCAAACTATGGAACTTTACTGTTTCTCCTTTGACTGGGGTCCAACATGCCAAAACTCACTAACCAGCATTATTATCGTTTCAGACTCAAATCACCAAAATTCACTGCTATTTATAGACATGATAGAGGCAACATTCAAATTTCGTATTATTATAACATGACATATTCTCAGTGTATAGGGTGACGCCAAGAAACCACTGTAAATTTGAGATTGTGCGTACGTTTAAGAGGGTTTGACCTCTATGACGCACCTAGACAAACCCTTAATTGCAATATGGACGCTTCGGGAGATACTCCGGTCAAATCCTGCATTTATTCAATGAAATACCTACTTTCCAGCTGTGCAGCTCTTGATCAATGACCCACTTCTGCGGAATAAACTAAAAATGGAATACAGCCCACGTAAAACATGTAAATTCATGCTGTGATAATGAAATCTTATGTTAACTTTTTGAGGTTTTTGGACTTGAAGGTTGCTTTCTTTTTTATTTTATTTATTGTATTTATTGTATGCTGAGAACTGATTAAATCGTACATCCTCGATAGTATAAAAGGCAGAAAAATAGTTGCACACATGTGCATTCACCCACGATAATATATACAGATGAAATTATTGAGTTACGTCCAAGACACGTTTTTATGTGTTTACTGTTTATATTTGATTGTATTTTAGATTTTTTCTTTTAAACACCTTGCTATACATAACACCTATATCGTTTCGATATCAAATTTGATTGTTTGATAGGTTATGTTTACTGCTCTTTGTGATGGTAACTACTGGTAGAACCATAAGTAAAATTTCAAAGTGATAATTGTTTAAAAAATCCGTTTAGTAACTATTTGTTTTAAAGTACAGTATCTTTATTTAAAAAATGAACAAAATAATTAAAGGATTAAAATGTGTCAAAGTGAGGAAAATTGAGACATTGGTTTGAAATATTTTAGCAAAGATAATTTTTTTTTTTCGAAAATTAGGTCAAACCAGAGTATCGGGGTGAAAAAATCATAGCTTGCTCCGAAACATCTTGTCACAGGTAATGCACATATCATATATGAAAATATAAGCTTTTCTCAGTGAAAAGTCACGAGGAAAGATAGCAGTTCAAAGTTCAAGGTGAAGGTCAAAGGGTTAAAAATCATCGTATATATATAAGGTCTTGTCAAAGGTAATATACACGTCTTTAAAGTAATGTTTAAAGTTTTGAAAAGCAGGTCAAAACATTAAGATCAAGGTCACGGTGACATATGTAATCATAGTATATTTGGAAAAGTGTTGTCACAGGTAACGTAGAAATAGAATTTGGAAACCCTTTTCTTTTCATCTAAAAGATATGACCATGGTTAAAGTTTTTGTAGACAAACTAACAGACGGACAGACAGTAAGACAGACAGGTAGGATTAAGTTTTCCCCGTCCTATCTCGAAAGCGAGGGACAAAAATAATATCGAAGGCATAAATGAATGACGTCATAATATTTGACGTTTAAATGTACCATGACCTTTATTGTGCAATATATGAAGAATAAAGAACTCCTTGTACATAGGTTATATGGTCTCTTCTATGAACGAATCAAAAGTTACATTGCATCAAACAAAAAAGCTAACTATTAATATAAACTATATGTTGTGTCTCTCAATAAATATTCGATACTCAAAAGCATGTTTTCTCAATTCTTTAACCAAGGCAGGCTATTGACAGATAAGTTGTTGTTACAGACATTTCAACAACCGTTTTCAGCATGAAGTAAATTCTTAGGTCGTTAAAGTGACCTTGTCAGCAAATGTATCCATCAAGGTTTATTTATACTGGCAAATTTATTCTTATTGTTTAGAATTCGGCGCTACGACTATTTTTATATTTTATTTGACAATAGATTATACGCTTATCTTATCAATACATGTATATATCTTGTCCCAAGACCAAAAAATGAGAACAGACTAAGTCAAAATTTCAAATCAGTATACTTTTTAAAAATAATTTTGATAACAAGACATCATTTTTACCATAATTGAAATATTATACAACCCTGCAAATTTTGGATGAAGTATGTATCATAAATGACAAGCTATTCAAAATCAAAATTTTGACAAGTCTGTTCTCAGTTTATGGTCTCCATGCCTGGCTCACGACCGTTTACAATCTTTTTGGTGCTTATATTTCATTTTGATCGATTCACCAATAGGGTTATTATAAAGCTTTATCTTTTACAATGCAGGCAAATATGTAATTGGTGATGATAACGAACAGTCAGCAATCCAGAAAAAAAATCCCAAACAGAGCAAAAAAGACCCCCCAAAAAATTCCAGAGATTGGATCAATTCAAGTGCATAGGAGAAGCAAGCTGCCACACCTGCAACAAGCTTTATACACTGAATTGTCGACGGATTTTCCAGATATTTCAAGATCATCACAAGGAGCACACGGCGGGTGTAACCGGTCGGCAGGGTATGCCTACTCCTTCATGGCACCTGATCCCACTTCTGATATTTTAGAGGTCCGTGTATGCTCTGTTCCAATTTTTTTTTGTTTAATAGACTATTTAACTTCAATACTTTACGTTAAATTTTACTAATGCTGCAAAATACCTTTATCACCTGCACACGGAGTTTATATATCTCAGTTTATTCGATACGTAAGAGCATGCTCTACGTACATGTATGAACAATTTCTAAAACGAGGTGAATTATTGACAAACAAGTTGATGAAACAAGACTATCAGCAGTCTTGTTTAAAGTCATCATTTCGAAAGTTCTATGGTCGCTACAATGACCTTGTCAGCAAATACAATTTATAATTGAGTCAAAAGTTTACTGACGTTTTTCATACGTATTATTATTCCATTATTTAAACACTGAATTGACAACGGATTTTCCCGTTATTTCTCAATCACACGGCAGGTGTGACCGGTCGGCAGGGTATGTTCACTCCTCTATGGCACCTGATCCAACCTCTGATGTTTTAGAGGTCCGTGTATGATCTGATCCAATTTTTTGTTTAATAAACTATTTAGCTTGAATGTTTTTCGTTATCTCCACTATTATCATGTATTGATCATGAAAGTTAACATTACTTTTATGCGAAACTCTTTAAGTCCAGTTTGTGTTTCTTAATATTCAAAAGTATTAGATGTAAGAAAGTTACATTGTTGATTCAATTCTGGAGCTTTTTTTGCTACTTGAACAAGGTTAACTTCAATTTTTTTTCTTCAAATATCATTGGTAAAATACATAAATAGCAAACTGCGTTGATTAATAAAGATGAAAGATTAAATCTTTATGAATGAGATACACATTGCGTGATACTTGTTGAAATAATCAAGGACAATTATTATGATATCAAAATAATTTACCAACGCAATTATCAAGAATACATTAAATACTATATAATTCGATAATCTGTAATCTGAATGACAGGTGATTTAACCCCACACATGGCCAGTCTAACACTATGTGGGCACCCCCTACAAATATAAAGTCATCAAAGAACACCTTTAATGTACGATATTGCTTTAATATTTGTCTTGAGAGTTCAATTGTTATCATAATTCTACGATACTTGTTAATTATTCAAGGTTATTTTATTAGTTTTAAAGGAATGTGTTTTGATGTTCCTGTATCGCAATGTATTTAGGAAATTCCCCATTACTTCATTTTAGTTATAAAAAATAAATTTATGAAGAAAATTGCATATGCCCAGTCTGAAAACAATGAAAAATATGAAATTAGCGAAAAGAATTCAACCAAGTTATGTATTAAAAATAACTTAATTCCTCTTCCAAATTAGAAAAAAAGAGATCAATCTGTCTTCATTTCAATAAATAACAAAACTTCTGAAGGTCTTTTCAAGAATTAAAAAAAGAAGATCCAATTAACATTGTTTTCTTGATGCAACTGTTCTCATTGCAAAGTGTTTCAATTCCTCAATATTTACGATATCGAGTTAGGTACAGTGACAAGACTAATTTGACCACAAGGTCAACATAAACACAGTCTATATTGTGAACTTTTTTTCTCCAAATGCCTTACATTTTACAACCGAACAAGAATCCAAGCGTGTAAATATCATCATTATATTTGATTAAGCGCAATTGTGTTAAAAGCACGAAACAGCAGACACCTTTTGAAGTGTAAAGTCGGTCAGTCTTTGTGCAAGTCATTATTCTGATTTCCAGATATGTAAGAAGCCAATTTCATAAATCATCGACACCAATTTACTACCAAATGGCACAGCGTGAATACCTGTCCAGGCAAAGGAATGTACTTTTAACCATTTCAGTGGCAGTCATTCCTATTAAACTATAATCAAGGCCACTGTTCTAACATTACAGGTCTCGACTATTACCATTTTTATGAAGAAAACTATGTATGCATTTTTGTCTTGTTTCCGTATAATGTAAATCAGGCAATTTTTTAAGGACAATGAAATGTTTTATATTTTGTTGTTGTATTTCCGTCATTTTTGTATTTTTTTTTTCTCTCGCTGTCTTTTGGTTGTTTGCATAAACATTCCTTACTTTGAAATGCTTCGTAATAAGTTCCAATTTAATCAATTAAAGAAGTAATAAGGCACACGAATTTTAAATGATCTATGATGTAAACCTGTTGCATTTGGTTATCAAAATTGAAATTTAAAACAAATAAAAAAAAATCATTCCTTCTGCAATTTTATTGTTATATATGACATTCTATTAAAATAACGGAAATATATGACTTCCGGCCGTAAATCATTTATAAAATTTCAACTGTAGATTACAGGCCTGTTGTAGCACACCTTTAACCACTTCGTTATAAGAAGAAATCGATGATTCAATCCAAGGTTATCTGCCCAGAGACTGATTACCCTCATTTGTACCAATCTCCAACAGTATCAGAACAACTGAAGGTATGACCCATGTAATGCGCCAAGACAAATTGTCCTCTTTTTAATCACATTCTTATGAGTTTTTTTTTTTCAAGTTATTCATGACATATTTTAAACGCCTAGGTAAGAATCAAAAGAGTGTAACAACATTTTGATATAGGGCACGTAGTGAATGTTATATATTAGTTACAACTTTGAGAAATGCTCAAGTCAGATGAGAATGTCAAGGTCAATTCATCGGTACCAGTTGGTGTGAGGAGAAATCGCCCTGGAGACATGACTAAGACAAATATATAAATGATTAAAATGCTTCTTCACTCAATGCTTAATTTAATAAATATCTTAGGCACCGAGAACAATAATTTTTGACACTAATAAACATTACTTTAAAAAAAAGGCAGAGAGAATAAAACACAGTACTTATTTGAACAAATTTTATTTCATTTAACAAAGTAAACAAGCAATTAGCTAATAGTTTTCCCTAATTACTGAAAAAAGTAATTAACTAAAAAAAACTCATGTCTAATGATTTGTAAATCAATAACACACTCTTATATTAAATCTTATTGAAAAAATTATAAACAAGATATGTGTGATTTCGTGAAACATTAAAGTCTCGGTTTTTTCAACTGAACATAAAACTCAAAGTCAAGGGCAGGGGTACCCTAAGAAATGTATTACAAAAGATATCAATGTGAAGTATGAAAACCAAGCACCAGCCATTCAAAATACATAACCAAGGTCAAAGTTTTTCAGAAGTAAGTCACACTGTCACATTCCAAGGTCAATGTCATATAAAATAATTTTACTAAGGAAAAGCTCTTGTAACAAAAATTACAAAAGTGAAATTTGAAAGCTCGAATAAAGTCATAGGCCTTGGAAGGTTTATTTTTGTTCTTAGTGTAGTAGAACACCTTTGAATTCAATGATTTTTTAATTGCTCACAATTACATTATTTAGCGTTTTATCATGACATAAAACCTCAACATCGTTTTCTATTAATTACAAACTGTGAAAGGTTATTAGTTAAAAATCTTTTTGTCCGTTTGTAGACAGAATGATCATGATTATTAGAATGTCGGAAATAGAGTTTTGTCTTTTGAAAATAAATATTTGGCAAAGAAACACACGTAGTAGCACAAAACGATTTTATTAAGATATTTTATGGCAAGTTTGTTTTAACATTCATATCTATCAAGATTTTATGATTGACTTACTTTGCTTGAGGATTAGTTAAATTTATTTATCTTATTTCAACTACGGATGTTAAATATCATTATCCTGCTTTTAATATATAAATGCAAATTGGACGACTTTTTAACCTTCATTTTAGACAGTTTATTATTTTTTTTATTTGAATGAATGAGATGCCTATAGTCTTACGCAGAAGCAAAATAAATGTGTTTTTAACGAGATATTTCTATTTTAGCTTTTGATATTAATCTATTGCATTTTTATATGGTGATGCTTTGCTTATATGTCCTACTTTTCTGAAAAATACATTTTTTTGAAAGTCAAGTAATCAAGTATCATTGTTACCTGGTTTTAACACAATACGTGTAGACATACATATATTAATTGTTACCATCCATTACACAGCTTTGTCGGTCATTTTTGACCAGATTTTAATTTGCAGCAAAGGGCCTTAAAAATAGAACAAAGCTATATATATGGGCATTTTAAGGGATAAAGGTATTATTTACTTAAAATTTTACGTTTGAAATCTATTAAATACTTTATCATTAAAAAATATATAGAGAATAATACATACCCTTTTTCACATCACATCCTGTATCAGCCCGAGACACCAATATCAGCTAGAGGACCGAAGGCCCGAGGGCTGATATTGGTCTCGGGCTGATACAGGATGTGATGTGGAAAAGGGAATGTATTAATATGTTTATTACATACTTAGTAATAAAATACAGCATGCACTAAGTTGAGAAGAAAATAAGTAAATAATCATGCATGGACTTCTTACATACATGTACATGGTCTATTGTCTCATACGATTTGGGTTTGTTTCTGCTTCTATTTCAATGCACTCGATCCGTAATTTGAAAATAATCTATTACATGTATTTGTAAATTAAGATTTATAAACTTATTTTCAAAAAGTTAAAATTATGAGAATATGAACCCACCAAAAATTGTGTATGATCACTAGTACTGTTTTTGTGGTTTAATTTACTAAGGGTGTGATTTTGACGTCACAATAGCCGTATCAGCCCTGCAGGGCTGATATGAATTCGCAGGGCAGATATACATGTAGGTTATCAGCCCCGCAAATCCATATCAGCCCTGCAGGGCTGATACGGCTATTGTGACGTCAGCCATATCCCATATGCAAAAAACCTGTATCTATTACTAAGTGTGTCATAAATACCCTATAACGCACGTTTTTCATTCATTTTCTCTCTGTTTCTGTGTGTGTTTGTTTATTCCCACAATATTTGATAAGAAATTGAAAAGGAAATTAAAATTCTCTTAAAGAAGATTTAAGACCTCTTCTAACGTAGAACAAGAATATATTTGTTTTAATGCAGTAAAATTTCTTCACTTTTTATATCAGGTTAATAACCCGGAATATTATATCATACTGTTTTTATCAAAATCACGTAAGAAAGGGAGAAGATTCTCACGTAGGAATGGTAATGTTGTCGTAAACTTTGAAAGACATATATCTATTAAAAGGTCATTGGGTCAGGACATAAAAATCTTATATTAATTTATCAAAGTCAATTCTTTGAAATCAAAATGTTATCGCTTATTACTAATGTCATTGGCGTAATTCTTGGAAATTAAGCAAAGCTGATAATTAAAAACATACAATTCGTCAATTTCTTTCACGAATTTGAAATGCAATTTAAAACGGTAATATTCCGGTTAAATAATTCATTTAAATCCTTGACACCCAAAGTGAAGTATGCATCTGACTAAATGAAAATATATCATAGCCTCTTTTGATTGTTAATGACAGAAAACTTTCTTTTTAATGTGAAATCAAACAAGGGCGAGGAAAAGTTGATTTATAAGGTTTTCCACCTATTAAATGTGTTCGTGGTTTATGGAGACATTTGATTTGCCAAAGAAATTCTAAGCTTATATTTTAAAAATGTGAAACACTTGCACTTTTACGATCGGTTTAGCATTAGCTTTGTAAAGTTTTGAATTTCGTTAAAATGTTTTTTAGCAAATAATTTGTTTTCTAATGAGATTTTCTAGATTTTCTAGATCGCTGGATTCTTAAAGGGTCATTGAAGCAGGATCAAAATAAGATATTTCATATTTTTGGACTATTAATATCATTTCTATTATTTAACAAACACGAGCACATTTGTACAGATGAGTTTTTGATAACGTCTTATCTAACATTTTTTTCTTCAATAAATTCATCAACCGTATAACCACACGTTTAGAAGATGTATAAATAAACTAGTATAAATATTACAATTTCAGACTTAAATAAGCATCTTTCGCTTTATCTTGCAATGTAATTACGTTTGACGATAACTATATTTGTGAGTACCACTTAAGGAAATATGATTTAAATAAACTCTCTTCAAAATATGAAAAAAACAACAATTAAAGCCATTTTAAAATAAATAAACAGAATAAGTTTATTCGCATGGATTTAAACTGCTTTAGTTATTTATCTGAATTTTCGCAAGTTCTGTCCGAAAAAAATTATTTGTATTTATAGATTTATAAGAATGTTTGCAAAAAGCTACATTTTTGAATAAGGTTTAAGCTAGAATAGATCCCAAAAAATACATGAATGAAGCATATAACTCGATTTTTTTCATTGGTATCAACTGTCGTTTAGGACACTAATTTTTTATTTGAAGCTGATTATAACAAGTACAGAATGGTCGTGTATGATGGGAAAGGAATCTCCCTTTTTTTTATTAAGGATTAATTTAGCTTTTTATTATCATGTTAACTATACTAATGTCATTATGAAACATATTAAGAAAACGAACAGAATTCAAGATCAAAAGTCATTAAAACAATACAAAATAGAAGCAGAGCAAACAGGGACCTCCAAGACACCGGAGGTGGGGTCAGGTCCCACGGAGGAGTAAGCATCCCCTGCCGACTGGTCACAACCATTGTGTATTTATGGCATAATGGTTTGATAAGAAATCAATGCCTGTCTACCACACCTAAGCAAAAGATGACAGATAAACTGTTTCTATTGACGACTTTTTTTTAAGATCCACGATTCTCTTTGACTTTTACAAGGAATAACCGTTTTGTTCAATGGGCAATGCTCAATGGGCAATGAAATAAAGAAAAGAATGAAAATTGACATTGTAAAGTTTCTGCACCTATCTTGTAACAAAAAAAGGGTTAACAATGGATTAGTTGCACTTTCTAGGGTCTTTGATATAAATAAAAACTGTTTTAGTGAAAAACTGTGAATTTGACAAAGAACTAAAATATACTAGAAATTGTCCAGTTTGTTTTTTTTTTGTATTGCATTGTATAATGTAGTCGTAATTTGCAGTTTGGTTTCAACGCAAAATAAACTGAGATCGCTCCAAACTTTAACTCTTCGCTAGCCAATTCAGGGGTTTCGGGCCCGCTCATACGGTGTTATCAAATGTCGGGATTTCATGACTTAAATCACTTAATATTGAATCTTATCCCATAAACACAGCTTGCATCATTGAAATCAATAAATTTAGCATAACAGCCTCTTCGTATAGAAATCAACCTTAATTATTGTATTCTAAATGATAACTTTCATGCATTGATTTAGCATGGTTGCCAATCATCAAATTTTAAAATACTTTACTAAATATGCTAACTGCTCTATTCTAAAAGAAATAACCAAATTTTTAAAATGAATTTCAAAAATCTGAAAGTAGCTTAGATACAATGTTCGGGAATAAACAATATAATTCTATCGTCAATTATGTGATATGAACAACGTATATAGAATATGTCTCATTCGAGAAATTTATCAACTCTTTATGTTTCGTTTAACTTTCTATTAAAGTCATGTCTGAACTTTGAAATTGTGCGCCTAAGGCCACTGTTCGAAAATTTTCTAAATATAGAACCTCTAGGTTATCATTTTTCTAAAAGTGGTACCAATGCAATCCTTGTGAAGCCTGCTCTTTGTGATTTTTAACTTACAGACTGCACCGTTGTTTTCCAATTAAAAATAATCTACAGATCAATTTCAAAACTGTCAGAAAGAATTGCGTCAATCAAAAACGAGATATTTTTCTCATCCTGTGCTCGGGGAATTTGTATCAATAATCTGCGAAATCAGACAGTTTCCGGTGACATCGGCAAACGCACAAATATTAATGGCGGTTCTATTTTCAATGTCCCTAAGCTCCCAAAACGGAAAGGAGAGGTGGGAGGTTTAGATGTACCAATGTGGTTAAATTTAAACTCTCTGTCAACAATTATAAATGTCAAATTATCTCGGCTCTTGTCAGAGATGTTTCATTCAAGGTCTACAGGATACAGATCTGTTAAGGAGTTTCATAGCTTCTAGTACTAATAATTGTTCACTTTGTCCGAGTGTTTAAAACGAGAAATATATATTGATTATGGTAATTCATAGTATAAGAGATTTAAATGGATTTGCAAAGAGAATTGTGAATGGAATTGCAATGTAAAATATTATTTGAATATCACAACGGAAATAAGCAACGAGAAATAACAATCAAGAACCTTAAATAAATTTTATTTATTTTAGTACAGTTTTTACATTTTTAAACATTTTATATCGACATATTTCCATTCAGAAAGCAGGAGATGACCAAGATGAATAAGGGTCAGTACACTACTCAAAATTGATTTTAAAAAATCATACTTAATAAATATTTTTTGTAAATCGAATTTCATTATTTTTCAGTGAAGGTGATTGTCTTGTGTAAGTATTACTAACATTTATTTCTGTTTTATATTTAAAAAAAAAAACCCAGTTAATCCTTAAAACTTCAACATACTTGACCCTCCCTAACCCGGATGTCTATGAGGTCGTTTCACTCTGATCCTGACGAAAGTTTCATGAGTAGCTGAATCTTAATCTCTTCAAATGACCACGAAGCAATTCAGTGCTAGTTCACTGCCCTCTTTGCGATTGTAAGACTGAAACAAATGATGAACGAAGGGATATCATTGACGGGAGAGGCAAGATATTATGTCTTAAGGTTACCTGCATAGGGCACATATAAAACTTTACGCTTGAAAGGCTGTTCTATAAACTACTTTCCAACAATTCAAACATTTCATCTTATTCTCTTTTAGGAAATTCAAGTTTGAATGAAATATTTGTAGAATATAACTGTTTCTACTTTAAAAAGATTTCTGTCTTTGTACATATATCTGCAGAAGTTTTCCTACCATAACATCGTTTATTTTAAGGTCGTACACAATGTAGTTTGAACTTTATTGGGTTCTTCCCTGGAGTTGAAGAGTTCCACTAAACGAAGGACACGTGTGCAATACTTTTAATGTTTATATATGGATTTGTACACCTCTTATAAAACAATTTTTGATGAAAAAAATCTGGAATTTATGTTTTGTAATTTTTGTACATTTTTCTTTGAATAATGCAGAAATTTTCACAATTTGATATCTTTTCAAAACCCCTAGTAACGCATGCTGGTTTTTTTGTCTAAGAACATGTAATGGTATTGTAAGTTTAAATTTAGAATATCTTGAAAAATTTTCAGTAGGTGAGATACGTTGCGTATGTCCTTAATTTCTAAATCTAAATATCAATCTTAATTTTTTTTATCCACTTATAACGTGACCTGTCATTAAATTAATCATGGTCATAACATATTTTATAAAAATATACATGTATATTATTCCGATTAACATTTTGTGCTTTGGAAAAGGAGCATGCCGATTCAAAATGACAAAGGTGATGACATTTGATTTATAACTGGTACTTTTAATAGTAACACCTTGTAATTCTGAATTGACGCTGATATGTGACCATACTTCCAATCCTCGAAGATTTCGAAATTTTTGTCCTTAAAGTCTTTAGAATGATAAGAGACAATTTGGTTCACGGTGGGAATTGGCTGTTGTCTTAAAAAGCTTCCTCCTTCGGTCATCCGATTTCCATATTCATGATACTTATATACGTATTTATACAAAATAGTTATTGGTTTTGTTCAAAATTAAAACAATTTTTACTGGATGATGTATATAAAAA
>PRKT01000134.1:403540-415876 GCA_003671525.1 Saccostrea glomerata | reverse complement strand
CATATATGTAATCTTTGTTAGAACTGACACTTAGTTTTGTTTTAATTAAAAACACTAGTTAAGAACTAAAAACACTTGGAATTATAGAAATATGAAAATGCAGCTAGTTGTGGATGATTTTAAAAAGTCTAGTCTCAATTTATCTTGGGGAACGGCTTAGTAAAATGTTGAAGTCAAACATTTTGATGTTATTTGATTTTTGGAAAAAAATTTGATTTCAAATTTGCTAAAAAATGAGTTATATCACTTTTTGAATTTGTAACTGTACTTTACGGTTAGTGTGTCCACCTTCTCTGGCGTTAATCTCTTCATGATAAAAAAAGAAGCTTAATAGATCCAACGATGTATATTTGTTGATATTAATACATTGTTACAACCTATGACTTAGGTGAACTAAAAAGAAGCAGTACCATGCTTAAGGCAGACTCGTAAAAAATAGAATTTGTCAAGTTTGTCACGTATATATACGCAATTCTCAAAAATTAAAATTACAATCTTTTTAGTAACGATTGACAAAAAATATCGACTTTTTGACTCTAACTAAAGATAAATCCCATTATGATAGAAAGAAATATCTTATTTTTGTTAATAGTTTTTTTGGAAGTTCAATATGCTCCCAACAGAGAAAATGACACGAAGAAAGATATTCTCAGCAGCAGTAACGTTATCTTTCCCTTTATAAAATCATTTCCTTTATGTGAAAATGGTTAAGACGTAATTCTTTTAAATTAGAATAAAAAACCCATGCATTTCTAATATAACTGAAAGGTCTCTGGTATTTTAAAGACATTGAAAGAGATGTTAATTATGTTGTCCTGTTGATCACCTGATACATCCCAAAGATAATTAATTTACGCAAAAACGTAATCTTGCATCACTTTTAATCCTTACAAATACTTGTACTGAAAAAATACTAATGTCTCATGTTCAGTTGTTTCCAAAAACAACAATTATTAACATTGAAATTGATGACATTTTGATTTTTATGATTCAGTCATAATCTTAATATCATGTTTGGCAGTTGCTATGTATGGATAAAGGAAATATGAAATTAACAAGAAACAATTTTTTCCTTTTATTTTACGTTTTAATATTCATTTTAATTATAAAAACTTATGGTTTACCTTTTCAAGACGCATAATTCTAAAGAAAGAGTACAAAAAATTTGATAAGAAAATAATGTTTCTACTTAGGAGGCAAGGGGTCGACAAATTAACCATCAGATATAACCGTTTTTTTGGGGGGGAAATTATATCTTGAGCTGTCAATCATCATTTGGCAATGAAACGATTCATACTTTTTAGTTTTTAAATCTAAGGTAAAGATCTAGTAAATGAAAGGTGCCTACAGATTTCTCATAATTGAGAAACAAATTCTTCTAATGATCCTTTACAAGACTAGTATAGCAAGGTAAAATGGGATGTATCGGGACTTAATTTTTAGGTACACCCAATGAAAGTACATATTTAAAACTGCCGTACCCGGATATTAATGGTACTGCCGTAAAGTACGGGAAAAATTAAGCTCAAAGCTATTGTGACGTCACAATGGAGCTAACACTTTTAAAAAGATAATATAGACTCATTTACTAGAACTTTACCTTAAGACCATTTTTGTACTAATATTTCTTTAGATAAACCTCTTCATTTAAGTAAATCATTCGAGACAACATTTTTTGTTTATTCGACTATCATACACCATGTTATATATTTATTCGAGTTTGTTTCCTTATAATAACATATTTCAAATTTTTATATAAAGAATATAAATAAGCTTACTCAAAAGTTAGGGACCATCATTTTTTGTGAAAATTCTTTAAAAATTTTATTCTCATAGACCAATCCAATTAGTTATTCGATTTTTGGTTTAAAATCTGAGTAGAACTATACTTTTCTTAGTCAAAACATGTTTCGAATCCGTCTGATAACTAATCTGTTTTATTCAAATAAATATTTTCCAAAGGAAGGAATACAAGTAAAAATATGTATAATTTTAGGTTTCACTTAATTTTTTTGTGGTTAAGAGTACATGCAGCTAGCAATAAGCATGTTTAACCTTATTGACATTGAAAGAGTCATCAATTTTCAACAATGGTCTGTACTAAGCATGGATATTTAATAATCATTATGTGTATATGCACCACGACTTTTGTGCTGTTCATTTACACGCCTTCTCATACTGTGGACAAGTCGTCTTAAGCGGTATTAGGTGAAACTGTCTCAATTCCTGAAATTATGCATCTTTGAATTCCTGTAAGTTTTCAGATCTTCGGGTCCTCTGATTAATTCAATTGGATCTTTATCTGGGGACATGTATCCGCAGTTCTCCTGACATTTTCCTCTACTACTGTTAATATTTTAGTGAGGTGCAAAGAAAGAGGCTTAGAATAACGTTTACTGGAAACCGCTACGTATTTTTCATTGCAAGGACTTTTGTGGGAAGGAAGGGAGTTTTGGAATTCGATATAGATATGGCAATTCAAATTTCTTTTTTTCCTGAAAAAAATTCAAAACTGACATAGATTTTTAAGAAAGTCCTCCTTAGAAAGGGAACTATGGGTATACGTTGGATTTTTTCCAATCGAATGAAATCCCAGTCCCTCTGAAATACAATTTAAATAATGACCCTTAGAAACATGTTGTTACATTTTTTGGATACTTTACAAGACAAGTACTTTATTGCCATCCAAACAATTTAACTTGATGACTTCAACATTTCTACCACCGGCTATTCTTCTAGTAATAAATAAGCATTATCATTAACAGAAAGATTTTAAGATTTCCAGTAAATTCAAAACGCAAAAGCCGATTCTATACCTACAGACATTTTCTAAAACGAGGTAAGGTACATGTATTAACAAACAGGTTGATCACACATGGATATCAAATGTGTCATCTAAAGACAACATTTCGCAAATTCTACGGTCGATAGGATGCAATTTTAAGAATTTACAATCTATCGCTTAGTCGTAGATGTCCGTATTTTCCATTAAAAAAAAATGAAGAAATCATTTTCACACAAAATTCTTTACGGATTTATTTGTTTGCCCGATTATGACAAGATGAAAAAGGCAGAAATTCTATCAATTAGTAAAAAACATACTTCATTTCAAGAACCAAAAGACAACAATCAAAATTAAAATGGCATATTCCAAATTGAGTTTTCCTTTGGTTTTTCTTAATTATGTTATCTGGCTTACAGAAAGTAATTTTACAGATCGGCATCCCCGTTTGCATGTCATACAGGTTAAAATTTGTTCAAATATTTTCCCTCAAGACTGAGTGAATGATCCAGCCTTACGTTAAAATGAAGTGTTATTTTATTTAATTTATATTTGTTTGTTCTGTTTCATTTTGAATTTTATCAGTAACTTTATCTTTTTTTAACTTTTGCTTCTTTAAAAGTTAATACAATTAATGGATGCTTGTTCAATAGAATTGATTTATTTTTTAATGCCAAAAAATCGACATTTAACTTATAACATTTTTTATATACATCATCCAGTAAAAATTGTTTTAATTTTGAACAAAACCAATAACTATTTTGTATAAATACGTATATAAGTATCATGAATATGGAAATCGGATGACCGAAGGAGGAAGCTTTTTAAGACAACAGCCAATTCCCACCGTGAACCAAATTGTCTCTTATCATTCTAAAGACTTTAAGGACAAAAATTTCGAAATCTTCGAGGATTGGAAGTATGGTCACATATCAGCGTCAATTCAGAATTACAAGGTGTTACTATTAAAAGTACCAGTTATAAATCAAATGTCATCACCTTTGTCATTTTGAATCGGCATGCTCCTTTTCCAAAGCACAAAATGTTAATCGGAATAATATACATGTATATTTTTATAAAATATGTTATGACCATGATTAATTTAATGACAGGTCACGTTATAAGTGGATAAAAAAAATTAAGATTGATATTTAGATTTAGAAATTAAGGACATACGCAACGTATCTCACCTACTGAAAATTTTTCAAGATATTCTAAATTTAAACTTACAATACCATTACATGTTCTTAGACAAAAAAACCAGCATGCGTTACTAGGGGTTTTGAAAAGAGGTTTTTAACTTACAGACTGCACCGTTGTTTTCCAATTAAAAATAATCTACAGATCAATTTCAAAACTGTCAGAAAGAATTGCGTCAATCAAAAACGAGATATTTTTCTCATCCTGTGCTCGGGGAATTTGTATCAATAATCTGCGAAATCAGACAGTTTCCGGTGACATCGGCAAACGCACAAATATTAATGGCGGTTCTATTTTCAATGTCCCTAAGCTCCCAAAACGGAAAGGAGAGGTGGGAGGTTTAGATGTACCAATGTGGTTAAATTTAAACTCTCTGTCAACAATTATAAATGTCAAATTATCTCGGCTCTTGTCAGAGATGTTTCATTCAAGGTCTACAGGATACAGATCTGTTAAGGAGTTTCATAGCTTCTAGTACTAATAATTGTTCACTTTGTCCGAGTGTTTAAAACGAGAAATATATATTGATTATGGTAATTCATAGTATAAGAGATTTAAATGGATTTGCAAAGAGAATTGTGAATGGAATTGCAATGTAAAATATTATTTGAATATCACAACGGAAATAAGCAACGAGAAATAACAATCAAGAACCTTAAATAAATTTTATTTATTTTAGTACAGTTTTTACATTTTTAAACATTTTATATCGACATATTTCCATTCAGAAAGCAGGAGATGACCAAGATGAATAAGGGTCAGTACACTACTCAAAATTGATTTTAAAAAATCATACTTAATAAATATTTTTTGTAAATCGAATTTCATTATTTTTCAATGAAGGTGATTGTCTTGTGTAAGTATTACTAACATTTATTTCTGTTTTATATTTTAAAAAAAAACCCAGTTAATCCTTAAAACTTCAACATACTTGACCCTCCCTAACCCGGATGTCTATGAGGTCGTTTCACTCTGATCCTGACGAAAGTTTCATGAGTAGCTGAATCTTAATCTCTTCAAATGACCACGAAGCAATTCAGTGCTAGTTCACTGCCCTCTTTGCGATTGTAAGACTGAAACAAATGATGAACGAAGGGATATCATTGACGGGAGAGGCAAGATATTATGTCTTAAGGTTACCTGCATAGGGCACATATAAAACTTTACGCTTGAAAGGCTGTTCTATAAACTACTTTCCAACAATTCAAACATTTCATCTTATTCTCTTTTAGGAAATTCAAGTTTGAATGAAATATTTGTAGAATATAACTGTTTCTACTTTAAAAAGGTTTCTGTCTTTGTACATATATCTGCAGAAGTTTTCCTACCATAACATCGTTTATTTTAAGGTCATACACAATGTAGTTTGAACTTTATTGGGTTCTTCCCTGGAGTTGAAGAGTTCCACTAAACGAAGGACACGTGTGCAATACTTTTAATGTTTATATATGGATTTGTACACCTCTTATAAAACAATTTTTGATGAAAAAAATCTGGAATTTATGTTTTGTAATTTTTGTACATTTTTCTTTGAATAATGCAGAAATTTTCACAATTTGATATCTTTTCAAAACCCCTAGTAACGCATGCTGGTTTTTTTGTCTAAGAACATGTAATGGTATTGTAAGTTTAAATTTAGAATATCTTGAAAAATTTTCAGTAGGTGAGATACGTTGCGTATGTCCTTAATTTCTAAATCTAAATATCAATCTTAATTTTTTTTATCCACTTATAACGTGACCTGTCATTAAATTAATCATGGTCATAACATATTTTATAAAAATATACATGTATATTATTCCGATTAACATTTTGTGCTTTGGAAAAGGAGCATGCCGATTCAAAATGACAAAGGTGATGACATTTGATTTATAACTGGTACTTTTAATAGTAACACCTTGTAATTCTGAATTGACGCTGATATGTGACCATACTTCCAATCCTCGAAGATTTCGAAATTTTTGTCCTTAAAGTCTTTAGAATGATAAGAGACAATTTGGTTCACGGTGGGAATTGGCTGTTGTCTTAAAAAGCTTCCTCCTTCGGTCATCCGATTTCCATATTCATGATACTTATATACGTATTTATACAAAATAGTTATTGGTTTTGTTCAAAATTAAAACAATTTTTACTGGATGATGTATATAAAAAATGTTATAAGTTAAATGTCGATTTTTTGGCATTAAAAAATAAATCAATTCTATTGAACAAGCATCCATTAATTGTATTAACTTTTAAAGAAGCAAAAGTTAAAAAAAGATAAAGTTACTGATAAAATTCAAAATGAAACAGAACAAACAAATATAAATTAAATAAAATAACACTTCATTTTAACGTAAGGCTGGATCATTCACTCAGTCTTGAGGGAAAATATTTGAACAAATTTTAACCTGTATGACATGCAAACGGGGATGCCGATCTGTAAAATTACTTTCTGTAAGCCAGATAACATAATTAAGAAAAACCAAAGGAAAACTCAATTTGGAATATGCCATTTTAATTTTGATTGTTGTCTTTTGGTTCTTGAAATGAAGTATGTTTTTTACTAATTGATAGAATTTCTGCCTTTTTCATCTTGTCATAATCGGGCAAACAAATAAATCCGTAAAGAATTTTGTGTGAAAATGATTTCTTCATTTTTTTTTAATGGAAAATACGGACATCTACGACTAAGCGATAGATTGTAAATTCTTAAAATTGCATCCTATCGACCGTAGAATTTGCGAAATGTTGTCTTTAGATGACACATTTGATATCCATGTGTGATCAACCTGTTTGTTAATACATGTACCTTACCTCGTTTTAGAAAATGTCTGTAGGTATAGAATCGGCTTTTGCGTTTTGAATTTACTGGAAATCTTAAAATCTTTCTGTTAATGATAATGCTTATTTATTACTAGAAGAATAGCCGGTGGTAGAAATGTTGAAGTCATCAAGTTAAATTGTTTGGATGGCAATAAAGTACTTGTCTTGTAAAGTATCCAAAAAATGTAACAACATGTTTCTAAGGGTCATTATTTAAATTGTATTTCAGAGGGACTGGGATTTCATTCGATTGGAAAAAATCCAACGTATACCCATAGTTCCCTTTCTAAGGAGGACTTTCTTAAAAATCTATGTCAGTTTTGAATTTTTTTCAGGAAAAAAAGAAATTTGAATTGCCATATCTATATCGAATTCCAAAACTCCCTTCCTTCCCACAAAAGTCCTTGCAATGAAAAATACGTAGCGGTTTCCAGTAAACGTTATTCTAAGCCTCTTTCTTTGCACCTCACTAAAATATTAACAGTAGTAGAGGAAAATGTCAGGAGAACTGTTCAACAATATTTTCGAGAAATTGTGTAAATCAGATGTGGATACTGAAAAATAACAAGGAAATCTTGAAAAATTTGAAATCACACGATTTAAAAAAAAATCAACAGCCAAAAAGCTTGCGACTTTTTAACTTTATACACTATCATTCTCCACTAGAAATTACAGTCCAGGCTTTCTGATATCGTTGACAACTGCTTTTTCAATAAAAATGAATCTCGTTAATTTACTTACCTTGTCACTGGTCATTTGCAAAATTATTCATTAAAAACATATTTTTGTATTTATAGGATGAAGAATTTGTTCAGAATCTTATACAAGAAAAGACGAAAACCTTACTGTGGCCTTCAACTCGATATTCAGGTTCATGTATATCGACGACATATTGTCAGTTAACAATGGTTATTTCCAATATTTCGATATGATATATATCCCGGTGAGCTTGAAATGAGAAAGCAAAGAGTCTGACGCATCTGTTTCATATCTATGTATTTTTCTTGAAAAAGATGTTAATGGTATTTAATAATCAGGTTTTATGATAAACATGATGACTTTTACTTTTCAATGGTCAACTTCCCTTACGTATGCAGCAATATACCTTCATCACCTGCAGACGGGGTTTAAATCTCTCAGTTGATTCCAAGAGGTAAATGACAAACAAGTTGCTGAAACAAGAATGTCAGCAGTCTCATTTAAAGTCAACTATTCGTAAGTTCTATGGTCGATACAATGACCTTGTCAGCAAATACAATAAAGTCAAATGCTGACTTACATTTTCATTGTTAGGCCATATGTACATGTACATGAACACACTGAGTTGTCCACGGATTTTTCCCGTTATTTCCCGATCATGGCAAAGAGCACACGGCGGATGTGACTGGTCGGCAGGGGATGTTAACTTCACCATGGCACCTATTCCTACATCTGATGTTTTTAGACAGATTTGTTTGCTCTGCTCCAATATTATATGGTTTAAGGACTTTTGAGCTTGAGTACTGTTAGTTATCTTCATATATTTCATTTATGTGTAAAAGCACAGAAAGCCTCTTGTTGCAATTTCAACATAATGTCAACTAGATCTCTGTCCTTTTCTTCTGTGCGTGTTTCCTAAAAATAGAACAAAAAATATAATGACGTCATTATTCCTATTTTATATGAGGTCAATGATACAATTTCAAAGAATCTCAATTTGGCTCTTAGCCCTTAAGGAATATGATAATTAATATTCCTGCCTATTACAGAGTGTATCATTCGAATCTTCAATTTATTTGATATATCTCTTTGTAACCTATAAAGACTTTTAATAGGATAAATTTCCGCCAGATTCTTTTCTAAATGGCAAGAAATTATGTAGCATGACATTTCAAAGTTAATAAAACAGATGATTCTGAGGATAAAACATGTTCAATGTCTGTGAAATGGCTACTATTACATCTGCATTATTGGAAAGAAAAATAAAATTTGTTCACATTATAGTACACAAAGGTAAGATAAAAAGTAAAACTGATTTTCCGGAAGGTCTTTCAAAATTGTTGACCTTTAATTATGTTATCAAAAATCTAATATGTTTTACTTAATAAGGTTATTCATCTTTATATCCTTGAACTTAATCGATAGCTTCAACTATAAATATTACCAAAATAACTGAAAAACTAATTACCAGAAAGAAAAAAAACATAGTTCAAAATTACTGAAAAACTAATAACCAGAAAGAAAAAAAATCATAGTTACCCAAATCACTAGAAAGTATAATTGATAAAAGTATTTGAGTATTATTTCTCAGTTTAGATGAAACAATATACTGAGCGTACATCAAGATCAAAATGACAGCTATATTTGTAAAAATAATCCTATTTTTGTTATATTTTTTTATTAATTGAGAAAATTAATTTTTTCGTACTTTGTGTTCGTGGATCACTTGGTTGATCCAAATGTCTTTTTTCTCCAGACTCCTTAAAAATCTCCGCCAACTGGGAATAGGAAAATGCTGGAAAAAAATAATATAGATTTATTCAAATCTGTTATCTATTATTATTATTTTGTAACGACTGGAAGCTTTGATATAAAAAATTGAATTTCATTTTTTTTCTTGATTGTCTGTTAGTTAGTTGTTAAGAAAAATTTTCAAACATCAGACAAATTATTATAGTTTAAGATGCAAATTTGTAATAAAAGGCCATCTCAACAATACAGAACGTTTCAAGGAATTTATATTCAAGTGGACAACAAGACAATATTCATGACCTTGATTCTCTTATGAATGATAAGACTTCTCAATCCCATTCCCCTCCCCAGATACCATCACTTAAAGGTTACACATAGTTATGAGGTGGAAGTTTAATAGGGCACCAGGTTTAGTAAGGTTTTTATTTGCCTCTTTGGTAAACAAACACCTTTACAAAGGATATCGTCCTCTACTGACCCAGTATATGGTACTTATTTGAACAAATTTTATTTCATTTAACAAAGTAAACAAGCAATTAGCTAATAGTTTTCCCTAATTACTGAAAAAAGTAATTAACTAAAAAAAACTCATGTCTAATGATTTGTAAATCAATAACACACTCTTATATTAAATCTTATTGAAAAAATTATAAACAAGATATGTGTGATTTCGTGAAACATTAAAGTCTCGGTTTTTTCAACTGAACATAAAACTCAAAGTCAAGGGCAGGGGTACCCTAAGAAATGTATTACAAAAGATATCAATGTGAAGTATGAAAACCAAGCACCAGCCATTCAAAATACATAACCAAGGTCAAAGTTTTTCAGAAGTAAGTCACACTGTCACATTCCAAGGTCAATGTCATATAAAATAATTTTACTAAGGAAAAGCTCTTGTAACAAAAATTACAAAAGTGAAATTTGAAAGCTCGAATAAAGTCATAGGCCTTGGAAGGTTTATTTTTGTTCTTAGTGTAGTAGAACACCTTTGAATTCAATGATTTTTTAATTGCTCACAATTACATTATTTAGCGTTTTATCATGACATAAAACCGCAACATCGTTTTCTATTAATTACAAACTGTGAAAGGTTATTAGTTAAAAATCTTTTTGTCCGTTTGTAGACAGAATGATCATGATTATTAGAATGTCGGAAATAGAGTTTTGTCTTTTGAAAATAAATATTTGGCAAAGAAACACACGTAGTAGCACAAAACGATTTTATTAAGATATTTTATGGCAAGTTTGTTTTAACATTCATATCTATCAAGATTTTATGATTGACTTACTTTGCTTGAGGATTAGTTAAATTTATTTATCTTATTTCAACTACGGATGTTAAATATCATTATCCTGCTTTTAATATATAAATGCAAATTGGACGACTTTTTAACCTTCATTTTAGACAGTTTATTATTTTTTTTATTTGAATGAATGAGATGCCTATAGTCTTACGCAGAAGCAAAATAAATGTGTTTTTAACGAGATATTTCTATTTTAGCTTTTGATATTAATCTATTGCATTTTTATATGGTGATGCTTTGCTTATATGTCCTACTTTTCTGAAAAATACATTTTTTTGAAAGTCAAGTAATCAAGTATTATTGTTACCTGGTTTTAACACAATACGTGTAGACATACATATATTAATTGTTACCATCCATTACACAGCTTTGTCGGTCATTTTTGACCAGATTTTAATTTGCAGCAAAGGGCCTTAAAAATAGAACAAAGCTATATATATGGGCATTTTAAGGGATAAAGGTATTATTTACTTAAAATTTTACGTTTGAAATCTATTAAATACTTTATCATTAAAAAATATATAGAGAATAATACATACCCTTTTTCACATCACATCCTGTATCAGCCCGAGACACCAATATCAGCTAGAGGTGGACACCACTCAGCATACACTCCTCCCACATCAACGGGGACTTACTGGTGGGGATGAAGTATGGGTATGGAGAGACTAAAGTCACCAGGTACAACAAGACAGGAAAAGAACTACAGAACATACAGAGGGATAACAAAGGACAGAAACTGTATAGTTATCCAAAGTACGTAACAGAAAACATCAATGGAGATATCTGTACATCAGACTATCATAAAGGAGTAGTGGTGGTGAATAAATCAGGACAACACAGGTTCTCCTACAGAGGTCAGGGGTCAGTGTTCTATCCCTATGGAATCTGTACTGATGTCCTCGGTCACATCCTGGTGTGTGATAATTACAGTGAGACTGTACACCTCCTTGATCAGGACGGTCAGTTCTTGTCTCTATTACTCACACGACAACAAGGGGTAAAGTCTCCCCGTAGTGTGTGTGTGGATGATGAGAACAATCTCTATGTAGGACAATATCACGCCAACACACTGACAGTGTACAAGTATCTACAGTGATTATTTGTTGTTCTGTTGCATGTAACAAAACACTCACAGTATATACATGTATATATATTATATATATTAAATCAAAATATCCACTTACATGTATAGCCCATATTTTTTTTTGTAAACTTTCTATACAAATCATGACTATACACCTGCAACTGCTCCATAAAAACAATATTGTATGGAATTACATTTATTTAGTTAAAGTACATTTTATAACTCGCTTATTAATTTATGGTATTTTACTAAGTGTATATATTTCAACAGTTTTACCATGTGTTATGTTGATATTTTACCAATATCTATTACCAATGAAATTTAATTAAATTTTAATAATATATATTGTTAGAATCATTCATGTGCACAACTTCAAACAGAATGAGATCAGATTGTTTTTTTGTTAACAAAGTTTTGGAGTAAAATCTTTATATAAACATTTTAATAAATTAAGATATTGATTAATATTAATATTGTCTGTGTAGCTAGTGGATTTACTGGCGTAGATCTAGAACTTTTTTAAAGGGGGTGGGGGTCATAGAGAAAAAGAATTCTTATAATGTACGTTTACATATATTTAGTTAAACAAAATAGGATACAGGGATGTAGTATCGTTTTTATTAAAAGTGGGAGAGGGTCATGCAGCCTGGGAAAAATGGATACCTGAAAGTTTTGACGAAAGGGGGGTCCTATTAAGGGGGGGGGGG
>PRKT01000134.1:366723-396410 GCA_003671525.1 Saccostrea glomerata | reverse complement strand
TATGGAATAGACATATTACTTGACAATTAGTAATAAGGAAAGTTAGTACTTACCAGAAAATGGAATTTGTCAGTCTCCAAAAGTCAGTCATGGAGTCCATAAAAACTCAGTCTTGGTCATTAACTCAACAAGACAAAGAATGAATATTTTGGCGGTAAAACCAATGACCATAAGAATAAAACCAATGAAAATCAACTTGACAACCAAACTACCAATAAAAACCAATAACACTCCAAAACCTTTGAACTGCCCTAAGGTAACTAATTATCTATATACAGGTGTACAGGTAAAGGGCTAAGGATATAAAGGAGCGGATCAAGCTTTTTATACTTTTATATATTATGGTAGTTTAATTTATTTACATTAAATTTAAAACACTTATTATGTACGCATATTATACACACTACTACACAAATAAGGGATATCTAAATAATATCTACATAAACAAGCACTTAGCAATTTGTTTGAGTCCTTTTTTTTTTGTTGAACATGTAAAGCTTTGACTATCAGGTCCAGGAAAATCACTATATTTAGCTATATAGCTAAATCTACCTATATAGCTTTATTTACCTACATGATATAGCTTTATTTAGCTATTTCAGAGTAAATTTCTTTTTTATGAAGTGCATTGCTGTTAAATTGTTAATTATAGTTCATGGTTTGTAAACAATAGTTTACAATCGATAAACCTAGTTTATCAACTGTGAAACATCAAAACGCTATAAATATAAGCCGAACTTAATATCCCACTAAAACAACCTGCTATACCGTATGGGTAAATTGTTATCTCTGAAACAAGTGCCTGTGATACAGTTCCACAAATATAATCACTGTGTACAGCAGGTCTAGCACAATTTCTTTATTTAGCTGTATATGTTTTTACAATTTCTGTTTTGTGAATGTGAGAAAATTGGAACTTATGTCCTTTTTAGCTCTACTGGTCAGAGACCAGAAGAGCTTATGCGATAGTAATGCGTCCGTCCGTCTGTCCGTCTGTCTATCTGTCCGTCTGTCTGTAAACAATTTTTCATAATGCTACTCCTCCTACAGTTTTGGTCTAATTTCAATATAACTTGGCACACAAGTAGACTACACTAAGATACATAATTCTGTGTATCGGTTTTTGATTTCGATGAACGGTGTTGCCGTGGTTACTAAAAATAGAAATTTCTGTAAAATTGTTTCAAAATGCTACTCCTCCTACAGTTTTGGTCTGATATCAGTATAACTTGGCACACATGTAGACTACACTAAGATACATAATTCTGTGTATCGGTTTTTGTTTCAATGAACGGTGTTGCCGTGGTTACTAAAAATAGAAATATCTATAAAATTGTTTCAAAATGCTACTCCTTCTACAGTTTTGGTCTGATTTCAATATAACTTGGCACACAAGTAGAATACACTAAGATACATAATTCTGTGTATCGAATTTTAATTTTGATGAACGGTGTTGCCGTGGTTACTAAAAATAGAAATGTCTGTAAAATTGTTTCAAAATGCTACTCCTACAGTTTTGGTCTGATTTCAGTATAACTTGGCACACAAGTAGACTACACTAAGAACATAAAGAGACTTTATCAACGATCATTATTCTATTTAATGCTGTTTATAAAGTTTCAAATCCCAGCTGCTTAAGTACTTTCTCTTCCTTTCCTATAAGTTCAAACCAGTAGAGCTTCAGTCTCGACAGAGACTTCTGGTTTGCATTAGGATTGATTTCTACTTTCAATTTAAGAAAATGAAAATAATTATCAAATTATACAAAGTATGGAACAACATTCACCATTTAAAATAATTTTCTTTCATTCTTTCCTTTTTTTTCTAGGTAAATTAACCACTCTAGCATGTAATCCACACGTCTACATCTTCTATACCCCTCAACTTTCTGAGATCTCTACAAACTCCTGAGGATGGAGACTCGAGTGATATACTCCGTGGTTGTCGTGGTGACTGTGGCGTTGTGCTACTACGAGGCCCTGGGGTGTGGCTTCGTTTTCGATGACATGTCGGCCATTGTAGAGAACAAGGACCTCCGACCACGCACTCCTGTAGTGAACCTCTTCTGGAACGACTTCTGGGGGACTCCTATGAGAATGGTATGTGGGAACTTGATAATGTGATACTGCTGATACCCTATCATGATACCCGTAAAAACACGGATAGTGGAAACTTGATTGTTCCCTATCATTATTTTTAACCCTTTACAGACATTGATAGTGGAAACTTCATCATGTGATACTGATGATTCCCTGTTATGATACATGTACCCTTAAAAACATGGATAGTGGAAACTTGATCATGTGAAACAGATGATTTCCTACATGTATCACGGTACCCTTAAAAGACAATATATATGGTGTAGGTGCAGTTTTACAATTTTCAGACTATTTGCTGTCTGCTATTTTTGGAAACCACAGGAAGTCTTTCTATATACCTGTCAATTGATATCTATTATAGTGTTATACAAAGAAATCTGGAGTTCGAGTATCAAATTTGACAGTCAAGAGTTTATTAAAATTTGCATATAAACCTTTTACTGAAATGACTTGTAGGGGACCCCTCCAATGACAATGGTATGTGGGAACTTGATTATGTGATACTGATTAATCCCTATCATTAAAATCTCAAAGACCAAATAGCTTAATTTTACCTGTCCATCCTGTTAGAAGTCCACCTTTATCACTTATCAGTATCATGTATCACATTTTAGAGCAAATCAAAGATACAGTTTTCATGAAAATGAGTTTTTTGGCCTGGCACAGAATAATTAATTTTTCATAATATGTTCAATAAAAAATTTGGTTCTTTTTTTTTATATATGAAATATACATTTGCATACATGTATTCAAGATGGAGCTTTAAATTTGTTAAGTTGAAATTGTCTCTCCTGTACTATTTTTGTTTTTCCAGGAGAAGAGTCACAAGTCATACAGACCTCTGTGTGTTCTAACGTTCCGGATGAACTACGCAGTCAGTGAACTGGAACCAATGTCCTACCATCTAGTCAATGTTGTCCTCCATGCCATCGTGTGTTTGTTGTTTATGAAGTAAGTTGTCCCTAACACATACTGAGGAATCTCCATAGTTCATGGGAGGTCAATGCTTGACAAGTTTACTGATTCAGCAGGACATAATTTTGTGGGTAAATTAAGGTTGTCTCCAAGACCAATGGAGCAGGGAATTTTCCCCCTATAATGATGTCAGTTACTCTGGTATTACCCCTGAAGCCTCTTTTAGGAGAGGAGGCCTAAATCCCCTCTACTTTTACAATGTCCGCGGCTACATGTATTTCAATTCTTAAGGACAACTCTAATAAACTGTATATTTTATCGAGATAGATAACTCTACTCTGCTCTATGCATGTATGTTTTTCAATGTTTGTGGAGATGTAAATCTGTTAAGGATTTACAATGATATCCACAAACATTGATCCCCCATGAACAATGAATTTCCAGAGTGTGTTGTAAAGTCGAATGTCAGGTACATGAACATATGCAATGTGTATTTATAGATATGAACATTTTAAAGTTATTTTTATACATGTATCTATATGTATATCTTGTTTTTTTTTTTTACCAGAGTTTGTAACATGTTTTTGAGAGAGTTGACCAGTTTTATAGCAGCCCTGTTGTTTGCTGTTCACCCTATCCACACTGAAGCAGTAAGAAAACATTTCTAAAAATCTTGTTGCAAATAAAGTAACAAAAATTATATTTGGTCCAAAAATAGAAATCAGTTATTATGTTCAAAAGTCAGAGAACAGTGTGAGAAAATTGCTCTTAACCTTGTACTAGAAATAATATAGACTGAGTATTTTTATTCGTTCCTCTTAGGCATGTACATGTACATCTGACAATCTCTTTTGTTTGTGAACTAAGGTAAATTTTGACTTACTCTTTGAGCCACAAATATTTCATACACACAACACACTCCAATAACAGTGATCCCTTGTTCTTTACACAACATCGCTATGGTAACTAGTACCACAGTTCCTATCAAGGGAGGCCACTCTAAAAAAGATGTAAAATATTAACCGAATGTTTTGCAATGACAGAGAGTTTTAATACACATGTGCTACAATAAAACATGGTCACAGCAAACACGCTTATAATGATTTCAGTCTTGCAGCAAAGTAATTTTCATTTTCCTTTAGTTTCAAAATACACTGTGAACTAAATAATTGAATTTTACATATCACAAATAAATTCAAAATGTTAATCATCCATTGCACATTGCTAACAGTGGGTTGAAGTTTATATGCCATGATTATTTTAATTCTCTTAAGACTTGGGTTTATGGTAGAAATTTTCAATGAATGCTAGCTATCATAAATTTTTATTCAGATAGAATGAAAAAAACATTATGTAAGTAGTCTCCTGTGTAATAACACTTTTTCAAGAGACAATGTATGAATTCATATTTATAAGAATTGACTACACATTATATGAAAAAAAACAGAATATGTAAAACTTGATTCAGCTGTTATATCCATTTTAAACTGCCATCAATCTACATGTGATGAGTACTCACTTATTTTGCCGTGATATGAGGTACAGTTGGAATACGTGATTAATGCTGCCAGAAAGAATATGGAAGACAATGCCTCAGCTCGCCCCACCACTCCAGTTACCTACAGATAAAGTTTGGTGAAAATTGATTCAAACATAAAACTGTGGTGACAAACTACCTACAGATAAATTTTGGTGTAAATAGATTCAAACATAAAACAATGAACCAACTGACTACACATAAAGTTTTGTGAGAATCAATTCAACATAAATCTATCATGGTAACAAACTATCTAGAGATGAAGCTTGGTGAAAATCAATATATCAAAAATAGGAATAAAAATACTCTGTCAGTCTATATTATTTCTAGTACAAGGTTAAGAGCAATTTTCTCACACTGTTCTCTGACTTTTGAAACATAATAACTAATTGTTATTTTTGGACCAAATATAATTTCTGTTACTTTATTTGTGACAAGATTTTTCAGAAATGTTTTCTTACTGCTTCAGTGTGGATAGGGTGAACGGCAAACAACAGCGCTGCTATAAAACTGGTCAACTCTCTCAAAAACATGTTACAAACTCTGAAAAATCAAAGAAATAGATACATATATAAAAATAACTATAGAATTTCCATATCTATAAATACACATTGCATATGTTCATGTACCTGACATTCGACTTTACAACACACTCTGGAATCATTGTTCATGGGGGATCAATGTTTGTGGATATCATTGTAAATCCTTAGCAAATTTACATCCCCACAAACATTGAAACACACACATGCATAGAGCACAGTAGAGTTATCTATCTCGATAAAACATACAGTTTATCAGAGTTGTCCTTTAGAATTGAAATAGCCGCGGACATTGTAAAAGTAGATGGGGGTTTGGGCTTCCTATCCTAAAAGAGGGTTACGGAGTAATACCAGAATAACCAACGTCATTATAGGGGGGTATTTTCTGCTCCAGGGGACTTGGAAACAACCCTTACTGATCCACAAAATTATGTCCTGATGAACCAGTAAACTTGTCAAGCATTGACTCCCCATGAACAATGGAGATTCCACGGTATGTGTTGTGGACAACTTACTTCATAAACAACAAACACACAATGGCATGGAGGATGACATTGACTAGATGGTAGGACATTGGTTCCAGTTCACTGACTGCGTAGTTCATCCGGAACGTTAGAACACACAGAGGTCTGTATGACTTGTGACTCTTCTCCTGGAAAAACGAAAATAGTACAGGAGATACAATTTAAACTTAATAAATGTTAGTCTTATCAAAGCTCAAAATAGGTACATACATGTAAGTTAACACATGTACATGCATGTTCATTAAGCAAATTATTATTTAAGCAAATTATTTGTTATTCTTTGCCAGGCCAATAAGCTCATCCCATGAAAACTGTATCTTTGATTTGCTCTAAAATATGATACTGATGAGGGTGCATGGACTTCTAACAGGTTGGACATGTAAAATCAAGCTATTGGGTCTTTGAATGTTCTTTGAGATCTTTAACAGTGTTTAATGATAGGGATTAATCAGTATCACATAATCAAGTTTCCACATACCATTGTCATTGGAGGATTCTCCTACAAGTCATTTAAGTAAAAGGTTTATGTGCAAATTTTAATAGAGTGTTGACTGTCAAATTTGATATTGGTACTCAAAATTTCTTTGCATAACAATATAGTTATGAATTGACAGGTACATGTATATAGAAAGACATCCTGTGATTTCCAAAAATGGCAGATGGCAAAAAAGCTTAAAATTGTAAAACTACACCTGCACCATATATATTGTCTTTTAAGGGTATCATGAAACATGTAGGAAATCATCAGTATCAAATGATCATGTTTCCACTATCCATGTCTTGTCTGGGTATTATGAAAGGGAATAATTGAGTTTCCACAATCCATGTATGTAAAGGTTAATTAGATAGGGAATAATCAAGTTTCCACAATCCAAGATTTTTAATGGTATCACGATGGGAAATAATCAAGTTTCCACTATCCATGTCTAATAAGGGTTTTATGATAAGGAATAAACAAGTTTCCACTATCCATGTTTTTAAAGCTACTAAGATACAAAATCATCGGTATCACATAATCATATTTCAACTACATGTATCTACTATCCATGTTTTTTAAGGGTATCATAAAAGGGGATCATTGGTATAAAAGATCCGGCAGACCTACGTACCATTCTCATAGGAGTCCCCCAGAAGTCGTTCCAGAAGAGGTTCACAACAGGAGTCCGCGGTCTGAGGTCCTTGTTCTCCACAATGGCCGACATGTCATCAAAAACGAAGCCACACCCCAGGGCCTTGTAGTAGCACACCACCACAGTCGCCACGACAACCGCGGAGTATATCACTCGGGTCTCCATCCTCAGGAGTTTGTACAGATCTCAGGAAGTGGAGGGGTATACATAGAAGATACAGATGTGTGGATTACATGCTAGAGTGGTTAATTTACCTAGAAAAAAAGGACAATGTGAAAGAAAATTATTTTAAATGGTGAATGTTGTTCCATACTTTGTATGATTTGATAATTATTTTCGTTTTCTTAAATTGAAAGAAGAAATCAATCTTAATGCAAAAAAGGACATAAGTTGCAATTTTCTCACATTCACATAACAGAAAATGTTAAAACATATACAGCTAAGTAAAGAAATTGTGCTAGACCTGCTGTAAACAGTGATTGTATTTGTGGACCTGTATCAGAGATAACGTTTAACCCATACCGTATAGCAGGTTGTTTTAGTGGGGTGTTAAGTTTGGCTTATATTGGCGTTTTGATGTTTCACAGTTGATAAACTGTGAACTATAATGAACAATTTAACAGCAATGCACTAATAATATTTCCTTACATTTTTTTTCTTGAAAATTTAATCCCCCCTCCCCATTGAGGTCACACTTAAAGGAAAATAGTTACCATGTTTTCAATCAAGATGCATCATGCATCGAGAACAATTGGTGTTCTTTGTATTCTGCAAAAAATTAATGCAATTAAATAAACTATTTTATCATATATATTTCATAATAAGTTGTCAGACGGAGAGCGCATTTTTTGTAAACTACGAAAGAAAACAGAATAACGAACCCGATTTCTAAATAAAGGTACAGGTATGATCTAGAAACACTTCCGATGTATTCCAAATGCAAAAACTGTGTCCCGTTTTTAGCGGAAATCAAATGTTCAATTCATTGTGTTGTTTATGAACTTAAGTAAGATTTTAAAAAATGTTTCTATCAGAGATATCCACCTGCCCGATCGGACAAGTACATGGATGGTTTCAATTGCCTGAACTGATGATTTATTTGTCCCGGGCAATCGGACAACTGTTATTGTTTATCCCGTATAGTTTACGGTTCTGAAACATAGATTATCGCGTTAACTTTGGTTAACAGATGTAAAATAAAGAGTAACATTGTTATTATAAACTATAGATTACAGTCCGTAAACAATATTTTACAAACGATAAACTATAGTTTACAACTAATAAACCTAGTTTATCGACTGTGAAAATATGTTTAGTTCATTTTTGTGAATTTGGCGTGCCATAAGATTCTGGGGAGGGGGTAACTTGGAGTAGGATACCTTGTATTATCATTACACAATAATAGTTTTAATAAAAGATATTACAGAATCAAGTGTATGTGACCTGTACACTGCCATACACCAGGTCCAGGAAAATCACTATATTTAGGTATATAACTTAATTTACCTATATAGCTTTTTTTTTTACCTATATGATATAGCTTTATTTCGCTATTTTGGAATAAGTTTCTGTTTTATGAAAAGCAGACAAAAATTCACATGTAAATTATGGCTGATATTTCTTTAAAAGGTTTGATAAAAACAACCTAGGGCATAGCTAGTAAAAACATTCAGCCTCTTTTAAACACTTTTTAACCAAAAAATGCATCTCTATTGTTTGGATAGCTGGAAGTGTGGTGAGGCAGGAATAAGTGTGATTGCCTGGCATTGTGCTCAATTATTATCAATCATCTTGTTGACGAAAACTGCTTTTCTTTGTTAAAGTATCTGCTTACTCACAGATTAACTGTTATACATAGATCTTTGATTGCAATTGCACAAAAGGAGAAACATTTTTATAAGTGGGTTTTTGGTGAATTGTTTCAGTCCATTTCAAAGTTGAAAACTAATATTGCCTCATTATGCGACTTTTTCCTGCTTTTCATAAAAAAGAAATTTACTCTGAAATAGCTAAATAAAGCTATATCATGTCGGTAAATAAAGCTATATAGGTAGATTTAGCTATATAGCTAAAGATAGTGATTTTTCTGGACCTGATAGTCAAAGCTTTACATTGTTCAAGAAAAAAAAAGGATTCAAACAAATTGCGAAGTGCTTGTTTAGGAAGATTTTAATTAGATATCCCTTATTTGTTGAATACAAATATCACTAAAATACAAGACTTCAAAATCAGATGTCTCCCACTAGTTAGCATTTCTGCTGGCCGCTAGGGGGAGATAAAGAACGATAACCCAAAGATCTGAATTGTTGATAGTGCTCTTGAATAGACAAACAATACATCAGGTCGTGAGTTCTACTTGGTATACTTCCCTGGCATATGACATTGTCTGAACAAGGTAAATATAATTTTTGTAGGTTCATAGAAAGCTATTTTTACTCAGATTTTATCTGTTACAACTTGAAATGTTAACAAAAATCATTCTAAACGCACGTGTTATGAATTTGTCAACTAGAAAAAAAATTATTTACAAAGGTATTTCTGCCTAACCTAAGCTAACCCTTCAATTAAAAAGTGCAAAATATGTTAATATATTTTAATGCAAAATTACAGTTTGAACAGAGGCAGCACTTTTTGGTGACCATTTTTTAAGTATATTGAAGTGGTGATGTTTAGTCTTTTTATTACCTTCCTGTTGTTTATAGTTTTGTTCTACGTACGTCATATATTTTCATGGTAGGCATGTTCTATGTAGTTTTATTAAGTAAAATTATGACAACATTTGCTTATGAATGAGATAGCTCAGTGGTTAGAGCACCTGACTAGTAATACAGGGGTCCCGGGTTCGATTCCCGGTCCAGCCATATGTTTTCTTCGTGCATTTCTCCTTTCCTACTACAACAGAATCAAGTTTTAAGTATTCTGTTTTCCTCATATAATGTGTAGTCAATTCTTATAAAAATGAATTCATACATTGTCTCTTGAAAAAGTGTTGGAATGTGTTATTACACTGGAGACTGTACTTACATAATGAACTTTTTTTCATTCTACATGTACATGTCGTAAATAAAAATTTATGAAAGCTAACAATCATTGAAAACTTCTACCATAAACCTATAGCTGCAGATTTGCAGCATTATGGTTTTATATATTTGTCTTTGACCATAACTTGCTCCCATAGTGCAAAAAAAAGGTGCAATTTACTGCGCAATATTTTTTGCAAACTTTCTAGCATTGGTCAATCAACTAACTTTCATTCATTAATTTTAGACACATTCTGTAGCCAATATGTATATTTTATCCACCTCCCAACCATTTTTGTTCACTCTACAGCTAGGTGATAAACTCACTTGAAGTGAATTTCCATCAATCTAACATAAAATGTTGATGAAATGAATTTATTTGTAGATCCAACGATAAAGGGTAGGTAGATGGATAAAATATACCAGATTAGTTGAATAATGTGCCTAGAATTAGGGAGTGAAGGGACCAATGCTGGGAAGTGGAGAAATTCTCCCCAAAAGTGCGCAAAAAATATTGCGCCGCAAATTGCACCTTTCTTGCACTATGGGATCCAGATCTGTAGTGTTATGGTCAAAGACAAATATATACATGTAAAACCATAACGCTACAGATCTGCAGCTACCATAAACCAAAGTCTAATGAGAATTAAAATAAGTATGGCATATAAACTTCAACCCAATTTTAGCAAAGTGCATTGGATGATCAACAATTTTAATTGTAATTTGTAAAATTCATCAAATTTTTTTAGTTAACGATATGTGTTGAAACTTCAGGGAAAAGAAAATCACTTTGCTGCAAGACTGAAATCATTAAAAGCGTGTTTGCTGTGACCATGTTTTATTGTAGCACACGTGTATTAAAACTCTGTCATATTGCAAAACATCCAGTTAATATTTCATGTCTTTTTTTAGAGTGGCCTCCCTTGATAGGAACTGTGGTACTGGTTACCATAGCGATGTTGTGTAAAGAACAAGGGATCACTGTTATTGGAGTGTGTTGTGTGTATGAAATATTTGTGGCTCAAAGAGTAAGTCAAAATTTACCTTAGTTCACAAACAAAAGAGATTGTCAGATGTACATGTACATGCCTAAGAGGAAGAAAAAATTGAAAAACAAACAATGTTTTTTCAGTATACTAAAAAATCAACTGTTACTTGCATCATTTTTCTTTCGGAATTTGTCAGTTTGACAACAATCTGTAACGATTAATTTTTTCGATTGGGGATCCTTTTCTATAAAATAATAAAAAGCATAATGGCAAACAACTTTATGAAAGATAACATGCATGCAGTCATACAATTAATGGATATATTTATAAACTGTAAACGTTTTGACTTTTTACCACACATAGTTTTGGAGCTATTGTAAAAATAATTTTTTAGACATGTTGACCTTTGACGAAACTTTAACTATGGCTAAATACAAAGATTCAGAAAATGATCAGTGTTCCCTATCTAAAAATTTAAAATGAAAGTTAGATTATAGAAAAGCAAATTTCTGTCTGGGGCTACTTTTCTCAGTTATCAATGCACCCACAAATGTATATAGCTAGAACTAATTTCTATTGTAAATTTTCATTTCAATGTTCTTTTTACATTTAAGATACTGTCAGAAGTTTTTCAAAGGACAATTTTTTAAGTTTTCTCTATCCTTAATTTTTTTTAAAGTTGGTTGTAACCCAAAGGAAATTTTATACATGTGTCATTATTGACTTCAGTGATACATTTAGACTCCGTCTGGTAAAAATTTTGATGAGCTTGGTAAAAAAAAAACTCATGAAGCAGTTTAAATTATATTACCATGATAATGGCTCTGTTTCTCTTATCTTGTCCTTGCAGCATAAAAAGTATAAATTTCCCTAAAACAGCATAAAATGCCAGAGTTATAAGATTCCTGGGGTCCAGTATAGAACTGATAACTGGGATTGTTCCCATCGTCCAATCACAACAGAGCGATGAGGGGAAGAGGAGGAGCCAAGCATTGATTGGCAGCAGGTAGTTATAGGTCAGCTGTCTTATTGGAGTGTTCTCCATGGAAGCTGGGTTATCATATCTGAATTTGGAGGAAAAACTTTGTTTAATTTTCAAAATTCCTTAAGTATTCAAAACCTTATTTTCATTTTCATCAAATAATGTAACAGCTATATACACAAAGTGTTCTGTTTCCTAAGCCAATGTCAAAACATTTCACTTTAATACAAACATCAAAAGAGTCTAAAAATTATTTAAACACTGATATCTAAAAAGCCACGATAGATATTACATGCTTTTCCGTCAATTCAGAATGTTTGATATTTCAAACTTTAACAACTCTGTTGATCAAGCTTTACGATATAATTTGAATTTCAAAGTCATATGTGCAACAATTTCTCTTTTTACCTGGTGAACACTGGAAGTTGGGCCCCCATAACTTTAATTCTGGCCAGCAGTAAACAGACAGTCGTCCCAACTAAAAATATGGCACGTACTATGGAGTTCCTTAACCAAGAGGGAATGTGTGGCTTCCCTCGGATAATGCTTCCCAGAATGCCTAACAGCTCTTGGAATGATGCCTGTTGGTAGAATCAAATATAAAATTAAACAGAAAAATATGGACACATTTACATCAAATTACCAATAATGAATGAACTGTGATAATAAGTGCCCTCAATACAGGTTAAGCTTTCAAGTCTTGCTAAAACCATTAATTGTATGACTGCATGCATGTTATCTTTCATAAAGTTGTTTGCCATTATGTATGGCACGCCAAATTCACAAAAATGAGATAAACCTAGTTTCACAATTGATAAACTAGGTTTATCGACTGTAAACTATAGTTTACAAACCGTAGCGATAATTTTTTACTCAGATAAAGACGCCAACACATGCAAGTGGAAAACTGCAAATTTTGACCTTTGCTCGACGCTCAGGGTCATTGCATTAGAACTTGGGAATTGAACTTGCATTTCTGTTACAGGTATTACAGGTGTGAAATAAAGGGGGCTGATGATGGTTTATTAGCGGGAAAAACAATTGCAATCAAAGACAACGTGTGTGTAGCTGGAGTTCCTATGATGAATGGAAGTAAAATGCTTGAAGGTTTCGTACCTGATAGAGATGCCACAGTTGTTACAAGAATATTGGATGCAGGTACAAGTAACAGAATTAGTAGTGGACGTCTACGAGGAACGCTGATTTATACTGTTGACGACTTACTTTTACACTATACTGGCATTGGTAGTCATAGTAGTATTATAATTTGCCGTGTAAACGCAATCAAAAAGACATATCTAAATATAATATAAACAGATATAGTTAAATCCATCTCATCACTGCAATGAAGAAGAATGTGTAAGTGGTTTGCGTTATAATTTTTATTACAGGAGGGAGGATTACTGGAAAGGCCGTCTGTGAAGATTTGTGTTTCTCTGGCTATGGATATACATCTCCTTTAGGACCTGTTAAAAACCCTCATGATCCAACAAAAACAACAGGCGGATCTAGCTCAGGATGTGCTTCTCTTGTAAATTTATTTTTCCTTTCCTTATCTAAACGATGACAAAGACATGTAATGTCTACAAATGCTAGCAGCTTTTACATGAAGATGCTGTCCATCATGAATTTGTCAGTGGCCAAGAGATCCACAATGTGGTGTGTTTTAGAAATTGGCTCGAAGTAAGAAGACACTTTCCTTTTCTTTAAAGGTTGCTAGAAATGTTGTTGATATGGCAATTGGTGATGACCAGGGCGGATCCATTCGTATCCCGGCCAGTTGGTGCGGCATTGTGGGCCTGAAGCCGACCTACGGATTGGTACCCTATACCGGAATAATGCCGATAGAAGTCACGCTGGATCACACTGGACCAATGGCCAGGACGGTAGAGGACTGTGCTACTCTCCTAGAGGTTTCCTGTCTTAATTAATGAACTTATTTATAGATTATACATCTTTATTTTTTATTTGCTAGTTTTCTTCTACAATGGTATTTTTGACTTTCAGGTGATTGCTGGATACGACGAAGGCAATGATCCAAGACAATTCCCAACCATAAGGACTCACCCCTATTCAAAGTTGGTCAGTATGTATATAAACCTTATATTTATATGAACATGAAATACAAAAATTGAATTATCCATATGGGAAAGCTATGGGTTAAGAAAACGACAAATATTGAACGTACTGCGTATTTGCTTATACTGTTTTATCATTTGAATTAATATAGTCCAAGTAAGAGATATTACACATCAGACATCATAAAAATGGATGCGAAAACCTTGTGTAATTTGTAAACTTTCTTCTAAGATTAAGTTGAACTTCTCGATACTGTGTATCTTATTGTATATCTTAGTGCAATAATGGAGTAAACGGTAAGAAGATAGCTCTTCTGAAGGAAGGTTTTGAAGAAGTGGACGAAGGTTTGGCAGATATTGTAAGAGATGCTGCCTATAAACTCAGGGAGGCTGGTGCAGAAGTACACGAGGTTTCTCTCCCAATCCACAATGATGGTAAAATTGGTTCATACGTAATATTAGTAACCATCTGACCATTTCTGTTGTTGAAACATTCATTTTTACATCAGTTTTAATGTGTGACTTTAATACACAACCCCCGTCCCCCGAGTTCCTAGAAATATGAACAATGCTTGCATGATTTGTACAGGTATAGCAATATGGACACCAATTGCTTTTGAGGGAACATACCAAACTATGGTGAAAGGAAACGGTATTTACATTTTTGTGTGATTATGTGTATTATTAAACATTATGTCGTTAATGAAATTAATAAATACTAATTCAAGTCTTTCATTAAAATTTATCATTTTAAACAAGCATCAAAGAAAGTAATATTTTGTTCAATTGTTACGTTTCACATATTTTATTTTCTTCAAATGATATGATTTCATGAATATAAAGATTTAAAGTTTAAACGATGATGTTTTCAATAGTAACTTTGTATAATTATAAAAGTTGTTTTGCAAGGTCATGGATATGGTTGGAAAGGAACACACAACCTCCCACTACAAGAACAGCGAGCATGACATGTATAAAGACAAGACCCCTATAGAATCCGCCATTTGCAATGTACTTTCACTTTCAAGTCTTAACATTTGGACAAAATAAACAGGGAAAATAACTTTCCAGAGACTATCCAAGACCAACTTGCCCTTCATTGATAAACATATTTTGTTTCTGCAATTATGGTTCTCACTAAGAGCACGAATTAATTGGGTGTATTTTGTGAAAATATACGCATTTTTAAGAAGAATTTTTCTCAATATTTTTTCCATGATTTTTATTTATCAAGTGATATTTTCTATCTGTTAATCAATGAAAAATTGATAAACTGTAAAAAAGTTTTAACTTTATATCTCATATAGTTTTGGGGCTAGTGTAAAAATAAATTTTTGAGCATGTTGACCTTTGACGAAACCTTAAGCATGTATGTACTTCTGATCAACTGATGTATTCACAAACCACAAAATTAAGTTCATCATAACTTCTCATACCTTTACAGTTTCCAGATATTCACATGTAATGATTTCTGACCATTTACTGTTACTTTCCAGAGTTTTTCCCTGCTGATCCTGCCGTTTATCCCCGCCTCTAACCTGTTTTTCCCCGTGGGGTTCGTGGTGGCGGAGAGGATTCTGTACACCCCCAGTATGGGCTTCAGCATGTTAGTGGCTCTAGGGCTACAGATTCTGATGGACAACAAACAGTAAGAGCAGGGCTGCATACTTATTTTATATTAAAGTAAAAATGATGAACCTTTGATTCTGAGCATTTTATTGTATCAATGTCAGAAGTACTTGTTTCTTCCCTTTGCAAATCAACTCTCTTAAAAAAATTGATAAAGTATTGTCCCTATAAAATATTGTCCCTATAAAATATTGTCCCTATATTTTCTGGTACAATGGATGTGAATATATCCATCCAATGATGTATCTCGTTTTTTTTTTAAATTTTTTATCCAGGAATCTTAAGCCATTACTCTGGGCTATGTTGGGGATGCTTCTTTTTACACACAGTCTGAAAACCTTCGTAAGGAATGGAGAATGGTAAGGAAGTTAATGTTACAATATTTACATTTGTTTATGTCATTTTTAAATTTTAGTAAAGATCATTTACATTGTAAAATTTTTTATAAAACTGTATTATAATATAATTCATTAATTACAATCTTAAGTATGTTTTGAACTTATCAAAATTATATCAATTTTATATGAGATATCGATTTACATGTACATATAGGTAAAAACATGCACAGATGTGCAAACTTTATAAAACATGCTGAGAATTGACAATATTAATGATGCATGTTCCTGATGAAAATATTATTAATACAATTCAAGAGTTATCCTATTGAAATCTGGTTGAGTTAAAATTTTAAAACTTTTCTTTAACTTGCAGGGAGTCCGAATACAGCATTTTCAGATCAGCATTAAAAGTCAACACCAGAAATGCCAAACTATTTAACAATGTGGGACATGCATTAGAGAAGTATGAGAAATATTCTGAGGCCCTGGAGTACTTTGAGAAGGCCGTCAGGTTTGTAATGGATGTCAGATATTCCCTCCCAGCTTTCAATAAGGGAGTGTAGAAGTGTTTCTCATTGTTTCAAAGCATGAAAATTAATTGTCAATGATTGATTCAATTATTTCCAAATAAAAATTTTTCTCTGGAACCCTAGTAAAAAACAAACTGTTCCAAATTATAGCAATCAAGCTGAAGGAGTAAAGACTTTGACAGTAAAATGCAGTAGGATTTTTTTCTTCCATGGGTCAACATCTTTGTAACTTCTATTTTTATATCTATCAAAGGAAAGCATTCAAAGAGAATTATATTAAATAGCTCCTTGGGACTTGTGCAGAAAAAAATCAGTATTAACAGGATTTCAGATTTCAAATCGAACATATAGTTGTACAAAGTTGTGTATTTTTATTGAAATATCACTTTTGACACAATTAAAGTTTCATACAAAAGTTGTTACTTGAGCATGATTTCCTGTTGTCTTATTTTAGTGTTCAGCACGATGACATTGGAGCCCACATCAACGTAGGGAGAACGTATAACAACATGAATATGTCCAAGGAAGCCGAGGCTGCCTACAAGAAAGCTCTCAGTTACTTCCCTCAAATACAGCCCGGTATTGTAACTTCATTATCATACACACTGAAGGCATTGTTATTAATATGGCATAAAATTAAATATATGTTTCATGGGGTTCTAACTATTTGCTTGTTTGAACTTTAACCCCTTCCATGGCATATACGCTTTTCTACGCCTCTGGCCTGAAAAACGTGTAGAGTGTAAACAAATGTTCATAACTTCTTTAATACTGCGAATATTGAAATAATTTTTGTATCATTTGAAAGAGGGAACAATTGCAAAGAAAGTTTGTTCTAAATTTTTTTTAATTTGATTTACCAGTTTTTTGGTATTTTGAGTTAAACAACGTGTACATGTATTATTCAAGCGATATTTCCCGCGATCGAAATCCACGCGGTACAAACACTTGTCAATTTTTCGTAGCAAAACACGCTTAAACAACTTCAGAAAATATCAAAACCAAATAGTTTATTCAATTAGAGGTGTTAGAAACTAATTATCTAGTTAAAATATAATTAAGCGTGTTAGATAATGATATAAAATGTTTTTAGTTGACCAATTCAAAAAATATTTTTGAGAGTTACGTTCGTATTACGATATATGGATATAAAAATGTTTGAATTTTCCTGGAAGAGAAAAAAAACGAGTTAAAAATTGTTTAAAATACATAACCACATATCCACATTTACAATAAAGTAGATGGTTTTGTTGTTTTGATAAAAAAAGAAAACATGCGAAAATATTATGAAAATCTGTCGGGATCGTTCTGCGTATATTTGGCAACATTCGTAACACGTGTAAACAATATGGCTTCTTGCGACATTTCTTCATCCCCAGAATCGTCAGATATAGATACAGACGAAGAATTTGGCGACGATTCATCCAAGTCTGGATCAGATTTTGATCAGAATGATTCAGACAGCGACCATTCGTTTGGAAGTGAGACAGACAGCGATGACAACCAGGACACAGATTCGACATTATTTGACCTTGACAGCCAGGCAAGCGACATTAGAGATTCTGACTTCTGGACTGATGTTGTGGAAGACTTTGATGTTCCAGACTTCGTCGATACTTCAGGTCCCACTCATCAGCTCTCTTCGGATGCAAATCCTCTGTTATATTTCCTGCTCTTGTTTCCCTTGAGTCTGGTACAGGTACTTGTGGACAATACCAATTTGTATGCTGCTCAGAGTGGAGCTCAGTGTTGGACTGATACCACCATCGACGAGATGAAGGCATTCCTCGGATTACAAATTCTGATGGGGATTATTCAGCTTCCCAGATACACTATGTATTGGTCATCTGATAAGTTTATTGGTAAGTTTTTAAATTTGCACCTATTTCATGTATTTTGTTTTGTTTCTTTATATTATTTTCTGTTTACAATAATGTTCTTGTTACTATTTGAAAAAAAATATTTTCAGTCATTTTTCTTTCCAGATTTTGATAAGTACATTAAATTTTTTTATATTTACAACGGACCACTGATCTATTTTTCCTTGATAAAATATTAATAATATTTAATATTATTACATGTAATGAACTTATGTTAGTTAAGTTCATAATTGTTGTGTTTCTCATTTTCTGGAAACCTTCATGATTACAATGTTTACTTTTTTTGTCTTTGTTTTGTGTGTGTAACAAAGATATAAACATAATGTATTGTACATTTTTGTTTTTGTCTATATATTGCACACCCATTCAATTTGTTTCATTTGTTTTAAATTTTTGTTTGTATTTCTATTCAAACAATATTTATGTAGATGTTGAGCTGACCAATGTCTTCAAACCTTTACCATGAAACAACTCGGATCATAAACTTTTCTAAATATTGAGGAATATGTTGAATATAAAATGAAAATACTTTACACCTGCTTAGTGCTCTTCTGGAATTGGCAGTGTAAGTCATTTAAAATTGTTTCTTTATTTCTTTTCTCATTTTCTAGAGATAAAATCCATTTATTGTTGAATTTATTTTTTAAAATTGACATTGATAAGTGAAATATACAATCATAATTATGCAGGTAACATTGGTTTTCAAGAAACGCTGAGTTTGAAAAGATTTGAAAAGCTCACTCGGTATTTCCATCTAAGTGATAATACTACTCAGGGAGCCAGAGGAACACCTGAATTTGACAGGTATGCAATTTATAATTCTCTATTTTAATAGTTAATCAATATAAATATTCTAGAAATTATTCAACAGTGATCTTAAATTAATTATAACTAATATTAGTTACAGAAAACCAATAATCAGTTATGAAATTGACACTGATTCACATCACTATAGTTTAGTGTCTTCATTTTGTTTTATAGATTTATATTTACATTTGCTAATGTCTTTCCTATGACAATATAAATAATTTTGACATTCAATTTTCAATGATGTGCAGTTAGGCAAACCGCACGAGACTATTAGAAAGTCTTGACTGTGATGTCATATGACACTGTAGTTACGTTATGTTGCATTTCTATAACAATGTCCAAATAGTGCCTATTTTTCCTTGTAACACGAATAAAAGTAAAATATAAATATAAGAAATAAAATATCATTTTTTAGAGTTTCATTGGGATGTGACATGAAGTCAGTACGTGATCAGATCTACTATAACGCAATTCGGTTGTTATAGAATTTGATCACGTGACCAACTTCATGTCACATCCCAATGAAACTCTAAAAATGATATCTTATTTCTTACATATTTCACATTTCTTTTCAACAGATTACACAAAATAAGACCTGTACTTGATGAGACAAGAAGGACATTCCGGAGTCAGATGAATCCACCTAAGCAGCAGGCTATTGATGAGGGCATGGTTAAGTACAAAGGGAGATTTTTTGCAAGACAATACATGCCAAATAAACCGGTCAAGAGAGGTTTTAAGGTTTGTATCAATGAAATGCCTATTTGCATTTAATAAATTGATATTGTGATACACAAAATAATGTAATTTTTAAAAATTATTAATTACATCTTTAAAAAAACACTAAGGAAGCATTAAAATTTTTTTTTATATGATGATGAGGTGGATCAGGGAATGGATGAGAAGGACAGGTACCGTATATACTCGCCTATAAGTCAGTCCGCCTATAAGTTGGTTATATTTAATAAGCTTATATATCAGAGGGACTGACCTCATATAATACCATTCATTTTATAGCTAGCCTACAAGTCGGACATAGAGTTTTGGACCAGAGATTTACTCCCAAAAATCTGACTTATAGGCGAGTATATACGGTAATCATCCCCCCAGTAACTGGTCCACCGGCTAATGCATATGTCTCTGAAATGCTAGGTGAATAGTTATTAAAACAATTTGATGAACAAAAAATTTTTTTCAGATATTCATGAGATGTGATGAGGATGGTTACTGCTACGATTATTGGCCATATATGGGAAAACATGACTTTTTTCATGGAAAGTCACTAGGAGAAAGAGTCGTCAAACACTTGTGTAGACCATTGAAATACAAAGGCCATCATGTGTTCTTTGACAGGTCTGTGTTTGAAACAACTTAAAATGACTTCAACATTGTTCAACAAGACTGAATGATAAAAGATTCAAAATAATTTCATATTTTTCAATGTCTTATATTTTTATACTTTATATAATATCAGGTTCTTTACATCCATTTCCTTGGTGCGAACCTTGCTTCAGAATGGGATTTTTAGTTGTGGGACAATAAAGAGCGACTCAGAAGGGTTTCCGCCAGAGTTAAGAAATCCGGCTTTAAGGAGAGGGGAGACATTACAGATGCAGCACGACCAATTGCTTGCCACTGCTTGGAAAGATAAGAAAACGGTATTACATATTCATTGTCTTCATACAGACATGTATTATGTCTATCTGATTAATGATATTCCTGTGCAATTTTTTGTGTATATCTTTGTTAAAAATCTCATTGTGCAAATATTGTTTCAGTGCTTATCTTAAAATCCCAAAGAAGTAAATATATCTATATGTAGCGTAAGTTTAATTTCCAGCTAGGCCTATAACTCTATGTAATTTTATTTTAGGTACATATTTTGAGCACTAATTGTAGTCCGTTTGGAGATGGTCCAGTTGTCCGTCGAACTCGGGGTGGAAATTTTGTTGAGGTTATGTGTCCTCCACCAGTATCCTCCTATCAGCGTTATATGAGTGGAGTCGACAGATGCATGCAACACCGCGCAAAGAATCCTGTTGGCAGACCATCCAAAAAATACTGGAAGTTTTTCTTCAACTTTATTATGGAAGTTTGCCTTATAAATGCATTTGAGATTTTTTCCAGAACACCTGGTAAGGATCTTCCTGCCAAAACAAGGTTTGACCTGCTGGATTTCAGGATGGAGGTGGCTCAGCAACTTATTGGAGGCTTCAGAGGAAGAAAGCGGGGCCATCATTTACAGGGTATTCTTGACCCCCCTCATGTTTTCTGCCATCTGGATCGCCTAAAGTCAACATGCAAATGGTGTACCAAACACGGAGAAAAGAAAAGAAAGGAGACAGTTTATGGTTGTAAAGGGTGTAACAAACACTTGTGTAGTGAACGATGTTTCAGGGAATTTCATTCTGATGTTAATCTCTAAGATCAATTTGTTACATAAGTCACATAATCATGCTTGGAAAATTTGTATGAGATGTCACTTGCAGGAATACATAAAACATAGGATTACTGTACATTACAATGACTCAAAGATCAAGGTTAATATTCCTTATTTTTACGCATTATATTTCAAAATTTGAATACCATGTATAGAGGCATATCAAATCTTCTAAATGTTATTTTGGAAGCTAAGATTTTATTTTGTAAATCTCCTTAAGTTTGTAAGTTAAGAATGATGTTGTCTACTCAAAGAGGTAATTTTTTTTTCAATTATGCAACATTGTGCTATGTCATAGATCAAAGTTCAACTTCATTCAAATTTTGAAATGTCTATGAATTATAAAAGTTCAAAGTCTTTGATTTTTTCTATTCTTTTTTTGTCCAGAGTTATAGATAAGATCTAATTAAGTTTCTGCTTGTGTAATTTTATCTTCATATTTACTTGAAAGTATTTACCACTTGTAAACAATTATGATCATTCTTACCAGGGTAAAAAAGTGTGATAAAAAAACAAGAATTGTTCGAGAAACAAATACATGTATAATTTATACCTGCACAACAATATTGGAAAAAAGCTTTAGAATTTGTTATTGTGAAGAAAATAGTTGTTGACTGGTCAGGGGCAAACATTCTATCAAACCAAAAATCACCAGAAGTAATTTACTCTTCAGAGGATAACAGTGAACAAAAATTGTTGTATGAAAAGCAACAATGTAATTAAAATCAGACTTCTTAGATCTGCACCGTATATACTATGTTGAGCGAAGGGTTTTCAAAATCTTGAATGGTTAATATCTTTATATATATTGAATAGTTTGACCTTTGACCTTTTGACCTCCATCTCAAAAGGGGTCATCATGTACTTACTAAGGGGTACCAGTCATGAGGGTACATGTACTAAGTTTCTTGTCTGTCAAGCAAAGGATTTTTCAGACATGGAATGAGTAATACTTGGTCTATGATTGCGAGAGATAGCTGTTAAGCAACGTTATTCTTCCTTTTCCTTACTGGAGCATAAAATGTTGAAATCCTGTATTTAATCCCTAAAGTGCTTAAAATTTGATTAAAACTTATGGTAAACAATATGCTGCTATGTCTCAGCATCAAAATTTACTTACTTTAAATACTTTACTGAACTAAAAAGGTTAATATATAACTAATTGAAGGTTAAATAGAGATTTCTCGGTAATTTGGGCATATTTCGTTGTCATGGCAACAGAAAGAATGTTTTCATTATCATTTTCAGAAACCTCACAATACCTACTTTCAGAATATACATACATTGGTATTTACAAAAATTACAAGAAATACCCGAAAAAATGCATTAAAATCTTGATATCAATTTCTCTAAAAATGCTAAAAATCTTTGCCATGGAAGGGGTTAAATAATAAGTTATCCTATTTGAAAATATGCAGATATTTGATATGATTAAAAAATTGAGATTTCTGTTTTCTTGTATGGAGTGTCAGAATTCAGTCGCAGCCTCGATTTTAAAATTTAGATAAGGAATGAACATGATGAGTCTTTGTCCCAGGTGGTATTTTCTAGTGTTTATAAAAGGATTATTTTTCACTTGTTTTTTTCACTTTTTTTTTTTTGTTTTTTTTTTTTTTTTTTTGGAAGGCAAAAGTTACCAGGCTCGTATTGCTCCCAATCACCTGAATGTTTATCTTAACCTGGCATCACTTGTCAGCAAAGACCCCACCAGGCTACTGGAGGCTGATAAGGTACACATTCTATGTGTAGACAGAGATTAAAACAACAATATCTTTTCCTAAAAGTTTTACTGAGTACAGACTCAAGGATTCTCAGTTAATTTCAATTATTAAATGTTTGGTTACAAAGTAAAGTTTCACATATTCTGTCAAAATAAGCCATTTGGAAATGCATTTATATTATCATGGAGCTTATACATATGAACTTTACTGATTGATGTAGTTTATTGATGAAGTGTACCCAACACTTCAAAGAATTTTTATAATTAGACTCCAAGAAAAATGCAGCCAAATTTACTTATTACCAGTAAACAATGTTTTTTTTTAAATGTTCTTTAAATACAAAGCAATATATTGTAATCTTTTTCACAGTACCTGAAGACAGCTGTCAGTATGAGACCAGACTACATACAGGGATACATCAACAGAGGGGACATCTTAGTGAAACTGGGGCAGTAAGTGATGAAAGGGTGAAAACGCTTCCTTATTGAACTGAACAAAAATGTTGAGTTTGCTTTAAATGAAACATCACTGTGACAAAAGAATTAAAAGATTTATAATATTCTTGTTCTAATTTAATTAAATGAATGTTTAAAATTAGGATAAAATGTTTTTTGTATTTGACAGGAAAGAGGAAGCATTAGAAGTGTATAACCTTGCCCTGAAGTATGAACCTGACAATGCAGATGTTCACTATAATGTAAATATGGCAATTTGTCTCTGTGTCTTTGATCTGTTCACCTTAGTTTGATTTTCTCTGATAAATGAGGCCAAAAGAAAATATACTCTTGTTTCCTGTCCCCTGACCAAAAAAATTAGGGTAAGTAGGTAGGGAAAAAATTTTATTTTGATAAAAAATTTTATTTTCAAAACTCAATGACTGCAGAACATATAGTATGTAATAACAAGAAAATGATATGTTAACACTTTACAGAGCAAGTTTGTGAATAAATACTATAATATAATACTACAGTGGAGTAAAAGACATACTACTCCTTTGGGTAGGATTTCACTGATAAAATCACTATTAATATCACAATTAAACCATCTCTTTATTGCTTTACCTTCACCTTTTGAAAATTTTGTTAAAAATCTAAATTGTGTTCTATTTAATTTTCTTTGGAAATCAAAAGTGGACAAGATAAAAAGAAAACAAATTACTCAAGATCACAAGAGTGGAGGATTGAATATGATTGACTTAAATAACTACATTAAGAGCTTAAAATCATCTTGGATTAAAAAAATACTCAATGGCCAGGATTCTAAATGGAGATCACTAGTTCAAAAATCTTTTAATATCAAAAAGCTATTCAATACTGGTTCAAATTATATTGAAATAATATTACAAAGTATAACTAATGACTTTTGGAAAGATACTTTAATTGCTTTCAAAAATATAGAAGACAAAATGAAAATAGAGTCACGGGAAGATTTTATCACTCAACCATTATGGTACAGTAAAAAACTTAAAATTGACAATAAGCCCATTTTTTACCCCAAATGGTTTATCTCAGATTTGTTAGATGAAACAGGATCTTTTTTAGAATTAGAGGATCTAAAAGCAAAATTTAATATAGAAACCAACTTTTTAACATATGCAAGTTTACAGAAAGCAATAAAAGAAGCAATGGCTGTAGAAAAAGTAAACAAAGAAAGATTAAACCCAAGGCCCATTCTACCTTTTCATTTAAAATTATACTGTCTATGTAAAAAAGGAACAAAAGCTATGTATAAAATTTTGAATACAGAACACATAGTACCTTTTTCAAAAGTAAAATAGAGTAAACATTTTGAAATTCAAGATTCCCTATGGGAAATAATATACAATATTCCTTTTCAATGTACAAAAAGTTCTAAATTGCAATGGCTGCAATTCAGAATAAATCAGCATATTTTGGTTACAAATAAAACGTTATATAAAATAGGTTTGAAGGATACTAAACTATGTAGCTTCTGTGAGACATGTGAGGAAACAATTTTTCATATTATGTGGGAATGCCAGAAGGTTCAGGAGCTTTTACATAGTTTTACTATTTTCTGTGAAGCTCATAATGTAGAGTTTCCAAAAGATAGTGCTAATTTCATTTTTGGAAATCCAAATCCCAACAATAGTGAATTAAATACAATTTTTTTATGTATTAAATTATTTATATATAGAAATAAATGTCGAAATGAGGTTTTGAGATTACAAGCATTACATGGAGATATTAAAACATTACTATCTACGATGAAATATAGTGCAACAAAGAATAATCAAATTAATGAATTTAACACTAAATGGAAAGACTGGCTTTCACTCATGTAAGACCCTGAAACCAGAAACCTGAAGACTTTTTGCAATGCTTGGACATACATATGCCACAACTTTATTCCTATGAACATGCTCTAGCTTCTTTACCATTTCTCAACCCTCTTTTTCTTTCTCTCTTCCCCTCTTTCTCTTTCCCTTTTCAATTGTCACTATTATATTTTTTTGTATTTGTTTGTTACATGTATTAATGATGTATTGATATTGATATTGTAAACACGATGATGTGACAATTGATATTAATAAAAAAAAAAAAGTTTGTTAATAAAGATTTATAAAGTAAAGGTATCCTGTACACTTATGATGTATTAGTTCTGTAAATATTGTTGGCCGACTTTAGTATTTTAGGAAAATAGTAACCCAAAAAATGTAAATGTAATAGAAACTTTTAGGGTCGGAGGGTAAAAATGTAGGGTAGGTCGGGTGACAGGAAACGAGAGTATTTTTTATTTTGGCCTGATTGTAAAATGTACATTTCTTTGATATTCACTGATATAAATTAAATGATGTGTACTTGTTCATTTCTGTGATACTTACTGATAACTGATAAGTACTTGTTCATTTCTTTCAAATGGATACTTGGATACTTATTGATAACTGATGTGAACATGTACATTTCTTTCAAATCAATACAACTGATAACTAACGTGTACATGTTTGTTCCTTGTTTCTTTATCAGATTGGAGTGGTTTTACTGGAGCTAGGACAACCAGAAGAAGCTAGGAAGAGTTTTGAAACAGCTCTTATCCATGAACCCGACCATGAGGTGTGCATTACTTAGGGATGGGTATCGCCAAAAATTTCGTAACGCGATATATCATGATTTTCCCCAAAATTTCACAATAATATCAGGATATTTTTAAAATTAATTTTTACAATTGTTTTAAATGAATAGTCATTATTTTTCTAAAAAATATACTAGAAAAACAAAATTTCACTTTTTTGATATCTCTATTTACCTAAAATTAATCATTTTTGGATGGTAAGATGCCGTTCTTTTCACCTTTTACCACAATTTTAGACTTTCAGTAGTTGTTACTTGAAAGAATGAATTAACAAATAAATGAATAATTTTTGGACTTTATAATATGTACCTAAATACCGGTATTTAGGTCTCCATATCATGATATATATCACACAATGAAAAATCGCGATATACCGGTATACCCATAAAATCACACATCCCTAGTATTTATATGCATGTTTTATGTTCTGTATTTGTAGAATTGTCATAGATAAGTTTGATTGGTGCCATATTTTATGTTGATGTGACAATTCAGAAATATCTTGCTGTTAGAGTCATAGAAATGTTTCCAAATTAAATTTTTGTCATAGAAAAAAAGCAAACATTCACCATTTGTCCTATCATTTCAGCAATCACTTTACAACTCTGCGATAATGATTCAAGAGTCTGGAGAACCGAGACAATGGCCTGAAGCCATTAGAAGGTAGAAGTATAGACAGGCTTTTTATTTTGCACTGATGTAATACTATTTGAAAGATACCATGATTTTTTTGGAAATGGGGGGGGGGGGTGAGAATTTCTGACCTTTAGCAGAACTTTTGATTTGCTTGTTAATTTGTTCCAAATATAAAACTTTGCTGTGATTATGTCTATTTATTGGTGTATGTATGATTAGAATGGTTTGAAATAAGATTGCATCATTGTTTGTTTATTTATTTCCAACAAGTGTAATATTTTAATTGACTTTTTTCATCGTGCAGACTTTCAAAGCTTATTAAGAAGGATCCTAAGGAACCCAAGTACCATTTTACCCTGGGGATGATCCACATGGACATGAAGGACTACCCGGAGGCCGAGAGGGACTTCAAGAACTGTATCAAGGTTAGAGATTTTATTTTAGCATAATAAATGATTGTCAATATGCTGAAGAGTTCTAATGAATTAGTAGTATTATTTTGAAATTAGAGTTATTTCCCTTTAGATTTGATCTGAAATTGACTGAATCTATGGTATACTATACATTCTTTACAAACTCAAATATTCTAAACCTTAACATTAGTTAGCTAAGTACTCAGTAACATACTTAAAGAGGTTTGTAGCAATATTGTATTGTTTGATATCAGATATTGTAAAAGGATGAGTGGGACATATTGTACAGACATTCATTGCGAAACTTTTTTTTAGTATTTGATACTTCATATATGAGTTGCGTCAAGCGAAAAGGGACCTATGGACATAAATGTAATTGCGTCACAATACTGTCTGTAGCAATGTCATAAAGGATGAAGCGGCGAAAGCCATATGGACTTCTGTATCTTCTCATCAACACCGTCACCTTTGGCGCAACACTCTGAGGTTTGAACACTGGCGTAATAAAATGTGAAGATAATCAACAGTGGTCATTTTCAAAACTAATTGGAGGTCTTATAATATTCATTGCCTAAATTTATTGAAATAAATTAAAACTAAACATGTTAACTTTGGTTTAAACTGATGTTGGTAACTTCAAGTCAAAAATTAAGAGAGATGATTTAAAAATACAGTAGTTCCAGACATTTAGAGCTCATAATCTTGCATAATGTTGTATAATTAAATGGTTTGATTACCACCACCCCTACCCCCCCCCCCCCCCCCCCCCCCCCCCCCCCCACAAACACACACACCCGCACACCTTTGCGCGAGCACACTTTTTTTGGATGTGCTAATGTTCATTTTATGTTATTACGGAAAGGGAGGCTTTCAAGGATAAATTCCAATTTTTTTTCGTTATTCTCTCGATATTGATTTCCTTTATTAAAATTTTTCTTTTAATTAATTATTTTTTTTTGTTTCAATTTTTCTTGTTCGTTTTTGTTTTTACGTATTAATTTACTAGTAATTTCTTTTTTTGTTTTCACCATAGGCACTTTGGAAATACAATGGCACATGCACCCCCCCCCCCCCCTTCTCTAAAAAAAGATTGCACCTATATATGATCAATTAATTAATTGCCGGATCATTAATTGTCTTGTTATTCATATCATCAGTCAAGAGTTGGTCAAACAGTATCTCAATAGTTCCGTTTTCTTTTTCACACACTGTAGATGTATTTGCAGAAGATTATAAGAATTTCATATTTGGAAGTTATGCATCCCCTATGTTGATCAATATTGCCATAGACCTATAATAATAATAATAATAATAATAATAATAATAATACTTTATTTATAGAAGGTAACCCGATTAGTGCAAGCACTAGTCTTCCTCGGGGCCCTCTTTATAACACATATACAATGTATATACACAATAAATACAAATCACAATAAGGAGACAATAAAAAAAAAAAAAAAAAAAAAAAAAAAAAAAAAAAAAAAAAAATGGACAGTACATGTATGTTACCAAATAAATAAATAAATAAATAAAACATACACATTTCAGCATAGAGAGAGAAAAAAAAATCACGTAGAGCCATTGCGTTTCACAAGCAAAAAATTTTCAACGCTTTTTTTAAATATTGTAAGGGATTGGGAATTCCTTATACTTATTGGTAGCTCATTCCAGATTATAACTCCTGAATATTGTAAAGAATTTTTAAATAAGTTAGTTTTATATTTTGGTAATCGCAGTTCGGAGTTTGTTTCTGAGCGTAACGTGTATGATCCAGAGCTTTGAAATTCAAAAAGATTATGCATATAATCCGGAGACATACCATTAAATATTTTGAACATTAGAATGCTTTTCTGTAAATATAAAAGTTCATAAACCGTTAACCAGCCTAAAGTGTTAAATAAAGGCATTGAAGGTGTATCATATTTTTCATTTAAAATAATCCTAGCCGCTCGTTTTTGTAATCTGTAGACTCTATTCATGTGCGTTTGAGAACAGTTGCCCCAAATGGACAGACAATATAAAATTGATGGTAGAATAAAAGCATTATAAAATAGTTTTCTAGTATGCATTGGAAGAAACTTTTTAATTTTTCGTAAAGTGAATATTTTATATGTAAGAGTTTTGCAAACTGCATCTACATGACAAGTATATTGTAGATTATGATCAATTTGAATGCCTAATAATTTGTGCATTTCTACATTTTCAAGAGTATGTCCAGAAAGTTGTAAATGAAAATTAACATTTTCTAATTTAGATTTCTTTTGTTGTGTTCCCATTAACATACACTTTGTTTTCTCAGTATTTATAATCATCTGATTTTGTTGGCACCATTTTTGTAGTTGATTGAGTTCATGATTTAGAGTTGTTTCAATATGTGAAATACTATT
>PRKT01000134.1:352461-365629 GCA_003671525.1 Saccostrea glomerata | reverse complement strand
TTTTTTTGATATCACTCGGAGCTCATCGGATGGCTCGTACCTGTTTGAATGGAGCGAGGCGGAGTCAGCCGATTGTACAAATGCATGATGAGCTATCTATTACAAAATAATGCTGAGAATAAATCTAAAGAAATCTCTTCCGATGGCAGCGTGTATACGTATATAATATTATTTGGATTTTCAGGGGATGAGACCCATGCATCTTACACCATTTAAACATAGATTGCCTTGTTCTCTTTGATACAGTTGATTATGAATTAAACTGATTATTTACATGTACATGTAACTGTGTATCAAATGTGTAGATTGTACATTTAGAATGTCATCCAGAACCATTGACTTGGTCAATAAAATATTGCATGAATCAACGTACTAAGAAGAAAAGTTTATACATGTGTTAATTATATATTAACGATTTTACTCTTAGAGTGTGAATTTAACATCTGACTTTTATTGTTGTCCGACTAATTGTTTTGCATTAAGCCGAGATATCTACATAACTTAGATATTTTTATCGGTATATTTTAGTGCTGAGCAAATTCAATTCCATAATATTTTTAACATGAGAATAAAATACAAGATTTTCTCTTTACAAAATTGTACAACATACGATATTTAACTTAAACAAAATGTAAACAATTGCAAGCGAAGTAACGTGTCTTTGTTCCATGGCTAGTACAACGTGCCGGGCTCATTCTTGAAGAAAGGCCTAACCCCCATTTCCCCAATGTACAAAAAAATCTCTTTCACTGATATATAGTAAAGTCATAATTATTGATACAATGTGTACCGGTATATTTTATTTGATTTTAGCGTCTTAAATCACTGACGTATACTAGGCAAGTAACATCGTAAGAAGGGGGGGGGGCAAACACGTTAAATCTAATTTAAATTGGGGAACTTTCCACATTTCGATATAATGTTCAATTGAAATAAAATTAAAGGACATTGATTTTGAAAGAAGTGTGATATAATTGATAAGTAAAAAAAATAATAATAACAATGCCTGTAAGCTGCACCCCCCCTAAAAACAATTGTTCAGGGAAGTACAACTAGTATGTCATTTCCAAAAAAAAAAAAATACATGTACATGTAGGTACTTGGTAAGGGTATGTTTTTGTGGAGGTAAGTTTGCTGATATAGCGAGACGGAAAAAAAATACTTTGACCGGGATTTATCCTTACGACCTTACTACATGAACATAATTATTCATTTAAGTCCCTTGCAAGCAATCGTAAATACTCGGTCATTTCTGTGAACATAAATTATTTCTCCCTTTGAAAATTTCCGAGTTGTTACGAATGCCTTGCAAGATAACTTCCAAGTGGGAACTTGTTTGGTTTTGTACACATGGTCAGCGGTCTATCCACTTGTGAAGGATCCTTTTAAATGCCAATTTTTCAGAGATTATTTAAAAGCATGAATTGTTCATATTTATGTTGAAGAAAAAAGATGAAATGATGTCGTTGAATATATTCTTTGAAAATGTACAACTTGCTTAATTATTTCAATATTGGCCAACATATACATATAGAAAAAATTGTCGTTTTTTTTTCTTCCTAACAGCCTTAAGCTTATCGCTATTTTAGAATATATACGATCACATAGATGCTAAAATTAGGGGGGAGGCATGGAAAAACTTAAATACATGTAGAAAAAATAATTTCTAACGAATACAAAAGGGTTATTTAGTAACTATATCGCTCCAAATATCAATAACGTTATGTGACGTTATTCAACGTTTTATAGCGTTATATCTTTTTAAAATTGCTTTGTTTTCATTTTGAGTTTAAATTAGAATTTAGAAGGTATACAATAAAAAATTTGGTATCAAACTATCCAGAAAAACTAATTCTTTCAGAATCGGTGAAAAAACGATTTTCAAAAATTTTGTCACGAAGGTCCCTTTTCGCTTGACGCAACTCATATATCATCTATTTAATACATTAGTTTAAAGGAGCTCAGAGACAAAAAGAACCATTGTAGTTTTTAGCTCACCTCAACGAAGTTGGGGGAGCTTATGTAATACCCTCGGCGTCGGCGTCCCAGGTTAAGGTTAAGTTTTTTGGAGCAGTTTTCTTTTTAAGTACTTCTATGTCCTATATTGATTAGACATGCATGGAAGATGGTTCTAGTGTGTTTCATTGTACCAGTCAAAGTTTCAGATGCTGCAATTTCAGCAAAGGAATGACCAGGTTAATGTTTTTGGAGCAGGTTAACATTTTTGGTGCAGTTTTTGGTGTAGGTTTCATTTCCAAGTAACTATAAGCCGTATGTTGACCAAACTTGCATGGATGATACATCTAAGGATGCACACTACCAGGCTTGCTTCGGATGCTGAATCTGACCTACATTTTGCGGTTGAGTGAACAGGTTAAAGTTTTCATCAAGAGATGAAAATTCTCAAATTTGCTTCAGATGCTGGATTTTGATTACATTTTCATGAAGAAGAATTAGTTTAAATTGTTTATGTAGGTCTATTTCAAAGTATCAGATCAAAATTGCTTAAATATTTTCATTTTTGGAATGTACACTTTTTGTTGGTTAATTGTGTGACTTTGCCTTACTTAAAGACAGCATTCATTGAGGTGAGCTCTGTAATCTCTGATTACCTATGTTTTTAAATGATTTTGCTTATGCCTGTCATTTGGTGACCTTTTATTCACTCTTACCCACATGGCAGACACCTTTATGTGACTTTTATATCAGTGAGGACTTACGGATTAAGATTTAAAAGAAATTAACGTATGATATAATAATGAAATAAACCAATGCATCTGTGGTTGTCAGTAGGGTTTGATCGCCAGTGGTCAGATAGTTCAGTCGGTAGAGCACCTGAGCACCTTTCAGGGGGCCCGGGTTTGAATCCCAGTTTGGTCCGCTGCAATTTTCTCCTCTTGCGTTGCACATCAATAGTTTCTTTTTATTCTCTCAGTTTGACCCCTTCTTCAGGAGTGCTTTATTTAACCTGGCTCTGATGTTGAACAACAACTTAAACCGACCACTAGACGCCATTCCTTACCTGGAAACTCTCATTGAGGTGAGTACATTCATTGTAAGGACAGATTAAATGTGATTATATATAGTTAATTTATTGGTTTAGAGAATTTAACAAATTGCCTATGCAGTAATTAAAGGAAAATCATTTAATTTGTAAGGGAACATAACAGATTGCCTCTGCAGCATATCTAGAGTTTCACCGAATTGCCAAAGTAATTACTTTCAAAAAATTTTTTCATGCATATAAAATGACACTTTCACCATAAATGCTAGTGAAGAAGGTCTTGCAAGCTTTCTGAATTTCAATTTTTCTACATAGTTAATAAAAATTCAACTTACTAGAATACAAATTACATCCTGCTTCATTTAATTTTATGTAGAATGAACACTTCAAGGTATTATTAAGCTATGTTGTTTTTAATTGTATGGATACATGTATCTATTATCATGATAAATATAGAGAATTTAATATGTAGTACATGTATGTATGCTTGTGTAAGTTACTTGTATAAGAATTAATCATAATAAGCTTTGTTGTGCTTTACAGTGATTTTTTTTCTCTCCAAATTCTGAGTCAATAAAAGTGTGCATAACCATATACCTGATGTAACCAGTATGGAAATTAATTTACGATACTTTACAAAGCATTCCTTGATTGCCTCTTACTATTGCATTAAATACATGTATTGCCTGATTTACATGCAAACTCTGATTGTGACATTAATAAATGATAAAAGTTAAATGATTAATTGTGTGTTTCTTCCAAACATCAGTATTTTTTAATAGTGTAACAAAAAGTACATGTACTTCCAATTTTTAACATTCCAAGCTTTAATGTTCAATTACTTGAATAAAAAGTGCTCCTGCATGAATGTGAAAAACACATAATTAATACTTGGAAATAAAATTTTATAACATTTGGTAAACATTGTTTAAAAATATTAAAATAATTGATCTCCAGGATCAAAACTTTTGCCTATTTCAAAATCATCCAGGTTTTATTAATTTGATTAATTTCATTGCAGCATTACCCAGAACATACCAAAGCCTTACTTTTGATGGGAGACATTAACGTGAATGCCCTCAAAAAGCTTGACGAGGCAGAGAAGAACTTTGCCCGCGTGGTGCAGCTGGAACCCAAAAATGTGCAGGCCCACCACAATCTGTGTGTAGTGTACGTGGAGCGTGGCGACCTGATCCGTGCGGAGAAATGTCTGACGGCGGTCCACAACATGGCGCCCACTGAACAGTACATCATTAATCACCTCAACATCGTCAGAACCAAACTCAACGAACTGATTAAAAAACGACAGGAGGAGATGAAGAATCAAAAACCAGTCCGACCTCTAAAACGCCAACCTCCAGCACACAACCCATAGCTCGCATTTATTTACATGAATAGTCCCAGAGGATGATGAATAGATTTTGATTTTTTTTTATTTCAGTTTTGTTAATGACTCACATGTGTGGCAAAAGTATATTATATTTTAGAAATCTGAGGGCTTATTCATTTGAAAATGTTCAGAGTGCTTAATAGTTTATATTTTGAAGAAGTCCTTCAAGTATAAAGTATTAGGTATATGAAAAAATTATGTCAATTTATTTGCGCAATTGCATAGTTAAATGAATTAATTCAGTTCTACCTGAAAAAAAAATGAGAAGAAAAAGGAATAATTTAGATGTCTGATCTCTGACAATTGCTCTTTTAATAAAATTGATAATTGGTTTACTTAAAAAAATTATAATTATATTAAAATATGAAACTTTAATACAGATGCAGTATATATAAACTTAAGTTATGCTGCTTAAAAGTTTTTCACTATTTTCGCCATATTGTTGCCTTTGGCATGTGTTTTTTTTTTTTTTTTTTTTTTTTTTTTTGTTTTTTTTGCCATTTTGATATTTTTTATTTAAACCAATCACCTAAAAAGAAGAGGATTTATTTTCTTTAATCTTTGCAATTATATATCTTTACAAATTTGAATTGAATTGCAAAGTACCTTAAAAATGGTTGTTATGAATATAGTATATGCTTGTTTTGTTTATGTTTATACATAGTGCTCATTTATTCACAGAGATTAATAGATAAATCTGAGATTTAGTAATAGTATTTTGGTATTAGCATTTTTTTAGGCTTTTTTTTTTTGCCTGCATGGCTTGATATTTTAGCAGTGTGATTCTCTTTATTTACAAGATTTAGATGGTTTTGATTGCATCATGCAAATGTAGATGATATATTGTGTGTATGATCCATGTTTTGGTTGTGACTATTAGTTATCAGAAATCATGATATTTGAAAGTTTATAATATTGCTCAAATTTTTCACATGTACAAGACAACTCATATCTCAGTATCACACGTATTTATAATCATGCATTTTTCATCATCTCGCTATTTATTGTTTTATTTTTTTTTTTAGATATTAACATAATTTGTTTGATTTGCTGTTATGCAGAGCTTGAACTTTACCTTTATATCTTGAGTACATGTACTAGACCGAAATAATAGAAATTAGATGTTTCAGATTTTCTGTTGCTTCTCAAATATCAGTTTTACTGTGAGATGTTCGTGTAGATGCGTAAGCATTATGATTGATATTAAATGCATGTGTATTTATTTCATCTAAAGAATATATAGTGCAAGTGATTTTGTAGTGCATTAATGATGTGTACAAATTCAATTTAAATGTAAAGCATCTTAAAGTACAGTATTTTAGGGAAAAAGATATTACCATGTATTTGTATGTGAATTTTGGGCATTTGTGAAACTTGTACACTAATAGTTGAAAAATATTTGATGCACTAATTTATTTGTTTTAATTAAAAACTACAGAAAATGAAATACAAAAAAATATTTCACACAGAAAAATCATTGAAAACCTTTTTTATCAAGGATCCATACATCTTACTCTGTTTCTGATAACTGAACAACATGTCACAGATGTACCATGTGCCATACCAGTGCACTTTATTTTGATAAAAAAAAAGAAAACAAACAAAATAATGTTACACAGATGTATTTGAATTTTATCTTCTTTTCTGCTCTTATTTACTGAAAATCAATTTCATATTTTAAAGATTTTCTACATGAAGTTTATTTTGTGTGTAATTTGTTCTTATACAGATAGGTCAGATTTAGATTTAATATTTCTTTTATTAGCTAATATATAGATGCACAAACAAATAATTATTTATACATCAATATATATATATATACCAGTATACACGTGAATCACTCATACAGGATGAAAGCAAGTTATATAAATCTCAGCATTACATATTTTATTTAGTATTTGTAAAAAATGATATTGTTAATGATATGTATACATGTACATGAATCGTTGGTTGTGAGACTTGAGAAAATTCCTTTTTGATAATCAAATATTATTGATTGATTATCAAAAAAATGGAAAAGAAAAGTTTGTTATAGGTAATGAGCATAGTTAAAGTATAGTAATAAATGCCTTGAATTACAAATTTTGATTTTTTTAATGGTCTATTTAGTTCCTTGCCAATTCATTTTGTCACAAACTTACACTCCAGTTAAAAAGTCATCAACCAAAGAATTCTTTTTTTCCCCCTGGTAATGTCATCTGAAATATTAATGGTACTTATTTTTGCCTTATTCAGATTTATCTAATGTATGTAGTCGTGTAAATGAAGTTAAATGTAAAGATAACAAAGCGTAATCCTGTTAAAAACATGCTTAAAAAATTACACTACCTGAGAATCAAAAGTCTAATTCAAAAAAATAAACAGCATATATAGACTTTTGAACACCTCAGAAATTTGAGCATGTGCCATGAAGGAATAAACATCCCTGACAACTTGTCACACTTGCTGTGTGCTTGAGGAACCTGTATTTATTGTCATTATCAGGTAATCGAAGAAATCCGTAGACAATTCAGTTTGAAAATAATGACCTATGAATAAATTTTAAAGAGTTTAAAATTCTCAATATGTCACCCTAATGAAAAATCAGTTTCATGTTGTGATTTATTTTAATTAAGTTCCTTTTTATAACATGGAAAAAATGAATATTGTTAATGAATATAACATTTACAAAATGAAGGCCACAGCAAAATATTTTTCCATGTACAGGCTTTTGAAAAAAACCTTGCTTTATAAGAATATAAACACAGGTATGTTAAACTGTAACAATGGTGCACAGTTGGTACCCATGACAATTCAAATATAAATTTTGTATGACGGAATTCATACGCTACATACATGTATTAGATAATGTCATGAGGAACTCGGAAATCTTGTATGAATCCCCTGTTTTTATGCTCAGCTGGACAGATACCAGAAGAGCTTATGCGATAGTAATGTGTCCAGTCTATTCGTCTATCTGTAAGTAAGTAAACAATTTTTCAAAATGCAAGCCCTCATGCAGTTTTTGTCTAATTTCAAAATAACTCGGCAGACATGCAGGTACATGTGTATTATACATTGAATTACAGGACTGGATTCTAAAAATCAGTTTTCGATTTGGATGAAAGATGTTGTCTATAATTATACGCAAAAACTAAAACTTCTATGACATACATTGAAAAGACTACTCCTCCAGTTTAAGTCTGATTTTTTTTTTGAAAATTGCAGTGGTATCTCTATGGTATATACAGTGGACATTGTTTGTTTCAAACACCTTAAATGGAAGATTTTGTATTTTCAGATAATTTCATATTATCTTCAAATTATACATGCACAGAGAAAAATATCTCCGAACGTGAGAATGTAATCTTTTAGAGGAAAACATCTGCACTTATCTACAGATATATTTGACCCTTAACAAAAACCTTAAACGTCGCACTGTTTCTTTTTGACTGTTGGAATACAAGTCATGAGGACAATCATATGCATTCTTTTACTATGTGGACTAGGTAATGCACAATTCACTAATCCTTACACTGCAGAGCAATGCGCTTCCAGACTGGCTTGTTCGCTGAATTACAGCAAAATATTCGATTCCAAAATCAACGAAATGACTTATCACCATAACTTAGATCTGTACGCACTTCGCAACTATGTTAATGGAAAGCTACTACCCCTTGAACATGAAACGGAAGTTCTAAAATCGAATACCTCCGCCATGTTGGAAAGTTTTGGGCGGGAAATTTCAAACACTCACACCATGATGAATCACGATCGGGAATTCATGAGCAATCTTTCTTATGGCCTGAACGCTCTGGGTAAATCTCTTCACGGCGAGATAGCGGTCCGTATGGATGATGTCCATCGCCTGGCAGTGGAGGTCAAGGACGTTCAGCATACACTGACATTGCTGCAGACGCAGATTAATGAGTTAAAGGGAAATAACGCGACTGGGAAGATACTACCATTTGTACAACCGGCACAAGCTTGCAAAGGTATATTGGTGGGGTTTATCAATTTTAGAAAATCTTCTTGCATAATTATTGTTTTTATTCTCAAAGGGGCCTTGAAAATGGAAATAGGGAAATCTGCATTAAAGATATGACTCAATAAGAAAAAGATCAATGTATTCTGAACATTATGTCAGACCAAGATAAAGTTATTTTATGCATCATTTGCATGAATTTTGGGAAGAAAATAACAGTGATTTCTTTTCATTAACACATCACTGTCTTTGAATATTTTCCTTAGAGTGGTACCCTTTGCTGAAAATAAACTAAATTAATTTGTTATGAACACTTTCATATGTTGAACATTTTTCTAAATCTATTTTTTCATTAGTGTTGTAGACTTCATTACATTCCAAAAAATATTTTCATTTGCTAGCCGATAACGCCACAATAGATGAACTAATTGAGCTAAGAAAAAACAACACTTTCTTGGAGAGGGTGTACAAGTTTGCCACGGCCTCCTTAAGGAACTTGACATCAGTCGTTGCAGCCCGAGATAGGAAGATCTTAGCCTTACAACGAGAGATACAGTCTTTGCAAAGTCAATCCTCCAAACCTCTCATATCCAGGTATGAAAATAATTAAGTCAAAATCCAGAACCAGTTAATATTGTCAAGACTCCAAGATAGATCAAAAAGTCTTGAAAAGCGTTTCTTTTAGAAATCCGATAGATTTTTTATGGGAATTCCACCCTTCCCCTAAATGCATTTTATTTTCGCACCAGGAACAAGAAAACAAATCAGCTATACCTTCTTTTTTTTAAATTAGCTACATGAACAATTCACCATCGCTCATGTACATCGAAATTGTTACCCAGTATTTATACCCAGTATTTATTTTTATGCCGTCTTATCATTTTTAAATATAAAGCACCTGTGATACCCCCCTTGGAATGGCCAATGGAACAATATCCGACTCTTCCATCACTGCCAGCGAGTCTCACGTTAACTACAGCCCCGCCGGGGCTCGCATCAACAGCCCGACTGGTTGGTACACAAATGACAAGTCTGTGTCACATGACTGGATCCAAGTGGATTTAGGAGAGAAAAAATACGTCACAAAAATAGCCACTCAGGTATGGATTGGTAATTCAAAGTTTGTTTGGATCATTCTTTGCACTTAGCTACATGTAGTTCATTCACACAGTTTGTTCATTGTATTATCGTAGACATCGAAACAAAGTAATTCTGAAGATGAGTAGTGGCGTATTTCCGAGTTCAATACTGTAGACGACCAATCACATGCGTTTCCGAATATAACTTTTATTCAAGAGGTTTATTCAAAGAAGTTTGTATTTGCTAACAAAAAGCCCAATTTCTAATCCAATTTTTTCATCAGGGAGCCCCATGCTGTGATGTTCGAGTGACAAATTATACCATACAATACTCTCCTGATGGTGTTAAATGGAGGGACCTCCAAGAAAATTGCCAGAAAAAGGTACATAGCATGTAGTACTTGTACAGCTTTTACAGTTTGGATGGATGATCTATATCATTTTAACTAATGAGGACTTTTTTTGTTTACTAGATAACTTTCCATTTCTCTCCTGCTCTTCTGTCTTGATTTCGACACAACCTCTTCAATAAGATTGAGAATTATTAATATTGATTTGTTAATTATTTTACAGTACTTTGATGGTAACACCGACCAGACTTCCATCAAACTTCAGAACATTGATCCGCCTCTTCTAGCACAACATCTTAGATTAAATGTTCTAGATTTCAACAGGAAATCCAACAATGCGAACAATTATGTGGGCATGCGCTTTGAGCTGTACGGATGTTCCTTCAGGCCTTAGTATTTATCAAACGAATAAAAACAAAAGATTTTCAAATGTTTTGTTTATCTGTTAATTGATGAGAAAGTATTCATAGAGAAATATATTTACCAATCTATGAATGGAAGACGTTTACAAAAGGCAAACCGTACACACTGTACCCCATGTCCTTTGCCATTTTTGCCAACCCTTCTGTTTCGATATGCCTCTTGTACAGAGTCTCTGGAAAGCGAAGTTTATTCCTGTGACAATCCGCCTTTACCAGTAAGCTACAACCACCAACGCCATCAATAGGAACAGCCCGTTTACCCTCACCTCGTAAATGAGGGAGGTATATTTTAAGAGACGGGCCGTATCCCTCTACAACAAGCTGGTTCTTTGGAAATCTATCTTGTTTATGCAAAGATTCAGCCGTTTCTCTCCATGTATTTTTATCATAAATGCGCAGGCGCTCACTTCTGTCTTTAAACAGACAAGAGGCTGAAACTATGTCCTTATTTGCGTGAAGCATTTGTTGAATTAAATCCGGAGGGACAGTTTTAATGTCTGAATCTAACCACAGGACGTAATCTTCGTCCTTCAGAGCTGCGTCTAGAAGCAAATTTCTAGCTTTTGCTAGATGGCTTCTCCTTTGAAGCTGCTTTGCATATGAATGTTCATTTGCCCAACTTCTCCTAACTTGACCAGTGATGTTGAAATGGTGAATATCTACTCGGCGGATGCCAAGGGTTTTTAATTGTTCCGCCACTACAAGAGTTTTGGCGAAGGTTTTATCTTGACTACCATCCTCACCAAAGGAAACAGACAGCAAGTGTCTAGGGTAATCTAAACTTTTAACAAGGTTTAAGTATCTCTCCATATCATCTTCACTGTTTTGAATTGGTGTGAGAATCAGGACGAGAAAACCTTCACACAACGTCTTATTTAGCCATGTGAAATGCTGCATAACCTCCAACGACAAAGGTTCCACCGTGTCATTTTGGAGCGAATGTTTTGGCACGTTTGGTAAATTCCATCTCATATCATCAGCTGTGTCATTATAAAAACATAGACTCTTATCGGTTACTGATTTGCGTTTTGTGGTCCAGTTCTTTTTACCAAGCAACAGATAAAAATACACATATAAGCCCATCCACACTGTGATTACCAATAGCAACACAGCAGATGGTCTTCTGCAAAACACAGAAAAATGAAATTAGAGAAATACTTCTTCAGTTATACAGGTGAAAAATCTTATTCAAACTGCATAATTACTCAAATGATAGTAAAAGATACCGGTATTTGGAGTGTTAAATTTTTTCGCTTAAAATACAAATGAAATGCTTCATAGATGAGATAAATTTCATTCGATATTAATATTGAAATTAAATGGAAAATCATTAAGGTAAACTTACCGGATGCTCATAGTTATGGTAACATTTCTGTACTCGGGTTCAATGCCCACCACGTAAACAGATAGTAAGGATAAAAGTCACGAGGGTTAACGATAGATAATGATAAGTCTTTATTAAAACATATAAATGCATATGGGATTCAGACGCATTTATCGGTCTTTCTCTTTTTGACAAAGGTATTGCATTTGGCATGTATACCGGTACATGTTATAACGTTTTGATTGAAACAGGTCACCCAATGCTTAAAAATTGTCGTAGTTTAAAAGATTTCCCAAAGACAGGAGTCAAATAATTTTATCAAGATATTTAACATAATAAAAACTTAATGTCTATATGTCCCTATAAATTCATAACGCCGTGAAACAGATCATTCGCTGTACATGAGGAGGCATTTTAAACAACCGTCACGATCGATTGAGATTGCTGCTGTTCGGTGTATTGAGAACTTTCAAAACGAAATTTATTTGAACATATTAAAATTCTGTTTTGAAAAGAATTTTTTAAAGCTCAATGTTTACCTTTTTCAAAAGTTCACAGACTCCATCTATTAAAATAAAATTACATGTGCACTTGTTCTATTCAGTCAGTACGGTTCAGAGCTTCTAGCTATCATTTATAAATAATATAGAAAATTAAAGAACTAGGTGAACCGCCCTCTTGTCAATAACCGGAAAATAAATTGTAAAAATAAAATGATTTCCACATGAATAATTTCCGTTTTCTGCATGTCAAGCATTTTGTTGTTCTATAAGACTTTAAACAATATAGCTCTACGTGCAAGCAGACCAATTTTTAATTATTGCAAAAAATGAACAACACATTACAACATTATTAGTCGTCCAACAATGTTTATTCATATGATGCGTCTTAGGAAACTGCATAACAAATTACACGTAAATTTACTAATAAATTTATTTGACCTCAAATAATAAAAACTATACATCTACTCACATATGTGTGAACAAAAAGATTTCTTGTATACAGAAATAAAACTCACCACAGAGTCTGCGAAATCCGTCATATAGTTATAGACAATACCATAAAACAAAATTAAAGGAAGAAGGGCGACCCCGGGTTTTAAATAGCTAGCTTTTCCTATTAATTTCATCTAGAAACTAGTGCTAATTGTAACGGGGACCGTTACAGATGTTCCCCAAACGCTCCCCAACTCCCTTTTGGTGCCATATTCCCTGTAAGCTTCATTTAATAAGACAACCTCTATGCATCTGAGATTTTAACAACATTAACAAAGAAGTGTACAAAAATCATTTAAACGTTAGCATTGCACGCGTGCACATGTGAATGCATTTGCGTCATGACCATATCATCTTGTCTACACAATCTATATTTTTAATATACTGAATATTAAAGTATTTAATCCAAAATTATTTTAAAAAATACGCTCATTCAAGTGTATGTTTTATTTTACTCATTTCACGTGCACGCACGTGCATACATGAGCATCGTGACCATACCTTCTTGTAGAAGTCCTTTACATCTATCTATGTTCTAAATTCCACCCCGTTTGGGTGAAAACTAAGGGAGTTATAGCTGTTTAAAGTTTCAGCCAATCAGATTGCAGCACATGTACACGCACGTGTATGCATGTGCATG
>PRKT01000134.1:308504-349245 GCA_003671525.1 Saccostrea glomerata | reverse complement strand
ACATTTTGTGTTCAATAATTGTTCAGAAATTCTTATTCGTTTTTGAGCTATTAGCAAAAGAAATTTTTAGGGGCCATCCCTTCAACTCCTTAATGGGGACGTTTAGCAAAAAATGAAAGGTTGCATATTGTTTAGAACATTATTTTGAACATATTTCGTTCAATATTGCTTATCAAAATATTTCTCCCTTTCGAGATATAAAGCATCAAAGATTTAGCATTCTGGCCCCTTGTGGCCCCTAATTATGTACCACATGATATGAATATCATAATATATGGTTGTAGATTGTTAAGCTCAACATTTTTTGTTCAGTAATATATACCAAAATATTGATTGTTAAAGAGTTATCGATTAAAGACTTTTGGCCCCTTTTTGCCCTTAATGTGATGAGTCAGCGCTTTTTTCTTGGTATAATATGAAAGATCTTGATGTTTTGCACAAATGATGTTCAGTATGTTTTAACAAAATAATTATACTTTAAAAGATATGAAGCAAAATGTCTTAAAAAATCAGTCATGATTCGTGTCCTAAATTTTGACCCCTACCGAGCTTCCATACTAGAAACTTCCGGAAAATTTCCTGACCCAGGTGCAACATGGCAACATGTCCTCTATTATCGCTGAAAATTTCAGCGCTCTAGCTTGAGCCGTTATTGAGTTCTGTCACAGACACGGAGGTCATCTGAATTTTAAGAAAAGGGCGATAACTCTAGACCGGAAGTGATTTTCCAAAAATCCTTCGGCCGGAATTAACTTCAGATAATTGTGCACCAACCCTGAAAATTTGAAACAAATCGATTGAAAAATCTCTGAGGAATCGTCGGCACAAAATTTGTGCAGAAAAAAAGAATAATAATAATAATAATAATAATAAGAAAATTGAAAAAGAAACAAAAGAATAATAGAAGGGTCTTCCGCTGAAGACGGAAGACCCTAATAATAATAAGAAACAGAGTAAAAACAATATGTTCCCCAACTTCGTTTGGGGAACATAATAAGCCTCTATCATCTGTATATATTGTTTATGTGTCCAAAAGTATGCATTAAACAAGAGCAAGTTCTAATCAAGTACGATCGCTAAGCAGAAAACAGACAACAAGTTGATGTCTCAGGGCTTTCTTCAACCACGTTGGCATTTCTATGTTTGCTATATTGACCTTGTTCGGAAATATACTCAATCCCTAAATTATACCTGTAATTATACGTATAATTATTTCCCATTTGATGCAATGTTTTATTTAGAATTTTCCCTAAATTATACCTGTAATTATACGTATAATTATTTCTAATTTGATGCAATGTTTTATTTAGAATTTTCATAAGGTATCCTCTTAAAAGAATCCCTGTGTTATATCTCTAAGATTAGAAAAACAAATCATTAATAAATAAGAGATAAAAACAAATCATAAATGAATAAGAGATAATCTTTTAAAAGAAATCTATATGTAAATATCATATATGGCAGTGACTGATACAGTAAAACTCGGTTAGTACGAACACGGATATTGCGAATTCACGGATATAGCGAAGTTATCCTAGATCCCCAGCTATATAAATTTAACGAATTTTTTATACGGATATAACGAATTATGGATATAACGAAGTAAATTCATAGGTCCCAGTGACTTCGTTATAACCGAGTTTTACTGTAACAATGAAAAGAGAATACACAAATCCATTTCTAAATACGTATTTAATCCGTCTCCTGAATAAAACTGAATTATTAGGCCTGATCTCGAATTTTCTCGAATGCTCGAGCGACCTGTAATACAGTACTTTCCTCAAACATTCTGCCCACTATCATCATTCCACAAGGTAGTCCGTCAATGAAGCCTGCGTTTAAGGTGAGAGCGGGGTGTCCTGTGACATTGAATGGGGCTGCATTATTCCCTGTCAATTTATGACCTCTTAAGGTTTCTAAAAGAAAGAAAGAAAGCAGATTCAAAAATTGAAAGCTACCTTTTCTTACCTATATTGAAGAGTGTGGCAAATTAAAAAAAAACAACATATTTTCAGTATGTTGTTATAAACAGTTAAAAAAGTATATGATTGCAATATAAATTTCTACATTCTACGTTGGTATTCACTCATAATGACGTCTTGGAATTTTTAAATAAGTGTTCACATTACATGTATGTGTGAATAAATCCCTTCCTCATATACTGTATACGTATATGATACATTTAACTCTCTCTCTTTTAATCCCTCTCTCTCCAGTAAATGTTAATTTTGTCTATAGATTCACATTAACTGTTGGACTATTGACCTTCAATTGATGTGTCGGTAGTCGGGAGTTTCGATGGCATCTTCGGCACTGTAGGCATAACTAGGACGTCATAATCCTTCAAAATTCTGTTATATTCCATCGTCAAATATAGGACCAAGTTCTGACTTTTGGAGTAAAATTTATTTTGGTAATCTTTCTGTATATACTCTGAAAAGAGCATGGTGATTTTAACAGGCAGGGGACAGTCAAACGGACGAAGATTAAAAGCACCTGCCAGCTGTTCTTGTAGTGGGAGGTTGTGTGTTCCTTTCCAACCATATCCATGACCTTGCAAAACAACTTTTATAATTATACAAAGTTACTATTGAAAACATCATCGTTTAAACTTTAAATCTTTATATTCATGAAATCATATCATTTGAAGAAAATAAAATATGTGAAACGTAACAATTGAACAAAATATTACTTTCTTTGATGCTTGTTTAAAATGATAAATTTTAATGAAAGACTTGAATTAGTATTTATTAATTTCATTAACGACATAATGTTTAATAATACACATAATCACACAAAAATGTAAATACCGTTTCCTTTCACCATAGTTTGGTATGTTCCCTCAAAAGCAATTGGTGTCCATATTGCTATACCTGTACAAATCATGCAAGCATTGTTCATATTTCTAGGAACTCGGGGGACGGGGGTTGTGTATTAAAGTCACACATTAAAACTGATGTAAAAATGAATGTTTCAACAACAGAAATGGTCAGATGGTTACTAATATTACGTATGAACCAATTTTACCATCATTGTGGATTGGGAGAGAAACCTCGTGTACTTCTGCACCAGCCTCCCTGAGTTTATAGGCAGCATCTCTTACAATATCTGCCAAACCTTCGTCCACTTCTTCAAAACCTTCCTTCAGAAGAGCTATCTTCTTACCGTTTACTCCATTATTGCACTAAGATATACAATAAGATACACAGTATCGAGAAGTTCAACTTAATCTTAGAAGAAAGTTTACAAATTACACAAGGTTTTCGCATCCATTTTTATGATGTCTGATGTGTAATATCTCTTACTTGGACTATATTAATTCAAATGATAAAACAGTATAAGCAAATACGCAGTACGTTCAATATTTGTCGTTTTCTTAACCCATAGCTTTCCCATATGGATAATTCAATTTTTGTATTTCATGTTCATATAAATATAAGGTTTATATACATACTGACCAACTTTGAATAGGGGTGAGTCCTTATGGTTGGGAATTGTCTTGGATCATTGCCTTCGTCGTATCCAGCAATCACCTGAAAGTCAAAAATACCATTGTAGAAGAAAACTAGCAAATAAAAAATAAAGATGTATAATCTATAAATAAGTTCATTAATTAAGACAGGAAACCTCTAGGAGAGTAGCACAGTCCTCTACCGTCCTGGCCATTGGTCCAGTGTGATCCAGCGTGACTTCTATCGGCATTATTCCGGTATAGGGTACCAATCCGTAGGTCGGCTTCAGGCCCACAATGCCGCACCAACTGGCCGGGATACGAATGGATCCGCCCTGGTCATCACCAATTGCCATATCAACAACATTTCTAGCAACCTTTAAAGAAAAGGAAAGTGTCTTCTTACTTCGAGCCAATTTCTAAAACACACCACATTGTGGATCTCTTGGCCACTGACAAATTCATGATGGACAGCATCTTCATGTAAAAGCTGCTAGCATTTGTAGACATTACATGTCTTTGTCATCGTTTAGATAAGGAAAGGAAAAATAAATTTACAAGAGAAGCACATCCTGAGCTAGATCCGCCTGTTGTTTTTGTTGGATCATGAGGGTTTTTAACAGGTCCTAAAGGAGATGTATATCCATAGCCAGAGAAACACAAATCTTCACAGACGGCCTTTCCAGTAATCCTCCCTCCTGTAATAAAAATTATAACGCAAACCACTTACACATTCTTCTTCATTGCAGTGATGAGATGGATTTAACTATATCTGTTTATATTATATTTAGATATGTCTTTTTGATTGCGTTTACACGGCAAATTATAATACTACTATGACTACCAATGCCAGTATAGTGTAAAAGTAAGTCGTCAACAGTATAAATCAGCGTTCCTCGTAGACGTCCACTACTAATTCTGTTACTTGTACCTGCATCCAATATTCTTGTAACAACTGTGGCATCTCTATCAGGTACGAAACCTGGGGGGGGGGGGGGGGGGGGGGGATTTAACGTTAATATCAACAAACAAGCAAAATATATTGGGGATACATGTACTATTCGCGATCTAACGTGTAATAAATATTTGTATTTCAAAATAATCCATAGTATGTATTTATGTAGCATGTTCTGTTTTCTGAAGTATTGTGGACATCACGACTCTGAATTTCTGGATATGTATATTCATTAAAAAATCTCACCAAGAATCATCCTCTGTTTCCCTGTAGCCGGGGGTCCTTGGGTATTTGACAGTAGGAGTTGGTGGAATGAGTTCAAAAACTTTTTGATAAGCTTTGCAAATATCTCCACAGTATTCTACAAATGAAAATATATATTTTTAACATAGTTCTATGAAATTTTATTTAATAGCGATATCTTTCATAATTATCAAATATTTGCGATATACCGTATGTTGCTTTGGATTCCTCTGGCGTCAGTTTGAGTCTCAGTTTCTCTGAAATGGACTTAATATCTTCCTCAGATAATCTGACAACCGCAGGACTTCTCGTAAATTCTGCAAAATACACGTTTTCAGTCACATTTTAAATTTCTCAAATTTGAATAATTTTTATTAGGTTTAATATTTGTTTCTTTGTATGCATACAATCACTTAATAATGTGGATAAAGGTTTTTTTTTATTAATCCATTTCGTGGCATCAGAGGCTTAAGTTGAGACAGCAATTAACTGTAGCTTTCCGATAAAGATACTCTTTTTTTAAAAAAATAACATTGAAGGATGTGGATTTTGTTTTTTTTTTCTATGTAATTTTACTTGCAAACAATGCTATAATAAACTTTTGAAAAAAAATATCTCTTGTACTATTGTACATAAGGCAGCTAAAAGCTTTCAGTAAGGGTAATGTTGGGTGTTATAAAACGCATATCTTGTTATTATAAAGAAAAAGTATATTTACATATATATTTGGGTATGTAAAAATAATCAAACAATCATGAAGTGTCTTTAACTTGAAAAATTGAATAACTTACCCTTTTCATTTGAATGTGACATTTTATTTCTATTGAAAAAAATGTCTCTTTCTGGAAAATCTCTGTGAACGTCTTCACTGTTCTTGTATTTAAACTCAGAGTAGAATATGGAACTTAAAATTCATGGTGTGGCATCTTCAATTAAGTAGGAAAGCCTCCTTTTAATCTTGAAGTTTCATTAGAATTTGTATATGACACGCTACTTGATATACACGAATGCATATGCAACGGGGTAGAAATTGTGTCCAACCTGGACTTTTTTATGCTTCAGTGCTTCCGTTTGTTTTCAACATGACTTTTTAGTAGAACTTGTATACGATACCCTATGTGATCCACAATAATGCATATGCGACGCGGTAGAATATTTGTCCAATCTGATGTTTTCTTTGTGCTCCAGTGCTTCAGTTTTGCAATTGTTAAAAACAACTTTTATCATTAAAGGGATATTTTTTCTGTCCTAAACATCTGGTTCGGGGTCATTTTGTCGACCTATATAGTCAGATAATATTTAAATAGTCACACAAACGAATCCAGTCAATCATTCTCTAGTGTGTCAGTACATGTAACAGACCACTGATGTCACAAACACACATATATGTTTGTCTCACTGGATAACACTGCAGAAGTTTTCATGATCAAATTAAATTATCTGGAAAATCATCATTAGTATAATAGTACTATAGCAAAATTATACATGTATTATCATTGACATAGAGGAGAACGAAAATTATATCAAAGATAGAGCTACTGTAGAATTTTTGTAATAATGGGTGCTGGTTTCACAGGCCTGGTTTCACAACAATATTCATTTGGTCTGCAGAAGATCCATAAAAGCCAAATAAGTCACGTAAGAAAATAATTACTAAATTTAGTATAAGGATGCTGAAATGATATTTAATATCTAATGTTCAGATTGCCAGAGGACAAGGTGTGCAATTCAATCTTTAAAAAATGCTAATGGCAGTACTAGTAGTAGTAACTCTTTCTCATGAATCTTCGTTCATATTTTTCTCTTTTGTACTTTTAATGTAAAATGTTTGCCCTGTTACTAGTATTCAAAACTCAAACATATTTGTACATTTAGCAGAAACAATTAGAATCTTGGCATACTACTTATGTATTTTAATCGCTTTTCATCTCATTTTTACCTAACTGTGTACGAAGATTCGAATTTTTAATTTTAAAATATACTTCTGTTTATCTGTTCTCTCATCATTTATAGAAATATGGCAACCTATACTTTTTTTTTTTTAGATATAATTAGTTAGTCTGCATTTCGTAGATTTTACTTTTGCATTCGTAAACTCTAATGGCCTGAGTATATCCTCCATTGTGTCCATTTCCTTTCAGCGAAGTACGATTACACGAACATTTCAATTTTTACTCTACATCTTATTATACCCAACTAATTTTCAAAATCTACTCAAGGCTAGATTGAGTTACAACAGCAAGATTTTTTTGTAAAAAACATACATGTATGACCCGACAAGTCAATCGTCCGTGGCATATCAACTTTTACTTAAATTGACTATTCAGACAACATAATGGTTTTCAATTTTTCAGTTTTAAAATTATAACTTGTACTTTATCATAAAAAAGTTTAATGTTAAACAGATGAAAAGATAAAGAAAGAGGGAAGAATCTGTCTTATATGACCAAATTTTGAAATTTTAAATTAATTAAAAAAAACTTTTAAAGTTTTTCGTACTTGTTCTTTATCACGGAGAATAATACGTATTGTTTTAGCAAGACATACTCTGATACAAACTATTCAATAAAAAGTTGTTACATGTACTTCGGTCCCTCTTGTCAAAATTTCCAAGTTGCTTTGAAAATTCGAATGCTTGTTGTTTGTGTACATATTTAAAGCAATCCATTCCATCCATCCTTGATGTACTGATGACGAAGGATATGGAAATAACGAACAGCACTCAATCCCAACGTCCATCAAACAAACATACAAAATAAGAGCAGAGCAAACACGGACCTCCGAAACATCAGAGGTGGGATCAGGTGCCATGGAGGAGTGAGCATCCCCTGCCGACCGGTCACACCCGCCGTGTGCTCGTTGTCATAATCAGGAAATAACGGAAAAAATCCGTGGTCAATTCAGTGTATAAATAATGGACTAACAATTGGTATGAAAAACGTCAGTCAGCATTTCATTCAATGATAAATTGTATTTGCTGACAAGGTCATTGTATCGACCATAGAATTTACGAAATGATGACTTTAAACGAGACTGTTGATATTCTTGTTTCATCAACTTGCTTGTCAATAATTTACCTCGTTTAAGAAATTGTTCATACGTAGAGCATGCTCTTGCGTATCGAATCAACTGAGATATAAATACTCCGTATGCAGGTGATGAAGGTATATTGCTGCATAAGTAAGGGAAGTTGACGATAGAAAAGTTAAAGTCATCACGTTTATCATATAGCTTGGTTGTTAGATTACCATTAGTGTCTTTTTCAAGTAAAATATCCAAGTATGAAGCAGAAGTGTCGGACTCTGTGGTATCTTTTATCTCAAGCTCACCAGGATATATCGTGTCGACGTAGGAATGGAAATTATCATTATTAATTGACAATACGTCGTCGATATATCTAAATGTCGAGTTGAAGGCCACAGCAAGTGTTTTCTTCTTTTCACGCAAAAGATTTTGCATAAATTCTGCTTCATATGAATATAAAAATAAGTCTGCTAATAACGGAGCGCAATTTGTACCCATGGGAATTCCAATAGATTGTTAGAATACCTGGTCTCCAAAAACCACATAGATATTGTCAATCAGAAACTCAAGCATCTTCCTGATGTCAACCTTCAGAGTACTTATGTGTGCAATCAGAATCTGTTTTAACAAAATAATTTTTCAAATGACCAATGACGAGGTAAGTAATCTTACGAGTTCCATTTTTGTTGAAGAAGCAGCTGTCAATGATATCAAAAAGCCTGGATTTTAATTTGTCGTGGGGAATTGTTGTGTATAAACAGCATCTTCACAGTGAAAATTATGTTTACTTAACTGTATTTTGGAAAAAAAAAAACACACACACTTTTCTTCAGTCACTATAATGCTGTCTTGTCTAAATAAATCTGTATTTATCCTTTTTTGTCCCTTTGTCCTTGCCTTTCCACAGTCTAGCTTTTTTTCTTTTCATTATGTCATGGAGATAGTATTGAATCAGAAATAACTTTCACAAGTTTTTTTTTTTCATCGTTATGATGACAAAATTGAATTTTGAGCTTTGTTGTAACGTCATGACCTTTTCAAATGGAGACTAATAAACGGTATTTCATACGTATACTTTATCTTAATTAGAGAATCGATTACAAAAACAAGAAATCTGTGAGCCAATGTTCACTAGTAATACCCCCGCTCTGGTGAAAATAAGCACTATCATGTTAATATACTGTTTACACAAGTTCAATTACAGGCAAATGAAGTTGACATCAGATTCATATCAAAATTTATCCCACCATATGGCATGCCTGAACAAAGTCGGTAAAAAATTTTCAAGTAAGTGCTATTAATAGCTAATGAGAAAACTGCTACGAAGATTTGTCATGTTTGAAAGGGACAGACGCACAGACAAACATGAAGTTGACATCGGATTTTAACAAATATGTATCCCACCATATGGCATGCCTCAGAGAAGATTGTGTTAAAATTTCAAGCGTTGAGTTGTTGTTGAGAAAACTGCGACAAAAAATTGTTATGTATGATACAGACAGACGCACAGACAAACAGGGAGTTGACATCGGATTAAGCAAAAATCTATCCCAATATATGGCATGCCTCCGAAAAGATTGTGTTAAAATTTCAAGCATCTACGTTGAGTAGTTGCTGAGAAAACTGACGAAAATTTTTTTTCGGGCAGACACACGGACACACAGCTACACGGACACACAGACAGACACACAAAAGTAAATCAGTATACCCCCCTCTCCTTCAGAGCGGGGGTACAATAAATTTTGGAATCAAAATATAAAAAAATTAAAAGTTTTCTCTTGAAATCAAGGACGAGTTGAGAAAGACCTTATAAATAAATTAATCATAATGTTTCGCTATCAACTCAGATTTAAAAAAAATTCTTTCCAATGATACCTCGATGGGTCAGCATATCACCCTTAATGGTGTCATGACGTTATTGGTGCATACATGACCTAGTTCCTTCAATTAGTCGAATGATTTTAAGATGAGTAATACTATTAGATAAAACTACTTGACAGTATTTGGGGGTATTTTAAATCTTCCTAAAATAATATGAATTCTGGGTTATCAAAATGTTTTATCTTTTGCCTTGACATATTACATGAAACAAAACAAAACAAAAAAGGGGCAGCTCCAAGTTAACTAAGAGAGTTTTCTATATACCTTGTCTTCGGGTTCCCAAAGGATTTTTTAAATATGAGCAAGTTCTTATGAAATATAATCATTTATACCCGAAGCTGAAAACCAAAAGTTGATCTTTCATGGCTTTCTACGATCACGTTTAAAATTATAATTTCTATGTTCACTAGATAGACCTTGTGTGCAATCTATACACACGTCATATATTAACAGGATTAAACTCTAGATAAGCTATTTAATAGGCTTAAACATACCATATTGGATTGAAACTTAAATGCTTTTTAAGAAAAATGCAACACAACGAGGCCTAAAAACACACCTGCAAATTTAGAAATTTGCATAAGGAAAATTAAATGTCAAATTGCGTAAGAGACTCTCATCTGAAAAAAATCCTGTGTCAGATCAAAATCAATAAATTTCTTGATGATAGTAAATCTGAAACAATTTTTTTTTTATTTTGCTACAACTGTAAATTAAAAAGATCAAAACAAAATTGTGGCAAGTGGAAAAAAAGAACAGGAAAAGAAAACAATATCATATATGTACAGTTGATATAATATTTTTTACAAAGCAATCAATTCTGTTTAAGATATAAAGGTTTCAAATTTTAGGTTGTTTCTTCCAAAACGTCTATAATGAAAGCAACATGTTCGAAAATCAAACGGAATATCTTAATATAAGAATCCCCGTGTTTTATTTTATTATAGGATAGAAAAATGAATGATAAATAAAAAAGAAATAATCTTTTTTTTAAAAATCTATATACATGTACTGATACTAAGTATCAAATTGCAGTGGGTGATAACAATGTATGAAAAGAGAGTACACATATACATTTCTACGTATCCAGTCTGCCTCCAATAAAACAATGAATCATGAGGCCCGGTCTCGAATTTTTTCGTATGCTCGAGCGACCTGTAAAACAGTACTTTCCTCAAACATTCTGCCCACTATCATCATTCCACAAGGTAGTCCGTCAATGAAGCCTGCGTTTATGGTGAGAGCGGGGTGTCCTGTGGCATTGAAGGGAGCTACATTTTTCTTTACTAACTTTTGACGTTTCAGGGTTTCTAAAAGAAAAGAAATTCGTAAATTCAAAATCATCCCGATAAGGTAGAGTATGACAAATGATTATAACGCATATTCTTATCATGCTTTAAATAAATTTCAGCTGACAAAGTATTAAAAAATTGAATTATTATAATTATGTTACGTAATTTTCTAGTGGTTCAGATTGATATACACTCTTCATGACATCTTGAAATATGTAAATATGTGTACAAATTCTAAATCAATGTCTATTAAACAATTTCGTTTATTGAACCTTCAATTGATGTGTCTTGTGTCGGCAGTTTAGATGGCATCCTCGGCAGTGTAGGCATGATCATGACGTCATAATCTTTCAAAATTCTGTTATATTCCATCGTCAAATATTGGATCAAGTTCTGACCTTTGGCGTAAAATTTGTTTTGATACTCTTTTTGTAAATACTCTGAAAAGACCATGATGATTTTAACAGGAAGGGGACAGTCAAACGGACGAAGATTAAAAGCCCCTGCCAGCTTTTCTTGTAGAGGGATGTTGTAGGTTCCTTTCCAACCATATCCATGACCTTACAAATATACAAAACAACCATTCGCAAATTGAATACAAAACAGCTCAAATACAAGAGGTCCTATGGTCTTGAATCGCTCTTCTGATATTTTGTATAAACTTTTACTTCTACTTGAGACCTACATGTATATAAGTTTCGTGTATATTTAAATAGTTAAAGCCTTTAAATTCAGATTAAAAAACACCCAGAGACGAAAAAGATGCAGCATCTGACAAAACACATTTTTTTAATTAATGGATTAACGGATTTTTTTTTCAAAAATTAGAGTCGGTCGGGAAAAATATATATATTTTTAAATGAAGCATTTGTGTGTTCATGACAATAATGTAGTTTCAAGTAAACAACGTGAGCAAGCAAATATATTAAAAAATTGTATTATAGTATTTATTTCACACAATCTCAGACATTTTTTTCATGATGCCATACAACATTTGTTGACTACAAGAAAGAAACATGCATTCACAGCATTTATTACCATTTACACGATTTGCTTAGAAAAATTTGAATAAAAAAAATTACTACACTTTTATGGATCAACTTTGCCTAAATAAAGTGCCACGCCACAGCATGATACGCCCGTCAAAATATTACAACTATCTTAAACAGTTTAACGGAGTGCGAGAAATTCATATCAACCTTGATTCTAAGATTTCCATGATTTTTCCATTCCTCAAAAAATTTCTTTACCCCTGTTTCAAAGCCCATATTATACAATATCAAGTTAGTTTTAAAAACTTAATCTATACAAAATTCATTTTGAAAATAAAAGGCTGACCATTAAATGCTATAAAATGACCAACAGCTCTTCTGTCTAATTCCCAAAGGATGCAGATACGACTGCTTGACCAGTGATGCTCTAAAAACATGATTGAGACAGCTAGCACTTCTACATTGAAATAATTAATTAATCTTTGACTGGATGCTTGTCTACTCATTACTCCCAAGAGATGAATGGATCTAAACTATCTGTCATGAAACATTTTTAAAACAAATAAAATACTCAATGATTTTTTAAATTTAATGTCAGACAGGTTTTAATATGTAATTAATATGGACAAATGGGCAGGCTTATTCCACCCCCACCCCTTAAAATTCGTTTTAAAATTTATAATATAATATATTTATAATATAATATAATATAATATCAGCTTAGTTTATTATGTAATATCAAATTACTTTTGATTACTTTTCGTCCAATTCATTTTAAAACATAAGTCTGACCAACAACAGCTATTTCTTATCCAACAGGGTGACCCATTTACCCAATTCCCAAGGGATAAAGATAACACCTGCTTGATCAGAGATGCTCTACCATTTAGCGACTCATGCTAAATTTACTAATTTCTCTCTAATTTGATATGCAATTTTCTGCTATCAAAAATCTTCTTGACCAGAGCTAATGGTAGAATGGGATTTTCTCTAACATACATTATAATTACATGTATTATAGATTGCTATCAAGTATACACTGTATGCTGAAAAAAGTATTTCTTGATTTAACACTTTTTAAAATAAGGATGATGCAATACTCTTACATTTTTTGGGATGTGTAAATAAATACATGTATCAAAAAGATACATTTTTTTTATATTCACTAAAATAAAAGGTCATAGTGACCTTGAAATAGGTCGCAACACAACTTCTACCTATGATGCATTAACTGGCCAAGTTTGATGACTCTAAGTCTAATAGTTTTCCAGTCATGGGGCGGAAGGAATTTTATCCATATATGGCTATAATTTCTTCATTATAGGTCAGAGCGACCTACTTTTTGTGCATGACACACCTTCTATCCAAAATGTATCAGCTGAGACAGTTTGTTAACTCTTTTAGTATTAAAGTTATGAGCAGTTTACTTTAGTTTTGATTGTAAACTATACTTAAGAGTCGCGAAAAACAGTTTTACAGAAAAAACCGATACAGAATCAGAGATTTAGGCGTTCAACTGTGTTTCTTACCAGCAAAACTTAATTTATCATAATTTTGTGAATTTAGCGCCTTATTTAAGTATTAAGTATTTATTAACAATACATACATTAATTTTGAAAAACATGAACGCACGCAAACATAATTACCATTTCCTTTCACCATAGTTTGGTAGGTTCCCTCAATCGCAATGGCTGTCCAGATCGCTAAACCTTTACAAATCATACAAGCATTGATAATATTTAAAGAACTCAAAGAAATAAATACAAAAAACATCGCATAGTATATAGTATATACTGACGAGCTAAAGTAAAAAGGAATGTTTCAACAACTGAAATGGTCAAAGGGTTGCAAATACAGGGTGTATATATAAATAGATTATACCATCATTGTGGATTGGGAGAGAGACCTCGTGCACTTCCGCACCAGCCTCCCTGAGTTTATAGGCAGCATCCCATACAATATCTGCCAAACCTTCGTCCACTTCTTCAAAACCTTCCTTCAGAAGAGCTACTTTGAGTACCCTCTTACCGTTCACTTCATCATTTACCTGAAACAAACATATATATGAAACGCAGCCTCGAGAGGCATTTTGTGATACGAGAATAAAGTTCACGACAAACTACAAATTATACAGTTTTATGTCATTTCATGTTGTTTGAATGCATTTTGTGATTTGCGATAGCTTACTAAGTAAATTCATTCATATCATAACACTGTATAAGTTCATTTAAAATCATAATTTCATTTTTGATGGAGGTAGCTATATAAAACTTGGGAACGTGTATTACATCATATCATCTAAATTAGCTGATATTGGAATTTTTATTTTTATTTACGTCTTTCCGAAACAAGACAACATTTCCTTTTGGGAGTATAGAGAATAAGTTACTCAGTAATCAATAAATCTAATTATTGGACATTGGTTCAAATGCAGTTTTTTTCATCTTACATGTCTTATCTGGTTTTACAATTTTATTTTATCAATTGACTTTTTAAATTTTGCAAAAAAAAAAAACCTGATTTCATATCATGACATACATAAATATTAAATTCAATTACCCAGTGTGTTCCATATTTTTAATTAAGTTTACCCAGACATAGGTTTCACATATGTGTAATATTTAACAAAATATTCGTATTTAAAGTTCATAGAAATATAAGGTTCAAATCAAACATTGCAATCCACTTACCAACTTTGAATAAGGGTGGGTTGGCATAGTTGGATATTGTCTTGGATCATTTCCACTGTCATATCCAGCTATCACCTGAAAGACAAAGTTGTCATATAAAAAAGAAAGATGGTTATGCAATCAATAACCTAATTCCAGTATAATTGATTGTACAAATTAGTTAATTAATAACTAAGACAGGAAACCTCTAAGAGATTAGCACAGTCCTCCACCGTCCTGGCCATCGGTCCAGTGTGGTCCAGAGTGACTTCTATCGGCATTATTCCGGTATAGGGTACCAATCCGAAGGTCGGCTTCAGTCCCACAATGCCGCACCAACTGGCCGGGATACGAATGGATCCGCCCTGGTCCCCACCGATTGCCATATCAACAACATTTCTAGCAACCTGTATAGAACAAGGGGAGGAAAATAATATCTAGAATTGAGTCAAACTAAAAAAAAACACCAAATTTGGGTTCTCTATGCGTACGTGCATCTGATGATGCAGGCCAGCTTACGATACATACACAGCATATGTAAACAATGCATGTTTAAAGCATGAATTAAATAGGAAAAAACAATTAATTTACTACAGAAGCAGATCCAGAGCTAGATCCGCCTGTTGTTCTTGTTGGATCATGAGGGTTTTTAACAGGTCCTAAGGGTAATGTAGATCCATAGCCTGAGAAACACAAATCTTCACAGACGGCCTTTCCAGTAATTCTCCCTCCTGAAATAAATAAAAATTATAACATGAACCACTTGTACATTCTTTTTTAAAACTGTCATAGGATGTATTTTAAGATTTTTTTTTCTAATATAATGGGACATTCTAATACTAATAGGCCTACCATTACCTTTACTAGTATTTTTTATATTCCTACTTCTGCTTCTACTACATGTACCTGCATCCAATATTCTTGTTACAATTGTGGCATCCCTGTCGGGTACAAAACCTTCAAGAATTTTACTTCCATTCATCATAGGAACTCCAGCCACACACACGTTGTCCTTGATTGCAATTGTTTTTCCCGCCAATAATCCATTATTAGCTCCTATTATGTCACACTTGTAATACCTTAAAAAAAAAGAAATACAATTTAAATTCTATTAAAGATAACATACTGGAAATAACTAATTATGCTAGTTATATTTTTAAAATTTGAAATAATCCACTGTCCGATGCAAAATTTTTTCCGGTTACTAAAGCTTGACATGTTCCTAAATCAAACTCTACATACATCTATTTAAAAAAAACTCACCAAGAATCATCCTCTTTTTCCCTGTAGCCGGGGGTCCTTGGGTATTTGACAGTAGGAGTTGGTGGAATAAGTTCATAGACCCTTTGGTAAGCTTTACAAATATCTCCAGAATATTCTACAAATAACATTCTTCACATAATTTAATAAAATCTATAAAATTTCCGATAACAAAACAAAATGCACTTCTCCAATGCTCAAGTTTTTCATGAAAATCGAAAAATGAACATACAGATATATATAATTTTCATTGTACAGGCTTGAATTTAGCTTGCTGTAAGTATACAATACTAATTTAATAAATGTACGTTCTCACACCGTGTATTGCTTTGGATTCCTCTGAACTTAGTCTGAGTCTCAGTTTCTCTGAAATGGACTTTATATCTTCCTCAGATAATCTGGTAATGGCAGGACTTTTTGTAAATTCTGCAAGATGCACATTTTGCAACGAATCACATTTCAGTTTTCTCAAATTGGAATAATTTTTTATTCAATGTTGTTTCTCACTTTTTGCTGGATATGGGGAAAACTCACGTCTTTATATAGTTAAATGATTTGTACACTTGGGATTCTGTTTTTATAAATTTATACGCAATATAAATATCTTCTAATTATGCCCTAAATTGTAAAAAGTAACTTTAACTTTATACATATTTTATTGAGTATGATTCAATCAGGATTGGGCAACTGGCAATGCCTATGTAAACCCTCTCCTTTTATAATTGGTCAAGATACAAATTAGTAGTAAATAATACATGAACATGATAATCAATAAAATTATAATGAAAAATAAAGATTTACAATCAAGTATTATTTATCAATATTATATCTAAAAAAAAAAATGACAACCCCCTAACTGTATGCATATTATTTACATACCGTTCCAGCTTAAAAATAATACAAATATTTGAAAAAAAAATTATGCATTTAATAGAATATTTAATATAACAGTGTCCCTAATTTAGTCTTTTACATGTAGAAGATTTAATAAATTCTTGTACATATGAAAATATTTTACAATTTGTTTGATAAGAATATTGAGATTTTCCTCTTAGTAGAGCGTTGAGTTAAAAAACAACATCAATATTATATTGTAAAAAGTAAGTGATGTAAATGATGAAGTAAACCTTCAGATAAAAAATTGAAAATGGTTATCCATGTATAAGGCATTTGAAATGTTACGTTGATCATGGTTATGTCCTAAATGCTTGTCATAAAAAAAAGCATACTTGCTATGTAAAACAAGAGGCCCATGGGCCACATCGCTCACCTGAGTAACTTTGGGCATTCTGTCATTTAACAGATTTCCCCACATTGTAATACCTATCTTGATCTTGACAATCCTAAAGGGTCTTATTCGAGCAAATTAGTATCTACACTACCCCAGGATGCTTCCACATAAGATTCCCTTTTTTTAGTACAGTGTTCTTGAGAGGAAGATTTTAAGTTTTTTCCCATATACTTAAATGTAAACCTTGAATTCAGTATTCTGGTCCCGTCCTACACCTGGGATCCTGATAAGAACAATTTGGAATCTACACTACCCCCAGGATGTTTCCACATAACTTTCAGCTTTTCTGGCCCAGTGATTCCCGAGAAGAAGATTTTAAAGTTTTTTCCTATATATTTCTATATAAAATTTGGACTCTTTATTGTGGCCCCGTCCTACCCCGGGGTCCGTGATTTGAATAATTTAGAATCTACTTTACCTCAGGATGCTTCCACATCAGTTTCAGCTTTTCTGGCGCTGTGGTTCTTGAAAAGGAGATTTTTAATGACCCCACGATATTCTTGTATTTTATTTATTATCTCTCCTTGGAAGGGGACTTGACCCTTGATTTTTAATAATTAAAATTCCCCTTTTACCAAAGGATTCTTTCTACCAAATTTGGTTAAATTGGCCCAGTGGTTCTTGAGAAGAAGTTGAAAATGTGTAAAGTATACAGACGGACGGACAGCTTGACGGACGGACGACGGACAAAGGGTGATCAAAAAAGCTCACTTGAGCTTTCAGCTCAGGTTATCTAGAAAGTACATTTAAATGATACTTTATTGCTATGTAGAAAAAATAGACCTGTTTTTAAACTGAAATAAACATATAAAACTTACCTTTTTCTTCTGAATCTGACATTTTATTTCAACTTTTGAAAAAAAAAAGTCTCTTTGCTGGTAAATCGATCCCTGTAAACTTCTAAGAATTAATACATGGAATGGAAGTCCTGGGATCTTTGAAGACATGGAGTGGAATCTTCATATCATGAAAATCTAGTTTGTGTAATGATGTCCTAGTAAAAAAGTATATATGACACTATACGTGATTCAATACACGAATGCAAAGCGGTGGAATTTTTTTGCGCTTCAGTTTATCACTAGAGGTATATTTTTAGTTATACGCAGCAGCGCTGGGGTCAATTATTTTTACCTACGATGTCAGATAACATTGAAGTCTGTCAAATAAACAAATTTATTTAATCATGCCCTATTGTGTATTGCATCAGTAACAGACAAGTGTTGGTAAACATAATTTTTGTAGTACTCAATTACAATGCCAAATATTCAAGGATTATATTACCAGTATTTATTTTTACGTCCCCGTAATCGAAGTTTCGGTGTACACAGTATTTAGCTCACCTGAGCCGAAGGCTCAAGTGAGTTTTTCTGATCACATTTTGTCCGGCGTCCGTCTGTCTGTCTGTCTGTAAACTTTTCACATTTTCGACTTCATCTCAAGAACCGCTGGGCCAATTTCAACCAAACTTGAAGAGCATAAGGCATCAAATTGTCCAAAATATTCCCATAAAACAATTTGAAAACGAATACCTGCAAAGTTCAAAAAGAAGGTCCCCATGAAAAACATTTAATTAAATCAAAATGTTTTAAGGCCCCAACATGCATTAACCTAAATGGTTTGATGAGTCTAAACCTCTCAGCATTTGAAATTATACCTTAAATGTTTTCAAAAAGATTCCAAATTCAAAAAGTAGGCCATGGTGACCTACTCTTTAGTTGAAACACTCCGAGGACCCAAGATGTATCAACTGACCAAGTTTGATGATCATAGGTCTTAAATTTCCAAAATATGCTTCTAAATCAATTTTTAAAAATATATCTGCAAAATTTAAAAAGTACATGTAGGTCACCGTGACCTTCTTTTGAGTAAACACAATATGAGGTCCTAAGACGCATCAATTGACAAAATTTGATTATCCTAGTCTTTAAAGTATGCAAAATATCACAAATATATTTTGGCCAACTTTAAATTAAACTTGAGACCACGTCCAATGTGTCCATTTTAGTGAAAGGTTATGCACATCGCATAAATGGTCATAGCATTAATTTGCTCTGTGGGCCTTTTGCTCAGACGAGCTGATAAAACGATATATTGTAAGAATACTTCTTTATTGTGTAGATTGTGCAATTATATCTGGAATTATAACAGATTCAATACATTTTCTATTCTTTTAAAATCAAGGGTTACAATGTACAGAGTACCATATCAACATTTTGATGTGTTTCTGCTTAACAAACTCAGATCTACATCATGTATATGTACGAACATAAGTATACAATGTAAGAAACTGTTTTCTTCTTTCCAATCAAACCCTGATGGGTTGTAGTATTTATCCATCAGAGTTTGGTGGTGTCAATAACAATGTTGCATACTTGACCTAGTTCATTCAATTAGCTGTATGATTTTAAGATGTTTTTAAAATAGATAAATGCACTTTACAGTATTTTGAGCATTTTAAATCGACCTATATAAAAGTTAACCCCGATTTCCTGCGCGAGTTTATTCTGGGTTATCACATTAAATTTTTTATCTATCGTCGTGACATTGCATGAAATTAACTGAGTAAATACCCAAAAAAAAGCGGTTAAAATGACAGTACATTAAGGAGGAATGCCACACCAAAATTGAATTTAATAAAGGTCTTTAGAATATCCCTTTTAAACTATGGGTACAGCATTGAAAGACATATACGTATTAGCTTTTAATTACTATTATTTTGTACAATTAAAAAATCAGCGAAATGAAAAAAGAAGTTTTATTTGCAAATATAAGATGCTTTATGGTTTAAAATAAGCTATTTCTTAATGCATTATATGAATGTCTAATAAAGCATATAAAGAAAGGTTGAACAGACATTTTAGTTATATTAAACAAAGAATTATTCATGAAAATTAGAGACATAAATTGTAATTTTTTTTATCTATGGATAAAATTTTCACAATTAGGATAATTATGTTAGTCAATCATTATTTTAAAAAAGAAGTTGAAATGAAATAGCTAATGGACCAACCCCGATCAAAATTAAACTGATTCTGATCAAAATGAATAAAATAATATTTTATTGCCTTCTTCATATATTTAACACTAAGAAATCTATTTGACTGTCATGGACAATTAATTTTTAACCTGTACTACACCTTACAAACTAGTATTCTTGTAAAAATGTTATATATTTCTAACTATTAAAAAAATCTGGTTGGGGTCAGCTTAATTTTGATCAGGATTGGCAAAAATTGAAGGGAAAAAAATTTCTTAAAAATTTTGCATTTTTCATTTTTAAAAATATAATTTTCTAACATATCCTTTGTAATTGTGACTTGTTTTTTAAATATATTATCCGTTGGTTTTAAAAATATTCACAAATAATATGTTTTATAAATATTTTTAGAATAAAAATAAAATTTTTATCTGACTTTTGCTTGCATATTTAACTAGACATTCACGCCATGCATTTGTGAATAGCAAATTTTTCACTCAAAAACATCTTAATTGCAAAGAAACATTTTTTTAATGAAAAAAAGGGCAAAAAATCAATTATAAACCAATTTAATGCTTATTTCGGTCTTTTTATGCTGAAACAAAAACTTACAAGGGATGATTTAACTTGAAAAAATCTGTTCATTGGAAACTCTCCTTATTTCGATCCTAAGAACGAAATATCAAACACCTAGTTGAACAAGATATACAGTGTAATATAAAATATATATGATATCAACATCTATTGAATGATTGTTTTTCCTCAGTATGTAATCTGTAACATTAAATGTATTTATTCAATTTCTAGAAGAAAAATCAATCTTTAATATAACGATTGACATGAATTTGTTTTTTTGAATTTATAAGACAGATATAAATTATATACATGTTTTACGGGATGATTTCGGGCCGTCTACTTCTAATTCTGGGTCAACCGTGAGCTTTCCTCTTATTGTTGAACCCAGATTCTTTTAAACCTCAAGACTCAAACACGAGTTCTAAATTTTGTACTTTTATATAGAATCAGCAAGGAATATACTTTTACATGAGCTTGGGATGTATCAGCACCGAAGGTCTGATTCCAACGTGTTACGGTGTAAAATATGACATTTTCGGACTTATTATAAAATACTTTGTAAATTAACTTTTCGGACTTTGTGTAAATTGTTGTCAAAACTTTTCTTATATTTCGGCAAATGTGATAATTATATAAATTCCACACAGCCTTAATCCCACCCGAGGCATATTCAGAGATGGACAGTTAATCCCTTAATTGACTTCTATTCATATTTATTGACACTTAATCTTTCATCTTTAATATTATTATATACATGCCGCTAAAATGTCACGTTTCGCTCTATAATTGTTTGATACTTGATTTCTATATACTTTTGTTAATCCTTTTATTTTACTCGCTCTTTGTTCAGTATGTTTGATTTGTTGTTGAAAATTATAGTCAGTTGGAATCAGACCTTCGGTGCTGATACATCCCAAGCTCATGTAAAAGTATATTCCTTGCTGATTCTATATAAAAGTACAAAATTTAGAACTCGTGTTTGAGTCTTGAGGTTTAAAAGAATCTGGGTTCAACAATAAGAGGAAAGCTCACGGTTGACCCAGAATTAGAAGTAGACGGCCCGAAATCATCCCGTAAAACTTGGTGGAGAATCCGGGTAACGACACCCGGGGCTACTACATATACTTTGTAGTAGTCAGATCCTGGACCTCTACAGAAGCTAAATAGCGAGTTTCCCCAGAATTGAAAGTGCAGATACAGATGAAGCAGACGTTATTAGCAAATCTGTTTTTGTATCTATACAAAGCAAAGTTTTCTAAAAAGCTGAAGAAATCATTTTACGTTATTTGTTACATTAAACTTTTAGAATTCAAATAATTTAAAACTGACTACATCTATTCTAATAACAATCTGTTTCATGTTTGTAAGTTTTCTGATTTTATTGTCTACTTTTGATATTTTAAACTTGTGTAACTGTACGAACTTAGTTAAGCGCTACGCGTAAATGGTTTTGTGATATGGTATGTCTTGCTCAGGTTGAAATGGCTGCCAAATTTAAATTTAAAATACAAAGCTGTGCAAACTTTTACACCACAGTTAGGGTATGCATAAATTCAATAAGTTTATTTTTTTGTAATTGTCCTTTCTTCGATAATAATTTATAGAGCGTGTTGAAAGGATTAGTAATTTGTTCGAGAAGATATGCATAGAGATCAAATCATTAAGGGAAAATTAATTTAGTGTAACCAATCTCTGTAAAACACCCGTTATAGGGACAGGCTCTGCAAATATGACAACTTTAATGGTAATTTTTACATGCACTAAATATGGTTAGCGTGGCCAGAGGAAGTCTTGATTTGAAATGTTACTATTCGATATCCCTCACCAAAGAAGCAAGAAATAATAACACAATTGAAATGTCAATTAATGTGCGAATTTCAAGTTATAAATACTGTATTCTTATTACTTTCGAAGATTATTTGAGTGGTACAATGAATTTCAATATAATATTTAATTTGGAAAATTGGCTTTGTCTGTTAATGTGAGCAAGGGAAATTATGGGCGGCGGAAAGGGTAAAAAGACGTAAATGAAAAACTAACAACCAATTTTATAAACATATTGAAGTAGAAAACAGACAATCTTAAATCACAATCAACAGGCTTGTTTGCAAAATCAACAGACTCCGATGCAAAATCAACGGACTCCAACGCAAAATTAACAGACTCCCATGCAAAATGAACAATCATATACTGAATTGACGCTAGATGGCGTGCAAAAAAAACATGCATTAACTGAATTAACGCTAGATGGCGCTCAAGTTTTTTTTACGTCATCATTTTTTGTGTACTTTCATAGGAACATAAATCCCGCGAAATTTTCTATCAGCATCCATTTGGCAAACCTCGGAATGAATTCTAGAATATATTATCGGTATAGGAATCATATATCGGAATATATAAAAGGGAATCAATGCTATATACAGTATATATCTTTTCTTTTCTCTCAGATTGATCCTGTGCTTAGGGAATGACTTGAGTGATTTAAAGTATAAAGAAAAGAAATTAAGGCAAGATGTATCTGTACTCATATCTTTTTTACTTAAAAAATAAGATGATGGAATGTAGGACAGTGATAACCCAGTTTTTTTTTAGGGGGGTACTGTTTTTGGAGAAATTGAGAAAATCAGTAGGGGCCGGGGGAACCTGCAAAGGGGGGGGGGTGAAGGCACCTGGTTAAAATTAAATTTGAAGATTTTTATGGCCATTTGAATGAATAAAATTGCAACGCGAAATCATTTTCTGTGTCAGTCAAATTGCACTTGAGACAAGGTCTACTACACATACCATAGCAATGATGCCACCACAGCTTGTACAGGGGACAATTAAGTCTCATCCTTGTAGCCCTACAGTGTAAGTTTCTTTCACGGTTTCAACAATTTGATTGTACCAAAGTCACTCACCATTTCGATTTGGCGCAAAATAGTTCATGCATGAATTTATCATTTATCAGACATTTATAAGCATTTTCAAATGCAATTTTACATTTCTTTATTATATAATTCATATCTGTACAGGTGCGGATCCAGGATATTTAAGTAAGAAAAATTCAGCACAGAAATTACTTGACATGCCAAAAGAAAGCAAACAAACAGTCAAACGTAAACTCCTTTCCCAAACGTGAAAAAAAAACTGTTTGGTGTAGGGGCGGAGATAACTTTTATAGCTTCACACATAGAAACCTATATAATATTTTTCATATCCACTTATGCTAATTTCGCGTATTGGAGGCAGGATCAGCTTTAAATAGGGGGCGCCCAAGGTCATTTGAAGTAAACTTGGTTTAGTATAATATGCATTTTAAAACTCTTCAAAATCCAAGGGAGAGGGGAGGCTGACCCCCAACGACCCCCTCCCTCCTCTAGATCCGCGCATAACTATATAATTGAAAACTGTGTAATTATTTGACAATAGTTTGATAATTTTTTTTTTTTAAAAATATATAAATATATAAGCGGGATTAAACCGGATGCCCTGGGCAAACGACAGGCTACGCATGCGCGAGAATGCTTGAAAGTTCGCACATTAGGTTACTTGCCCGTAGAATAATTCGCCCTGTTCGAATTGAAATATACCATTAATTGGCAAACCACGCTTTTATTTCTGCATATCGCATTTACATATTCATTGGCAAATCCGATTTTCTCTCTTTTACATATACTTTTATATACAAACTAAACATTGATTGGTACAAGCTTTTTAAGAAGTTATACAGTATATAGATAAATTTAACTTAACAATATGAATGAAAAACGTCATTCAACGAATAGAGATAGTTTTAAAAGATAGAGCAAGTTTCGCCGGCATTAGTTTTGTGCATCAAGTCTCGCAAAAAAAAATTTAGTGTTTCGGCAAACAAAATTTGATAAAAATCTGTAGCAACGGATTTTAATGGGGGAGGGGGGGGGGGGGGGGGGGGGGGATCCGACAAAAAAAATTGCGTACTATAGAGCTGTGCTTCTCGTAAACCATCAGATCTATATTTTTCAAGATAAATTTCTTCCGTATAAATCCAGAACAGATGTCAAGTCCAAGTCAGTATGAGTTACACGTAGCAAAATAACCTGATTTTTTAAATTGACAAACTAAAGATCGCTAATCAGAGATAAAATTTCATAATTTTGCTTTGAGACTACAATCAGTTATAAGTAGGCAGATCATTGTAGAAAAAGTGAACAAACCTACATGAGTATTCCCTACACCTAGAAATTTTCTTAATTGAATTTCAATTAGAAAAAAACATGCATATGGTCCACGTATTGCAGTCCTTTTTTTAAGGACAGCAACTTGTTGTCTAACATAAAGGAAACATATTTGTGCAACATCGTATACTTCCTTTATTAACTCATTCTAAAATAAATTTGATATCTACGTCAAAGAAAAGCAAAAATGAAAAAGTACAACTTTCCTAGTGAATGTTCAGGTATCAACAAATTTTTTAATGCACGAACACAATAAAATAATCTTATATGAACTTTAAAGAGTGTGTGGGAATTTTTTTCTTTCAAAAGGGAAAACGAGATATCCAGGAATTTTTTTTCTTGGGGAAAAATACCAATACATGTATTTACTTCTAGTTTCTTGTCATAAATTTATAGCCGTTTGTAGAAGTCTTGCTGCCTCTGATATATTTTTTATTTTAAGAGTCCAACATGATGCTATTATCTGAGGTTTGCCAAATGGATGCTGATAGACAACTTCGTGGGATTTACGTTCCTATGAAAGTACACAAATAATGATGACGTAGAAAAACTTGCGCCATCTAGCATTAATTCAGTTAATACATGTTTGTGCACGCCATCTAGCGTCAATTCAGTGAATGATTGTTGGTTTTGCATGGGAGTCTGCTGATTTTGCGTTGGAGTCTGTTGATTTTGCATCGAAGTCTGTTGATTTAGGGAATAGCTATCTCCTAATTTGGTATTTGCGACCGTTAATGCTGATTTAACGGTCGCAAACTGAGTTTTACCGGCGACGCGTAAGCGGAGCCGGTAAAACTAGCTGCAATAATGCAGCCCTCTCCGTTTTTTTTTTTTTGGGGGGGGGGGGGGGGGGGGGGGGGAATGAAAATAATTATAGTGGAGGGCTACAACTCCTTAGGATCTCCATAATTGCGCAGAGCGGGAGCGATTCGCTCCCGCACGGATTTCAGCTCAAATTGTCTGTAAACGGCTATTTTATTTATATGTCTTACCTGAACTTCCAAATTGTAGTTATCCCAGACATAAATCGGTCCAAAAATATACAGAACAATCCATATATCAGTATTTTTCGTGTATGTCAACAACACAACTTAAATTTATCCGCCATGTTTACTGACCTTGACAGATATATATTTTGGGACAGCCAATGAGATTAAGGATCTATAGAGAGCGGATTTCTTTGGAATTACCTTATTCTAAGCCTAAATATCACTGTTTACGAAAAAATGACACATGGAATAGTTTTATTCATCGATGCTTAGTGTTACTATTCATCACTATTATTTAGACACGTCGACATTTGCTTTATTGAGTTATTCGAAATTTCAAGCGCAAGTCTCACTACGTCACGCGTGACTGTCATGGCTGCTGAAAAAGCGAGAAGAAATCTACATGGTTTTCGCGTTTAACGAACTATGACGTCGACAGTGAATAAAAATTTCGTCTTATTAGAAGTAAGTTGAATGTAAAAACAATTTATTCGGCCTGCAGTCGCTCGTATTTAAAAATATTTTTGCACTATTACGGAGATGCTATGGAATTGTAGCCCTCTCCAGAAAACATCAGATAAAAAAAATCGGAGAGGACTACATTATTGCAGCTAGGTAAAACGGATGTTTGCGACCGTTAAATCAGCATTAACGGTCGCAAATACTAAATTAGAAGATCAGTTATTCCCATTCTAATGCAATCCATGCATTTTGTTTGTTGTTTACGTCTTATTTTGATGAATTTGCTACATGAAATACGTCACGGAGCATTCTGTTTTTGCGTCGCTCTATTATGACGTCACAATGAAAAAGCTTTCACGCTCGTTAATGCTCGTTTTACTGCTTCAAACATCAGTGCATTAGCCAATGAAAAAGTGTTTTACAAAACAATTGCATTAGAATTTGTTTTTAAGATTGTCTGTTTTGTATTTCAGTATGTTTATAAAATAAGTTGTTACTTTTGCATTAACGTCTTTTTTTTTACCTTTTCCGCCTCCCATAGGAAATCTTAATAAATAGAAACTTATCTTCGATTTTTTAACGAAAGATTTTTAAAGTTTCTACTTTCCCAAAGTAAGTTGAAAAGTTTCGTAACCTTGACTCGACCACGTGTTTGTAGTAAAATGAAAACATGTAATAGACCAGCATGTTTTGCTGTTCATTCATTTGATTGGACTATTGTTTGTGGTAAGCACCGCACCGCGGTTTGCAATTACAATAATATCAATAATAGGTAGAAAATGGTACAATAATAAAAAAATATACTGTATTTTTTCTCACCAGAATAGTTTTCCATCAACAACCGCTTCTTTCTGTCTGTGTGAAAGCGCGCAGCACAGTTAAGGTTACAAAAAGGAGGCGGAGCCTAATTTGTACGGGAAAACTTGACTATGACATCATACACATTATACGTCATACAACATTTCTTTAAAATACCACAAAATGAGTTGATTTCCTAATTTAACCAGTAAGAAGTTATCCAACTACATAAAAACTCACTAGAGCGTGCTGTTTTGTCGTTAGTTAAATCCCACATAGCAAGTTATAATCAAGTCACTAAACGCAATACACTTGTCAATATGACGTCATTTCTTACAACGTGACGTAGTTTGTATGGAGTGATAGAGAGATAAAGTAATATTTTCTCAACAAAATGTGTAATTTCTAATTAAATAAAATATTATTTACAGATATTCTATAGGCTAATAACTTTAATTTAATGTCTTCTTCAGTATTTTATTAATATATTTTCTGTACATTACGTATTTAATTGACACTGCCGTATATTTGTATGCAAGTACATCGGAGGGTAATGTGGGGGGTCTCAATAAATCGATCTAGTGCAAGGGCATACACTCTATGGATCAAAGTAAGCTTTTACATTTCAACTCTAGAAATATTAAGGTATCTGAAAAGTGCTGCGATCCTTATGAAATCTTAAAAACAATTAAATTATATCAATATTTCATGCCGCTGACCAGCAAAAAATACAGCATTCGATCATACAAATATAATTTTAACAATGAAATCGCAGAATTTAGACAAGATCGCAGCACTTTTTAGAAACTAGAATGCGTGTAGAAAATATTTATATACTAAACTTGGAAATTTAACTTGGTTATGCCCTTGCACTAGTGATATTTATATGTAACATCAATACTGGAAGTCAATGTACTAAAATCGCGTGAATGCCACATCACGTGACTAGTCTAAATATAAAATAAAATCGTCCTCGATGTGTAGTTATTATTCATAATAACAATTATCCAATATAAATAATGTACTAAAAATAATCGCCATCCCGATTACGAAAACATTTTTAAATGCAAAATTTAGTCGATATTTCCATCATGCCAAGAAAACCTTAGCATTCTCTCCGTATAGCAAACTCAATAAAAGCCGAATTAACATTAATCTGTGATTCTTCCCCTGGGAGACGTGCGGAAGCAATTAATGTCTGCAGTTTTGAGGGAGGGATCTTAAAATTTACTGGGTTAGAATTATAGGTAGAATATTAGTTATTTAGAAGCCTTTGCACCCACCCACCCCCCCTTGTCTTTTTCGGGTGGTGGGGAGGGGGTGAAATTAATTATAGTAAAGTAATTCTTCAATTAAATAAGCTGCCTTTCAATTTTTCTTCTACGTAATTCAATTTCAAAATATTTTTTCTCAGTACAAATAAATTGTCATCGGGTAGTTGTGGAAGTACCGCGTCGAAATATAAATAAAAGGGTACCAAATTTCCGGAAGTTTACATCATTTCCTGGTTGAACAAGATGGAGACGAGTACTGAATGGGTAGACGTTACCCGATTGGCTATGTGTATATTTTCATTTTAAAGTGAATATTTTCTTTTGATTGTTTTTTTTTCCTATTTTCTTCAGTCCAATATTTTTTTAGAATAAACGTATTTTGTAAATAAAGATATTTGACAATAACTTTTTAGGGTATTTGTACTACTTCCTGGGGTAGAAGTTTATTTTTTCTTTAACTAAGAAAGCTTAAAACCTAGGATCCACCCCCAGAAGTCTGCTGCCGTAAATTGTCTTGCTGGCGTTTAGGGAATATGGGTGATTTGCATCAATTACACTTTTATTGACTCCATCGCTGTCGAAATCGGACGAGATTTCTTGGCATGGCGCACCTTAACTGTACTGCGCGATAAACTATGCAGCTAAAAGATATCCGGTGCTTGCAAGCGAATACAAAATATCACCATTTTTGTTTGTCACCGGAAGCATTCAAATCTTGTTTACGATCTTACAGCCCCTTTTGTAGCTTATAATGCTCCGGTTTTAGAACTAAAAAAAACTTGAATCGAAACTATTGCATAACCCATTGTCGTAACTATCCCTAGTTAGATTATCAAGATTTTTTTTTTAAATTGCGACCCCAATATCTCTAACCGTTTTTCGCTTTTTGTTAACTTCTCACTCTTTACATTAAAGATGAACACGCTGAGCATACACATATTAGGTTTATATATCTACGATATCAGCACTGGGGTTTATCCTTCTCATTCGTTACAATTGACTGCTTATATTTCTGCTGGTATATTTACATTACTATTGTTTACATTTTCTTGCATTTAACGTGTGTTAACTGCACTGACTTGTGCAAGTGTTGTTTCTTTGGTAAACGACAAGATATGGTAAAGGCCAAATCTGGCCCCTTATTTGACGTAAAAATCAGAACACTGGTAAAATTGGGATAATATGCAGTTAAGAAGTTAAAATGATGCTTACTTTAAAACAAGCACTAATTTAGATTCAAAGCTTACATTAAGCCACTAGAGGGTGAAGAAGTTGGACATTTTCCAGAATTTCCTCTATTCTTGTTGAATTTCATCATATTTGAGATACTTTTCTCTTCAAAAAACATAGAGCACAAGCTTGTCTATCTGAGATCTTTACACATGAACAGCATCTGATTTTAGTGTAATATATATATATATATATATATATATATATATATATATATATATATATATATATATATATATATATATATATATATATATATATATATATATATATATATATATATATATATATATATATATATATATATTTATTAGATAGGCAAAGGTGGGCTTTGTGTTTTCCGAAACAAAATGTGCTGTAAATCGATGAAAATTTGCATAAAAATGAGAAATTTCGAAAAGTGACCTATTTCCCGAACTCACTGTGACCTCTGTATGTTCTAAATCTTAGAACCAATACTCATTTTGTGACAGGGGTGACAACAGGATTTTATGGATAAACTGTTGGATCATTCTGAAAGACACTCAAATCGGGGGCCAAATATTGGTCTGAACCTATCTTGTCCTTTCTACCAATGAAGAACACGGTTACTTTTTGGACAATACTGAGTGTTTTACAATCGGTATGTAGCATGCCATACACCCATCAGAATAAAAGTGCTTTGTACTGTGAATAAACAATCATTTGTTACTCATCTGTTACTCAATCAAATTTAATCAATCATACATTTCATAAATCGTTAAACTTTTCATGATTTTTATCGAGTCTTAGAATAAACACCCTTTCATGCAACTTTATGAAAAATACTTATGTAGATATTATACAGAGCTTTCTCGAACATTACATTTAACCATACCATGACAAGGAATTAACACATCAAAGTTAGCACCATTAGTATTTAACCATACCATGACAATAAATTAACACATCTAAGTTAGCACCATTAGTATTTCACCATAGCATGACAAGGAAATAACAAATCTAAGTTAGCACCATTAGTTTTTCATATAATCAGAGTTTTGGGGTATTTATCCATTAGTGAGAAAAAAAATATGCAGAAGCACCAAAGCACAGGCACTAAATGAATTAATATATATATATGTATACAGTATATTCATTTTATATAATAAAGAACCTTTTGGCTATGATTCGAGTGTTTTCATAACATACAAGACACAAAGTACCTGTGAATGAAATAACTCTAAAACAAATCACAATATTTGTAATTCATTAATACTTTCTGGATTATATATCTTACCTATGAATTTGTCCGTTCTTTCACTGTAGATGTAACCATCACGACAAATATCTGAAGTTATGTCATACATTGGTTTCCACAGCAGGCGGTTTGATTTGACCGCGGATACCTGACCCCAGAGGAGCAGATATCTTATCTTAAATTACATAACTTACAATGACATAATAATGTATTTAAGATGAAAATGTAGATATTATTTACAATTTATCAAAAACTGCATTAGATAAAAACATGTACATGTTCTTACTTACATGTAACGCTGTACCATCGACTGCCACAGCATCTTATTTCGACACCATTGCTCCATTTTTGGAGGATTTTAATTCCACAGCAGATGTTAGAATTTTTTTTGTACATTTTAGAAACAATGTAATAGTCATGTGATTGATACTTTTTACACCTCAAGGAAACCAGAAGTCTCTGTCGCGACTGTAGCTCTACTGGTTTATACTTAAAACAAAGGCAGAGAAAAGTAGCAGTTGTGACTTGAGACTTCACAACAGGAATCAATAGAAAAATGATCCTTGACACTCAACAAAATAACAAGAGGCCCAGGGGCCACAGCGCTCACCTGAGCACATCAGGCTTGAATTTACTCCCACCCCCCACCCCCTCCAAGCGTTCATCATCTGAACAAACTAGAATCTACACTACCTGAGAATGATTCCATATAAATATCACTAATCATAGCTTTGAAGTACTTGTAAAGAAGATTTTAAAAGGTCTCCCTATATATCCCTAAGTACAACTTGGGTCGGCCAATTTTGCCCCACCCTAGCCCCGGGGGTTATGATTTGAACAAACTTAAATCTGCACTACCTGAGGATGATTCCACATGAGTTTTATCTTTCCTGGCCCAGTGGTTCTGGATTTTTAAAGATTTTTCCTATATATTCCTATGTAAAACTTGGGTCGGCCATTTTGGCCCCACCCTTGCCCAAGGGGTCATGATTTTAACAAACATGTATCTACACTACCTGAGGATGAGTCCACATGTGTTTCATCTTTCCTGGCCAAGTGGTTCTGGAGAAGAAGATTTTTAAAGATTTTTCCTATATATTCCTATGTAAAACTTGGGTCGGCCATTTTGGCCCCACCCTTGCCCCGGGGGTCATGATTTGAACAAACTTGAATCTGCACTACCTGAGGATGATTCCACATGAGTTTTATCTTTCCTGGCCCAGTGGTTCTGGAGAAGAAGATTTTTTAAGATTTTTTCCTATATATTCCTATGTTAAACTTGGGTCGGCCATTTTGGCCCCACCCCTTGCCCCAGGGGTCATGATTTGAACAAACTTGTATCTACACTACCTGAGGATGGATTCCACATGTGTTTCATCTTTCCTGTCCTATTGGTTCTGGAGAAGAAGATTTTTTAAGATTTTTCCTATATATTCCTATGTAAAACTTGGGTCGGCCATTTTGGCCCCATCCTTGCCCCGGGGGTCATGATTTGAACAAACTAGAATCTACACTACCTGAGGATGATTCCACATGAGTTTCTTCTTTCCTGGCCCAGTGGTTCTGGAGAAGAAGTTTTTCCCTATATATTCCTATGTAAAACTAGGGTCAGCCATTTTGGCCCCATCCTTGCCCCAGGGGTCATGATTTGAACAAACTAGAATCTGCACTACCTGAGGATGATTCCACATGAGTTTCATCTTTCCTGTCCAAGTGGTTCTTGAGAAGATTTTTCTTATATATTCCTTTGTAAAACTAGGGTCGACCATTTTGGCCCCACCCTTGCCCCGGGGGTCATGATTTAAACAAACTTAAATCTGCTCTACCTGAGGATGATTCCACATGAGTTTCATCTTTCCTGGCCCAGTGGTTATGGAGAAGAAGATTTTTAAAGATTTTTCCTATGTATTCCTATGTAAAACTTGGGTCGGCCATTTTGGCCCCACCCTTGCCCCGGGGGTCATGATTTGAACAAACTTGAATCCACACTACCTGAGGATGATTCCACATTAGTTTCATCTTTCCTGGCCCAGTGGTTATAGAGAAGAAGATTTTAAAAGATTTTTCCTTTATATTCCTATGTAAAACTTGGGTCGGCCATTTTGGCCCCACCCTTGCCCCGGGGGTCATGATTTGAACAAACTTGAATCTACACTACCTGAGGATGATTCCACATGAGTTTCATCTTTCCTGGCCCAGCGGTTCTGGAGAAGAAGATTTTTTTTAAAATGCCATTAATTTTTAACAAATTCATGATTATCTCCCCTTGGAAAAGGGCATGGCACTTCATTTGAACAAACTTGAATCCCCTTCACCCAAGGATACTTTGTGCCAAGTTTGGTTGAAATTGGCCAAGTGGTTCTTGAGAAGAAGATGAAAATGTGAAAAGTTTACGATGACAACGACAACAACAACGACAACGACGACAGACAACGGACAAAATTTGATCAGAAAAGCTCACTTGAGCCTTCGGCTCACGTGAGCGAAAAACTGATGCACAGAATTATGTATCTTAGTGCAGTCTACTTGTGTGCCAAGTTATATTAAAATCGGACCAAATTTAAAGGAGGAGAAGCATTTGAAAGAATTTCACAGAAATTTCTATTTTTAGCAACCATGGCAACACTGTTCATCAAAATCAAAAACCGATGCACAGAATTATGTATCTTAGTGTAGTCTACTTGTGTGCCAAGTTATATTGAAATCAGACCAAAAACTGTAAGAGGATTGGCATTTTGAAAGAAGTTCACAGAAATTTCTATTTTTAGCAACCATGGCAACACCGTTCATCGAAATCAAAAACCGATGCACAGAATTATGTATCTTAGTGTAGTCTACTTGTGTGCCAAGTTATATTGAAATCGGACCAATACTGTAATAGGAGTAGCATTTTGAAAGAAGTTCACAGAAATTTCTATTTTTAGTAACCATGGCAACACCGTTCATCAAAATCAAAAACCGATGCACAGAATTATGTATCTGAGTGTAGTCTACTTGTATACCAAGTTATATTGAAATTGGACCAAAACTCTAATAGGAGTAGCATTTTGAAAAATTGTTTACAGACAGACAGACGGACGACTGACGCATTACTATCGCATAAGCTCTTCTGGTCTCTGACCAGTAGAGCTAAAAAAGAGAGCAAAAAAATGATTTTTTTTTAAGTAAACCTGCACCAAGACAACAAGACTCGAACTCTTTTTTTCACAACTAATATGTTTTTTTAGAGAGAGTGAGAGTTTTGAAAAAAGAAACTCTAAAAAAAATGTGAGGTATTACAAATTTCCAGCGCAAATAGGTTTACTGTTGATACAGTAACTATTGTAAAATAGAACAAAATAAAAATAAGCAGAAATATTAAAACAACATTATCGCTTTTCTTAAGTACTAAAAATAATAATTTTTGAAAGTGCAACGACGTGTCAATTAAACACGATCAGTTTCAATAACTTCAGTTTCAATAACAGTCAGTCTGCGAGAAAACCATGCAGAACTGTCCAAATAGAAGGTTGTCATATCTTAATGAAATTTGGTGGGTAGTTCGATTCTCTAATACGTTATTAAAAAATGACAAAAAAATTCCCATCATTCAACATGGCCGCCATAGGCAGCGCCACCTCCTTTTTGCACATTTAAGTGCAAATGCACTTTAAAAAATTCAAGAAAAAAGGTAAAACTCACATTTGATTTATTTTACCTAGGTACTCAAAATTAAAATTGCATTTCAATTAAGGTACTTTTAAGTAACATAAGACTATGTTCTTTCAAAATTGACATTGATCATAATCAAATATGCAATATATCAAAAGGAAGATAACTCTTGAAAATTGGCATGATGCCAATTTTCAAGAATTACAAAAAATATTACAAATTTAATGCCCAAAATCTTCCAAGACCAATCTTTGAAATAAATTATTTTTATTTTATTGTACAAATATAACTCTAAATATTATCTTAGCAAAATATTGAGCTTGGGAAATAATAAATAGTTGAGATATGGTGATTTACAAATTGCTAATTTTCGAAAAAATTGCTCAAACTCAAATGGGTTACAAAGTCAAATACATGTATAGTACTTTAAATTATAAACAATTGTTGTAAGATATTGAAACATGTAACAATTTTCTTTGAAATTATAATTAAGATTGAAAAATATTAAAATTAAAAATTAAATAAAATTAAATTGTCAGAAATTACCCCTAATATGAGGATTAGCATTTTGCCAATTGTTTAGAAATGAAAAAAAGCATAATAAATTGGCTTACTTGCAATTTTTCAAAAATCATATGAATATATATGTTCCTTACATTTTGTAAGTTAGTTTCTTTTTAATTAATAAAAAGGAAATAACAAGTATTTAAATTCCAACGGACTCTATTTCAGTAACATTCATATAAATTTTGAGACTTCAACATAAAAAATTTGAGTCTTCAGTAAGTTGTTTGCTGTCTGTCAATTTTAAATTGGTACAATCTTATAAAAATGTTATACAAACAAAAGGCCCACGGGCCTTATAGGTCACCTGAGTATCATGTAACAACTTTCCAGCGATTGTATTTGGTTCGTGTTTTAATCCAAAGCCATGAAATTCACAAATTTTGATTGAGGCACCATTGCTTAACAAAGGGCAGATTTCAAAGCATTAATTTATTTTAGTCAAAGTACCCCCCTGGTACCCCTGACCCAGCGGCCCCGAAATTATCTATTTTGAAAGAGGCCCCTTTCTTCATTATAAGGCCAGCATTTTTTAAGCGGTTAGCTTCGCTAGCCGCTATATGGCATGTGTCGGCAACCGGAAACCTCCATAAGGCGCTACCTATCGACATCGCTTTATCGCACGTAACCTTATCCTTCTGCAACCAAAACCGGAAACTCCCACAAGGCGCTACCTATCGACAACGGTAACTTCAGCAAAGCGCTCCCTATGATTTGTATACTAACTGTTGGCGTAATACGCCCCCTGGTGAGAGATTGACAATATGCTGTGTATGAAGACTGGCTATCATAACGATTATATCGAATTCTTATTAGTATTTACCAAAGCATTGACAATACTTAGAACACTTACTTCAAAGAACTGAGAATTAGGTCCTTATTACATGTACAACGTGCGATCGCGATTTATATCAAATGTTTGTTTATTTTTGAAAATTAAACGATACGGTTTATCATTGACAACACTTAGAACACTTACTTCAAAGAACTGAGAATTAGGTCCTTATTACATGTACATCGTGCGATCGCGATTTATAGCAACTGTTAGTTTATTTTTGAAAGTAGAACGATACGGTTTATTATACAGCAGGTTGAAGGTTATTACAGACTGCAAAAACATCAGCAAATCTTTTTGTAACGTTCTTATGGAAACAATAGGATTACCTCAACAATGTAACGTTTGTTTTTCTTCTCTTTTCTTCTCTGTCTAATAAACATATTATAAAAGCTCTGCTCCCAGGGATAAATTCTCTACTCCGTCTTTAATAATTTATATAAAAAAAAACGATCATAAGGGATCACTTACTTTTAGTTTTGAAAAAAATAATGGGGCACTTAAAGTAGTAAAATTAATTAAAAAAAAAATGGAGAAATATATATTAATTTTAATCAGCATTGTGATCCTCTTCTAAAAATCAACAGATATTATTTTAACAGAAGAATGAGGTATGGAAAATTTTGGCAATTAGCAAAAATTTAAAATATATTCTTAATGCTTATTTATAAGTTTTGAAAATTTGTTCAGCTCCTAGGGAACGTATTGTTAACTGTGAAAATACTTTTAAAATTTGAATTTGTCCAATTTGTCGATTATTGTTTTTAGCGGGTGTTAAGAGGCACATTGATAGAAACGAAATCAGTGTATATTGTTAAACCGAAATATTGAAGAAAGTGACACTGGTAACTTCTGAAGTTACACTGAGTTTTAGTGTACATTTGAATTTTTAAATACTAGTATTGATTGATTAGACAACTTTCCTTTTCACGTTTTATTTGAGAAAAATATTGCATGAAGAGTATATGGCATATACACATTATATGTACTTATCTAGATATTGTGCCTTATATTGTGCAAGACTTCTTTCAAATGATTCTCATATACCATTTACTTTATTCGAACATTTACTTGTTTGAAAAGTCGGTAAAGTACATTTCATAAAGTTTGATAATCTTGTTTATTCGCCAGTCTTCCCGTAGAAGTAGTAGTTTATAATATTACTAAACGGAAGTATTCAGTATCTGTATCAAAATTCAGAATGATCAATGATCGATTTAAGAAGAAAAGCTGACTCCTGAAAATTCCAGAGATGGGATCCGTTGCCCAGAAGAAGTAAACATCCCTCGTTGACAGGTTAATTATATAGCCGCGATGAGCCTACACAACTGAAGCTCTCTGATATCAATTCATTTACAAAGTCTCTGCTCAGTCATCCTTTTTTCTCTGACTAGCCAGCTGTAGATCTACACTACTCCAAATCCTTTAATCTAAAGAATTTTAACTTGTCATTTTTTAGTTGTTTGCTAAATTCATCTTCGCTAGTCAAGAGTTTCCGATCCGATACCTACTCTACAACCCTTGGCAGATTTAGTCCTATCAAACGGGAACTTTAATTGCGCCGCCTATCCCCGTTGTTGAGTTAAGTCTCTTGAAACTATATAATATTTGTCCAATGAAAATAGCTGTAACATATGTAAATCAATATGACGTTTGAAACAATATGGCGACCTCCATGCAGCCTGATGTAAAATATATCCTAACAACCTCATACAGCTGTGGGCAGCGAGAACACCTCAAACGTAATAGAAGATATCGTTCTTCGTGGATTTTTTGTGAAGAGTTTGACTTTTTTCTACATGTTGCCGTATCAATTATTATCAATGAGCCGTAACATTTGATTGGCTTAAATTGATGCACCTAAAATGCAGAACACGGACTTATGTGGTCCTTTCAATAATTCTTGAAAACATATATAATCAAAAGAAAAATATTTCAAATTAATTACTCCCTTGTTTTTCAGCATAGATTACATCCTAGCTTTCATCCCGTGTAAATATTACTCTTCTTTTGCATAAAACACGAACAGACTTTAATTCAGCCGAAAATCATAGATTAGTAAAAACCTTGCAAAGACTCGGACTTCGCAGCCAATCAAAATCGTTTGCGCGAGTTCTAAAATTTTCGGCTAAATCTTCCAAGGGTTGTGGAGTAGGTATCAGATCGGAAACCCTTGGCTAGAGAAGTTTGCTATTGTAGGCTTTACAATAACCTAATATCAGATTCAATGGAGCATAAAAGACAAATAAATTTTCAACATCAACATAATTGTTTTCATCTAGAGAACAATTGGATGCCATCAAGCGAGAACTTTTAAAAATGCACTTCCTGTCTTTCAAACTGAAGAAATCTTATGTCAAATTTTGAAACACTGATGCATTTCAATTAAATTAAAATTTATTTAAATGTTCCAAATCCGCTTCCGCTTCTGACACATCTAACATTCCATTCGGGGTCACATCAGAGCGACCTTTCGATTATGAATACATGTACCAGTAAACACAAAAACTTTTGCCATGTAAATTCAAGCTGCAGTAAACAATTCTCAAATTAATTCCATTGATTAATTGATACTGTCTTACGTTGAATTAAAGTAATTTTGGAATAAATTTCATGTATATTCTGCAGTCTGGTATCTTAACGTGGATAATGCAAACGAAAGAGCACAAACTGTACAAGATACCCCACACGTCATACACACAACACAGCTTTTGCAATGCATATTTTTTTTTACTACAAAACTCCTCGGGTGTTTTGGTTCTGTGGTAAAAATAAGAAACCCATCTGAACTATAAGCCAGGATTTCGGAAGAACAGTTTTCTTTGGCTAATCGAAGATTCACTCTTACATGACCCCAGATAGGATGTTGTTAGATGTTTGAGAAGCAGTAGTGAATTCGGTACATCTAATTTAAATTAGATTGCATCCATCTGTGACATCAGTTTGGAATGGTTTTACTATTAAGTAAAGTATTACAAAGCAGAATGTCTGGGTTTTTTCTCTGATGACATTGGACAAAGATATGCATACTTAAATATCATCATTTTATGCACCTTTTCGATGCATATTAGATGAAAGCATGCTAACCGCTTTTCAGTACTTTCAGTACTTTGATTTATGTTTACGTTTAGTTATGAAATGAGAATAAAAAAAGTCCCGAAGGAGAAGGAAATAATTTTTTTTTGATAAATCAACTATTAACATTTGTACATTCTTTTTTCATGCTATTCTAATAGGCTCCTTACCACTAGACACATAATGCTTACAAATAGGAAAGTAGAACATTTAATTGCTTATTTCATCATCTGCCAGTTTGGGCCAGTTATATAAATTTTGTGATGTTGGTCAAAATATGTTTTCAACCAGAAGTCTCTGTCGAGACCTTAGCTCTACTGGTTTGTACTTATAACAAAGGATGAGAAAAGAAGCCATTGCCATCAGACCAAAACTGTAGGATGACTAGCGTTTTAAAGGAATTTCAAAGAAAATTCTATTTTTAGTAACCATGGAACATCGTTCATCGAAATTAAAATCCAATGCACCATTTTATGTATCTTAGTGTAGTCTACTTGTGTGCCAAGAAATATTGAAATCAAATCAAAACTGTAGGAGGAGTAGCATTTTAAACAAATTTCAAAGAAAATTCTATTTTTAGTAACCATGGCAACACCATTCATCAAAATAAAAAACAAATGCACTATTTTATATATCTTAGTGTAGTCTACTTGTGTGTTACGTAATATTGAAATCAGACCAAAACTGTAGAAGGAGTAGCATTTTAAAGGAATTTCAAAGAAAATTCTATTTTTAGTAACCATGGCAACACTGTTCATCGAAATCAAAAACCGATGCACTATTTTATGTATCTTAGTGTAGTCTACTTGTGTGCTAGGTAATATTGAAATCAGACTAAAACTGTAGGAGGAGTAGCGTTTTAAAGAAATTTCAAAGAAAATTCTATTTTTAGTAACCATGGCAACACCGTTCATCGAAATCAAAAACCGATGCTCTATTTTATATATCTTAGTGTAGTCTACTTGTGTGTAAGGTAATATTGAAATCAGACCAAAACTGTAGAAGGAGTAGCATTTGAAAGGAATTTCACAGAAAATTCTATTTTTAGTAACCATGGCAACACTGTTTATCGAAATCAAACACCGATGCACTATTTTATGTATCTTAGTGTAGTTTACTTGTGTGCCAAGTTATATTGAAATCAGACAAAAACTGTAGGAGGAGTAGCATTTTGAAAAATTATTTACAGACAGACGGACAGACAGACAGACAGACGGACGGACGACGGACACCTTACTATCGCATAAGCTCTTCTGGTCTCTGACCAGTAGAGCTAACAAGAGGCCCACGGGCCTTATAGGTCACCTGAGTATTTGTAACAACTTTCAAACACTTGAATTTGGATTAAACCAGAGGCTATGAAATTCACAATTCACGATTTTGAAAGAGGCACCATTGTTTATCATAATTATTAACTTAACATGCTTACTCTATTTACTTAATACCCAGAGGTAGATCAGAGTAACAAAGAGAAAATCAACTTCCACTTTAAGCCCAGTTGTGCACCTCACCCTAAAGGAACCACTGACCCAGGGGCCACATATTTCAAAATTTTGCAAATTTAAAACAAAATGGTTTATTAATACCAAAGAGCAGATTTAAAAGCATTAATTTATTTTCAGACTTTGTAGCCCCCGCCCCTCCTCTGACCCAGGGGCATTAAATTAAAAATTTTATAGGAGGCACTCTTGCTCATCATAACTATGTACTTAGTTAGTTTATTTAATACCCAGAAGCAGAGAAGAAGATTTTCAAAGAATAAATGCATTTTCACTATCTAATCAATAGAGCCCCGCCCTAACACCAGAACCCCTGACCCTGGGGCCATAAAATT